>OY743173.1:42921948-43521948 GCA_963555705.1 Ligustrum vulgare | reverse complement strand
AGGTATTATTATTTATATTTTAACTATTTCTGGATTTCTTTCTCAATATTATCAGCTCTGCATTTTTAGCACTTCTTGTTAGTGTTTCCTTTGATTATAAAAATCCTATACAACAAATTATTATTGCCTAGCAGCATGTTTAAAAAAATAATAAAAAATTGATGTTTCCGATTGGAGCTTTTTAAGCTACAGTTATTTAGATATAGTGATATAGATGATTGAGGGGTGGGGGGTGGGAAGGAGAAGTAGCAAATCTTTTCCAAAAAGAGAGTACTTGTTGCCTTTTCTGATTAGAGGAAGGCTCTATGCGTATGGGGAAAAAAGTTATTTCTTTGAGTTGAAGATACTTTAAATAAGTAGCATTAAACAGCCTTCTAAGGATTGAGTGTCTCTTTTTGGTTGCAGGAAACAGGATAGAGAAGTCCTGGATAGTTGGAGGTCGATCAGTCACATTAATGCTTGAAAAAATGCAATCATCCTCTGAGTTTAGTCATAATTGATTCTATTGTTTAGATTTTCTTCAAAAATACCACTTTTTCAGAAAACACAATAGTGCCAGCAGAAGGCGAGCTTCTGTTAAATGGTATCTTTCAGGTGCATCTCTTCTATTTGTGCTCTTTTTTTGACAGTGCTTTGTTACTATCATATGATAGTTGTACATTTACTGCTAACTATTTTTTTTTAATAAAAACAAATTAGCACTGTGATTTAAGAATTATGATCCTTCAAATAAGAAATTTATTGTCGTTTGATTCTGGATATTGAAGCATGGAATGATTAGCCTTGAGAAATTATTAAGTCATTGAGGCTATTGCTGCAGATCTGCTTTTGAATCTTTTGTAGTCTTTGATGAAATGTGTGGTTGAAAAGTTATGAATCCCAAAAAGTATGTGATTGAGATTGATTGGTGACTTTCACTTAAATTAAAATCTAGATTTTAATTTGTACCAAACAAGTGCATTCAATTTTTGTGAAAAAGTAGTGATAATGATATTCTTTAGTATTTAATCACGCTTTAACATTGAAGAACAAAGAACATGTGATTATTGAAGAAGTTATATAGTTTAATATTTAGTTTTCCTTTTCTTTTATGTTCCTTTTAAATAAGTAGACTTCTTGTGAGATTACTTCAACATGCTATTGCTATTTAACTTGTTCTTAATCTTTGCTTCAATGCATTATCAATGTTGTTCATTTTTTTTTTTTTTTTTTTTTTTTTTTTTTTTTTGCAGCTATACAAATTTTGATACATTAGCTCAAAAAAAAAAAAAAAATTAGTAGACGTAAGAGAAGGATATGATTAATTAGACTTCTTCTTCTTTTATTTTATTTTTTTTAAATCATACCATCAGTTTCATCCTATGACAAATTACATGCTCCGTGACTAAATTTCTGTTAGTTCCTTTTTGTAGCTTAAAGATGGGGGTGTCGTTTCCTTTCATAAGTCTCATCAAATTCAAAGCAGTGAACAATATTGTTATCCAATTGTCCCAGCATTTTTAGGTTATGTACATAATCGCGAAGCAGTGAAAATGATAATGAAGTTGTATTTTGTATGCTTGTGTTAGGATTTTCCTGCTTGGATTGTGGATTAGATTTTGGAGCAGATAAAACAGATTGAGATTGTGGTTGTGTGTTGTTTTGGTGGCTGCTATTGCATTTGTTTTGGTTTCTTCAGATTTCGAATGTTTCTTTTCTTTATTTTTGAATCAAGTTGAGTGAGTTAATTTATGTTGAATAGTGGAAGTGACAATGTTTGTGTCACGACTTTCCTGCTTGAATTGTGGACTTAAGTTTGAAGTGTGTAAGATAGATTGAGACCTGGGTTTTTGGTGGCTAGCCATATCTCCCTTTTACTACCGAATTATTATGTTAAATACATTTCCTTTATGTAACTATTTTTTTCCTTGCTATAAATTTAACTCATTTCATATAATATCTTTTATTTTTTACCTTGCAGGTTACTTCTACAGTTTTTTTGTTATTTGCTATATAGTGTAGTAGAGGAAAGTGTGTCAGATTTATTATCTTTTGTATTTTTTTATTTTTGGTTGATCTTTGATTTTATATGAAGAATATGTTATGAGTGTATTGTTTATTATGACTTCTAAATAATGGTTGTTTTTTTGTGCAACTTTATTTTTTCATCTTTGGTTTTTTTTTCTGGTTAATATTTAGTTTTGCATGAAGATATGTTATTGTGTATTTTTTTCATTAAAACTGCCATTAATTTTGCTTCTTTATTTTTGTGTCGATTCAAAAGAGGGAGCTTTGTTCTTCAAATGGAAATATCCAGATTGATGTTAAATCTAGATTATCAGCAAAGATACTGAACTAAATGAAATATGTTTCCAAGGAATTGAAATATCTTATCTCCAACTATTCTTTCATCTGCTTTCAGGTTAAAATACAGAAATGATAAAGAGGCTTTTCTTCCAGGAACTCCAATGGAGCAATAATGATATTGAATTTATAATGTTCCCTTCAGATTCACCCAAGAAGCTAGGTACTTATAGCTAATCCGCCCCCTCATTTGCTAAATTTTTTAATTTTTTCATATAATGGGGCTTGATCAAATTTAGTCATATCGGCTCCCTCTATTGTCTGATTATACAGCTATGATACAGAAATTAGTTTCATTAATTTTGTATCAATTTGGGGTCTAAAATTGGAGTTGCATATTCTAAAATGATGTAACAAAAGGATAATAGTTTCATGTGAGGTCTCAGTGACTCTTACTATTTGGGATATGGTTTTATCCTATTGATTCAAAAAAACAAATTTCTCCATAATTTTAATAATCATTTTTTCTAAAGACTACAAATGGGATTTCACACTATTTTTTATCAACAATTTTGTTTGCCAAATCCTTTTGCATATACCTCTCATTTAAATTAATTATTTCTACATTTTAGATTTGCTTAATTTATTAATTCATGAATTGCAGATTAGGAGTGCACTAATATATCATTTTGTGGTCCACTGATTCTTCAAGGTTAGTTATTTAATGTCATATTATTCTGGCTATTTTTTTTTTTTTAAGAATCGTTCTCGTATTTTAAATCTTGGTCCAGAAAATATATTGAACGTTCACTCTAATCAAACTTCGTTCTTCTGTTTGTTATTTTTTTTCTTTTTAAACCTTTTATAGTTTATCAACCACTCACAAGACTAATTTTTTGTAATGTGGTATGTTTTTTGCTCTGTAGAGAATTTGAGGAACTACATTATGTTCCATGAATTAACCTAGAAGATGCAATATGATGAAATGAAACTGAGAGCAAAATCTATAAATATACTATTGTTGTGGTGTTTAATAGTGTGCCTATCCAGTGTATTGTCTTTTTTACTTAATCTATGATTTTTTTTTTCATGTTTTAGTAAGCTGATTTACTTCTATTATTGGATACTTTTTAACTTGCTTTTTAAATTTTGTGTAAAGTATATTATTATTAGAAAAAGTTACATCATCAAGTGCACTTATGGCATATCGAAGAAGAATAGATTTGTTCCCAGGTTCGAAAGGATGAGGTATATAAATATATTGATCACACCTCACAGGTAACCTTACCTACATGTTTGAATTGCATAGAATGGTGGTTTAAATTACCTAAAGACGACATTGATCTACACAGAGGTATACTCTTTGAAAAAGAACATTTCATCTCTTAAATTTTAAACATAATAGCATGTTGAACCTTTGAAAGAAATTACTTTACTTCTTTCTATCATTTTATTTAGAATAGGTTAGATAAACCAAAAAATAAAAAAAAAATGAATTACAATTCAAAACAAGAAATATTTCATTTGTAGTTAGAATATTGCATATTTTAAAACTCTAATTCGATGCTTCTCTACATTTTGAATAATAATAATAATAATAATAATAATAATAAAAAATCAAACAATTTTAAAGCTTAACCAAATCCTCCTTCATCTTTGAATTGGTAAGCTTCTCTTGAGATTCTTTATTTTCATTATTGACATAGATGAAGTGTTAACTCATATTTACTTCCTGTGTCTTCTATCTTTTGAACACTTTCTTCAATCAGCTTCACGGCTTCAATATGTCTTATGTAGGGACGAGGTGCATTGTTCCATGAAAATGTGATATTCATTTTTGTTTTGAATACTATTTGAAGATTATAAAGCTGATGTGACTTTAATTGTTGGAATAGTATTGATTTGGTGAAAAATTGAGGACAATTGCGAGTTTGGAAAAGGAATTTATGGAGGCATTGCAAACAAGTGCTGATGTATGCATTATTGAGCAATCTATTTTGGGATCTAATATGTTTATCTTGTTGCAGAGAATGTTATTATTACCAGTAAGCACAATAATGACCAATAATACATATGAGAATCAAGCTGGAGGTTAATTCAATGTTACAAGGGTTTTCAATGGAGATCAACTTGCTAAGGGAACCAAGATCACAATTTTCCTAAAGGATGATCAGGTTTCTTGCTTCTATCACTCTAATAATGAATTTTGCAATGTCTTTGTTGCTTTTTGTTTTTAGGTTTTTCTAACAAGATTTATTGGTGCAGTATTTGACAGGATTGACTAATATGACATTGCTTTCAAAAGTATTGACGAAGTTATAAAACACACTCAAAACTATCATTAATTTGTACTATGATGACATACATATTTTATTTGTGTGATGCATTTGACTTCGTTTTGCTTCATTTTTTGTCATAGAAGACCGAGTCTCAACTACGTTTCATTCTACATTCATCTACACCTCTTCTTCCTTTCTTCATTACATTTCAAAACCAGAATTAGAACAAAAAAATTAGTGCATCCCAAAAGCTTATGATATTACAACAAAAAAATTAAGTGCATCCCAAAAGCTTACGATAGCGAAGAAACTAAAAATGCATCAAAATTTACTGTTGCATTATCCGACAATGTGAAAACCATCATGAGTACGTGAAAAATCATTTGTGAAACATTTTTTAAAACTTCAGCAGAGCTCTTATAGTCATGCTCGTGGCTCGACTCTTGTCGTTAGTACTATTTTTATAAGCTTTGTTTCATCTTTCTCATTTTCTTATGATTCATTGACATTGACTATTATTTAGTTTCGTGATGTTATGGATTGTGAAAGGAGATTATAGAGTTAATGGTGCGTTTGCCATGTGTTTGTAGGAATTATACTGAGAAGCAATTAATATCATTTATTCAGGGTATTCAGGGTGAGAGAGGCATTTAGAACACATGTTGAGGACATGGATGTTATTGTAGTTACGTGTGATGTGATTTAGGTCGTGCAATTGTCAATAAGGTAAACAAGCAATTTGTTGGAAATATAAAACAATTGATTTTGACTGTTTAACATTGTTTTTGTTATAGTCCTCTCTATCTAAAGTTGGGGTTATTGTATAATAGTCTTTGATCCCAACTATCAGAATAGGCTGTAATGCAATCCTACCACATAAATCGTTGATTTGTACTATGATTGGTTTTTTTCAATTGTATATACAAACAACATTTTTTCAAGTTCTTTAAATGAATCACATACAATAAATTGTTTCCTAATTTTAACACATCAAATTGAAACAATAAATTATATTTCAATCTTAATGTTACTTAATGTGTACTCACAAATAACTATTTTTTTCATTACTAATTTAACGCGAAAAAAACAAATATAAATTTCTTCGTGCAACGCACGTAAATCGTACTAGTATTTAATTAAAAATGAGAAATGAAGGAAGACAATTAATTACAAAAAAATGTACAATTACACATACCTTAACTTTTTTTACGATTCGTATGTTTATCGTTCTTGGAAATTTATGCTCAAAATTTTATTAAAATAAAAAGGAAAAAAATTAAATCGATGAACGTTCCAATTTTATTCTCTTTCATTTTCTATTTTTAAAGAAAAAATATTTATGTGATACTGATAACTTTTTTCTTTTTTTACGAATTTAAATAAACATAATTGATTTTCATATGTTAATATATGAAATTAATATTTAATTAAGAATGAGAAACGAAGGAAGACAATTAGTTACAAAAAGTGTACAATAACACATACCTTAATTTCTTTTCTTTTTTTAGTACATTTACTGTTCCAAAAAAATAAATTTAAATATTGTAATTTAAATTGACTTAATGCTTAAAGTGAGAAAATAAAATTACATTTGATTGTAATTTGTAATAAGTTAAAAATTGATATATTTGTGATATACGCTTAGAATTTTATTTAAATGAAAAGGAAAGAAAAATAAACGATGAACGCTCCTATTTTATTCTCTTTCATTTTCTTTTTTTGGAAAAAATTATTTATGTGATATTGACAACTTTTTTTATGAATTAAAAAAATTATATTTGATTTTAGATAGGGAAGGTAGACCAAGTACTTTCGGGACGATTTGATCTTTGAAATGATTTTACGGATAATATATTTTCAGTTTAATCTCATTATTATCTTGTATTAAACTTTTAGTTGAGATATTCGATTTGATGTCCATATTACATATTTTTTTGACTTTAAAATAATACAATAATTATTAAAAATGAATAATAATCATACAAAAAATAGTTTTTAGATAGTATTTAACAGTGTTTAGAAAATCGGACCGGAACAGCCGGTTCGACAGGGAAAATCGGGAACCGGCCGGAAAACCGGTCCAGTTCATCCCAAAAACCGGCCGGTAAAAAACTGATCGGTTCAACCGGTTTTTAACCGGTTCAACCTGTTTTCGTTTTTTTATTTTTTTATTTTTATTTTTTTTGTTGTTTTAAGCTATTTTTGTGTATAATTTTATTTTCTAAATGAGTAAATATTAGTTTATTTTTTAAAATAACTTGTGTTTTAAGAATTTTTGTGATTTTTTAATAATTTTTTATATTTTAATTGAAACGGTTCGACCCGTTTGGACCTTCTGACCCTTGACCCGTTGCCTTTTCTGGTTCGAACCGATTTCCGATTTTCTAAACATTGGTATTTAAGAACTTAAATGATATAATTTAAAATGAATGAAATATTGAGTAAAATTAAAAAATATAAAAACTTTTACATTTGATCTTTGAAAGAATTTTGCGGACACTATGTTATTTGTTCTCACTTGTTAGCTCGTATTAAACTTTTCGTTGAGATATTCGATTTGACATCCATATTACATATTTTTCGACTTAAATATAATAAAATAATTATCAAGTGAATAATAACTATTACAAAAAAATAGTTTATACACTAAAATAAATTAAAATCTTGATGTCATTAATAGCAT
Organism: Ligustrum vulgare; assembly: GCA_963555705.1. NCBI lineage: Eukaryota > Viridiplantae > Streptophyta > Magnoliopsida > Lamiales > Oleaceae > Ligustrum > Ligustrum vulgare. The sequence goes on along the minus strand of OY743173.1, from coordinate 43,514,703 downwards.
ATTACAAATTATAATGTTATTTATCATAATAATTGCTAAAATATTTATTACATTATTTTTCTTGTATATTATTTTTGTGCATAAAATTTCAGATTTAAAAAGCCATTTTGGGTGACAAACTATGTGCTTGTTATTTTTGGCATTGACTTTGATTTAATAGATGTATAGATAGACAGATTACATATTTTTCGACATAAATATAATATAATAAAATAATTATCAAGTGAATAATAATTGTTACAAAACAAAAAAATAGTTTATACATTAAAATAAATTAAAATTTTGATGTCATTAATAACATTGCATGAATTGTGATGTTATGTATCATTATAATTGCTAAAATATTTATTACATTATTTTTTTGCATTAATTAAGCTTGTCTTGAATGATTTTTTTAAAGTTTCCAAATATAGAAAGGAATTTAGGAAGGAAATTGGGCTTTTCTTTTTTTGGCATGTATTCTATTATTATATGGATAATAAAATAATAGTTCTACTTATACAAATTGAGGATGACAAACTAGTTTACTCCCCCTCATACGGAGGGGAACCCACTAATATTATATTATTTGTGGACCCCCCCTCTATGTGAGGGGAGAGTAAACCTATTTGTCATCAAGTTTGTACAAATAGCACTGTAGCATGATCATCATTATATATAGATAGATAGATTAGTATTTTACTTGTGCGATGGATGAAAGTTGTTTTTCATAATATCTATTTCGATAAGTATTTATAAATTTTTAATGTTTTTTCATAATCAATACAAAAATAAAATGCTTAAAATAATAATATTGTATTATAATAACTGGTACCGCACATGTGCGTTGCATGGAAGTATAATATTAAATGATTTTAATGTCAATATCGTTACAAAATGGAGAAAAAAAATTGAAAGCATAATTTTTTTTATTAATGATAAAAACTATCAACGTATGCTCAAAATAGAAATGAATTAAAATTCTCATGAATTTCGGAAAACCACTTTAAAAACTACATTTTTTGTACAGTTTGTGATTGCTCATACACGTGTGATGCACAAAAATTGCTATAAACAAAATATATTTTAAACAATTGCTCAAACTTAAATTAAATAATGCAATTTTCAAACTTATATTGTATAGAATAAATAAATAAAAATTGTCCAAATATTTTTTACCCCCACGAATATAAATAATAACTCTTAGAATCTTATAATTTACATAAAATAAAGTAATTGAATATAAGTGTGTTTGATATTGTTTAAAAAGAGTTTTTTTTAAAAAAATGAATAGTAATTTTTAGGAGAGTAGATGGTTGAAATTTGATTAAAAAATCAAATATTGAGGACTTGACTTTGCGAGGAAACGGGCCATGAATTAAGTGTTAATTGTACTACGTACATATCAACTCGATTTTTAGATTTAACATTCAATAAATAAAGTTTTCGTTTTTAAAAAACTTTTGAACTACGAAATTAGGCTCCTACAATACATGTGTAAGACTCAACTTACATATTATTCTTAGGATCGACACTTTTCTTTTTATATATTATTATTTATCATATTCTTCCCAAAAAGAGATGAAAGACATTTTTTGTATAGTTTGGTTTTTAAGTATTAATTATTAATTTCAAGTGTTTTCCTAAAAATAATCATTAATTTACATTTATATCTACATCTACTTACAGACACTATCTTAAAAGTATAAATATCGGAAAATCTTTCATATCACCATTTTGCCCTTATATTTTTTGCTCTAAACCAACTATACCCTCATTTACTGTCAATTAACTAACTAATTAATTAAGTTAAACAAAACAAAGACCCATTACACAAAAGCTCAAAGCTAAAATATGCTCATTACATTACACGATGAAAAAGATTCCTAGGTAATTTCTCACATCTTACTTCGTCATTGTAAAAATATTTCTATCTTTATTGTCATTGTAAAAATTCTTGAAATTATTAGGCCATGTTCTCTTTACTGTTTTGAAACTATTTTCTATTTTTATTTTCAAAAATACTAAAAATGCGTTTTTTTTATCATTTTCGAAAACGTATGTTAGAAAAAAAATATTTGTACACAAAACGCAAAACGACTAAAAACGTTCAAAACGTGGAAAACAAGGTTTTTTTTTTATGAGAATTATCTTAGTTTGGAACTAAACCTAGAATAAAGTTTTATTGAATTCAATATCAACATTATGGAAAACATTCGGTGAGAATTCTTTTTGTTAGATGCCAGAAGTATATAAAGTTTATCCTATGTGTGATTATTTTGGCTTAGGATAACTTGCATCCATTTTGATGAGCCAAATTCTTTGTACGATTATTTTGTTTATATGGACTCATGTTTAATTGTGACTTGAACATGAATGTGACAATAATAATTTGATAGACTAATTTCTTATAATATTTTTGGGACTTGATTATTAATTACTTTATTTATTTTTATAATACTTTTTAGTCATTATTAATCAGTCCAATAAAAATTTGATAAGCTAATTTCTTATAACAGAAAATAAATCTTCAACAGAATCTTTTTTTTTTTATAATTTAACCCACAAACAAATTAATTATAAATAGTATATTGTAAAATTTAAAACAGAACGTGTTTTTCAATTTTTCATTTTTAGAAATTGTTTTCAGAAATAACGAACATAACGGATTTTCAGAAAATTTAAAAACATGAAATGAAAACAGAATATAGAAAACGTTTTCAAAAATAAAAACAGAAAATGAAATACAAACAGAACATCACCTTATTGTTTGAGTTATTAGTTGTACTATAATGAAAACGAAAATATCGTAATAGACTAAATAAATAATTTTTTAATTTGTCCATGAAATTGTTTAAATTAAAAATTGTGTAATCATTTTCTTTATAGGGCTTGGAGATAGGTATTTGAAGTTATTGAAATGGAAAATTGGCTAAAATGAGTAGTAAAGAAGTTTTTCACAATTTTTTTTTAACATTCAGACTACACAAAGTGAGTTTCGTGATAAACTTTTTTCTTATATTATTTTTTCTCAATTCAAAGCTTGAAGTTTGACATCAAGATGAACAATATTTTGACAAATATATTGAAAAATCTGAATAATTAAATTTTCCTTACAAATTTTCAATTAATTAAATAATAAAGAAAAATATGATTGGAATTTGAATGGTTTTGTAACTTTCTACTATTCAATACTCATTGTTGTGTTCAATTATATCTAAATTCTTACATCCTTTTGCAAACTAATTAGAGAAATAATATCATTTACTATAAATTTTTTTTAGATTAATTGTCAAATACATTACTTACTAATTTTTTGTTCAAATTTACACAGTTTTTTATTTTCAATTTTGATTAATTACTTTTCAAATTGATATCTTCTTGTGAGATAAATAAAGTGTTCAAATTATCAATATCAACTAAAAATCAGCAAGCATAAATAGAGGCAGGACACATCATTTGACATCATCATTCTCCCTGCTAAAGTTGGCTTTACTTATTTTTGATTTAACGTTTGTCACACCATAGAATTTTTTTGAACAATTCTCATCCACAAGTGAAAATTAATTGAGGTTAGTGATGTAGCGCCCCGAGTTCTAAATACACGCTTCACCACGTCATCTTCTGGTCTAAACTTTAAAATAATATTTTAGCGGAAGAAATATCTGAAATTCATTTTTGGCAACATTAAATAACTGTAATGGTCGATAAATTTTGAAAACATCTATGAAATAATTCAAAATAATAAATCGAACCATTAATATTACAAAACAATTGACAATGTCATAAATTCTCAAATAATTGAAAATCTCAAAACTATCCAACGTTTGGAAATACGGATCATCAAAATAAGATTTTCAATTATTTAACGACTACTGCTACAATCATCTATCACTTGCTACCCTTTCCGAAATCTGCAAATATTATTAAAATAGAAATGAGCATTTCACAGAAATACTCAGTAAACTCATCGCCAATTAATTAATCTACCTTATAATTGAACACATAAATGCAGACTCTTTAGAAATCATAGGGTGTGAGTTGCTCTTCTTGTGCATTAAAGCACATGGTTTCTCTTTGAAAAATCATAGACTCTTTAAAAATCATAGGGTGTGGGTTGCTCTTTCTTCTCGTGCACTTAAGGTACATAAGTTATGCATAACATCATCATTTATCTTGCAAGATATTATCTTCTTTCTTTCTCATGCATAAAAGCATATAAGTTATGACAAGCATAACAACATAAATATTTTCGAAAAAATATATTCTCGTCTCTTTTCATAAAAATGACTTTCACATAAGTCACATAACATACACATTCACATGCAATCATAATTTAAATCAATTAATATGGACGAGTCTACTTTAAATTCAACTAGTGCAAAATCAAGCGGGAAATGACTTTAATCCTTTACATCTTCGTACGTCTCGTCTAGCCAATTAGAAAAATAAGTTAAATTTATCTTTTTAAACTTTTAGTTTAAAAATGATAAATTAAAATTTAGGGACTGAAATTGATGATTTGAAAGTTGGGGGACTAAAATGAATACTTTTAAACTTGAGGGACTAAAATGTAAATTTTCAAAACTTGGGTTGAAGCTCAAAATGGATATTAAATTGCAGGGATTGAAATAATTGATTTTTAAAAATAAAGGGACTGTTTAAAACTATTTAAAAACTAAAGGGACTGAAATGATTAGTTTTAAAACAAAAAGGACTGAATTATATAACTTTAAAACTTGGGGCTAAGATGGAACTTTTCGAAAATTTAAGTACTCATTTAAAAATGCTATTAAAATTTTCTGGCCAAAACGACATATTTTTAAAATTAAGGAATAGAACTTTAAATATTTGAAATCATGGGTCAAAATGAAATATTTGGAACATTGGGGACTAAAGTGAAATTTTCCAAAATCAAAAATATTAAAACAAACTCTCTCTCTCTCTCTCTCTCTCTCTCTCTCTCTCTCGATTGGAACGCAGAGGAGGGGGAAGGAGGTGTGACGGTTGCACCTCGCAAGTCCGGCCCTCAGTCAGCGAAACACCGGTGCAGAGTGATGGCGAGCGGCGACCAAGGAAAAAGTTCAGATTTGGGGAATTTGGTGTCAGTTTGGGGTTCGAAACCGAGGCCAAAAACGAGGATGGGTTCGTGATTTTTCCGGCCAAAATCCGGTCAAGGTAAGTGGATAAGTTCCTTGGTCTCTTCTTAGGTTTGGCCGTGCTTTGTGGCTGTTTGGAATGGGTGGTTGTTGAGTATTGTGGTTGAGGCAGTGTTGGTGGTGATGATTGAAGTGGTGGCTGTGGTGGTGGTTTTCCTGTGATGTGTTGGCGGCAGTTGGTGGTGGCTGCCGTGATGTTGGCCAGGCTTGATGGATTTGGGCTGTGGATTTGTTTGAGGTAGTGATTCCAGTGTGGTGGTTCTAAGTTAGAGTTGGTCATTGCAGGTTGGATGGTGATTGCTTGGTCGAGCTTGGCTGCGTGAGGAAGATGGCTGCAGGAGGAGGCTAGAATCAGTGTTGTGGTGTGTGTCGTGAGAGAGGGAGAAGCTGGTTGCTGGAATGGTGCAGAGAAATGGACGTTAGTGATGTATAATGGAATGGGTTGAGGTGAAGTGAGAGCTAGGGTATGGAATTGGATGTGGTTGGTGGAAATTGGAGGAGGTATGGATTGATGTAGGATATTATGGAAACCTCGACAAGCAATACACGGAGTTCGAGAAAAATAATACGCATGAATCAACTGAGTCGGAAAAATTGAATCTGATAAAAATGAGCTCGACAAAATTTGGAATTTAAAATGATTTTGAAAAAAATAATTTAAATAAATAAATAATATAATATAATTTTAGAAATTCAAAATTTATTTTAAATTGAAAATGAGTGAGATCGCAGTTGCACGTTTTCATCATTAAAAATAATTATTTAATACATAAAAATTTCTTGGTCGCTACAACCTTACCCCCTTAAAATAATTTCGTCCTCGAAATTAAACTTACTTGATCTATTATTTCTGGATACTTGGCTAGGATCTCCTCTTCCTTTTTTCTCAAGTAGCCTTATTACTATTGTGTCTACCCACTGGACTTTGACTAAAGGAATCTTTTTATTTCTTAGGACATGGACTTTTCTCTCTACTAGGCATATATGTGCCTCCTCATAAGACAAATCTTTCTGAACTATAATAGACTGATAATTCCCCACATGGTTAGGATCATGAACATACTTTCTCAATAGAGAAAAATTAAAAATATTGTGAACAACTACAAGCTCTGGTGGCAAAACCAAATAATAAGCCACATTCCCCACTTTCTCTAGTATTTCGAATGATCCGATGAAACCAGGCCTTAATTTCCCTTTCTTGCCGAAACGAAAAGTACCCTTCATAGGAGCTACTTTCAAGAACACTTTCTCTCCAATCTCAAACTCTAAGTCTTTTCTTCTTTGATTGGCATAGCTTTTCTGTCTGTCTTGGGTAGCTTTAAACCTTAATCTGATCTTCTCGATAGCATCAACTGTTTTCTCAATTAATTCTGGACCCAATAATTTCCTCTCGCCAACTTCATCCCAATAGTTTGGCGATTAACATATTTACCCATACCGTGCTTCGTATGGTGACATATCAATGTTAGCCCGAAAATTGTTTGTTGTAGGTAAACTCTACTAATGGAAAATGTGTCTCTCAATTACCATTTGTGTCTAGAACACATGCCCTGAGCATATCTTTCAATGTCTGAATCTAGAGATGGTATGCAGTAATAAAATTTAACTTAGTACCCATAGCCATCAGTAACTCTTCTAAAATCTTGAGGGAAATCCTCGGATCTCTATCTGAAAAATGGACACTAGCAATCGGTGAAATCGGAAAACCTCTCTAACATATATCTGTACCTCATACAAAGCTATGCGAAAAGACGCTTGATATTTATTGTGTAGGACTCAATCAATCATCCGACATTATCCATTTATTAACTCATTCATTGACCTTCCATTTCCAACCTTTCAAGGATCTATACTAATATCGAACCCACGATATAAATATTAATCGAGAATAAAACCTTATGATCCAAAATATAGAAACGCGGTTTCAATTCCAAAATATTGAACCCAAACATGGAAGAATCTTTCTGGGAAGATTTACGTACGTAATCATTTCTAATCTTGACTGTAATTTCCTTTTCAAAATTGGAGAAATTTAAACTTAAATCCTTTAGTCCATACTTCTAAATCATGCATCACGTACTTAGTATCACATACTCATTCTATCCGAGGACTAATGTACTAACTTAAAGCAGCATCATAAGGATCAGATATGATATTCTCAAATCTAAGAAACCTCACTAACTTCCCAATCTGAAGTTCAAGATACAATTTTCCCTGTTCTCCCAAAACTTCAATTCATGTCACATTTTGAACAATACTCTGATTAAGTCTATCACCATTGAATAAGACTTCTGTGAATCATATATGATTCCTCATAAAGTTTACTTAACCCAAAGATACAATCTCAATATAAGTAAAAGTCACACAACTGATCTTCTCTGGTTTTCCATTATCATAGCAAATACTTTGCTCACATCTAAAGTACAATCGACAATAAGAAATCAAAACTACATCACCACAACTTTAAATAAATCCATATATCTTATGACTCAAAATGAAAATTCTCAATCGTAGGTAATATTTCACCATAATTCAATAAACCATCAAGATAACTCAATATCCACCCAATTCTTTCACGGGTTAACCATAACATCCATTAACCGTCTAGTCACCATATCTTGTAGTAATCCTGTAACATGTCACTTATCATCGTATCATATGACCTCAATTTAATCATATCAATCTCTCTGAGGTTACAATATAATAACCATCATATTTATCACATGAACCTTTATATGCCAGAATACTCACTAAGATTTTATGCTAATCTCTCAAACTCAATAAATCTTGGATTCTACCATTTGTCACTCTTTCCTGGAAACACACTACTCCAAAGTAAGTAATCATTGTGAAGTCTTATCCCCATTCCACAAATCCTATCCACAAGGACAAATGCATAAAAGTTCATTCCTTATTTTCAAAACAAGATACCATCAATAAAAATCTCCAAAATTTCAAGGTATGATCCATCATAAACTTTCCTTCGATCAAATGCATTACTTCTGTAATACTTGTACAAATCTAGGACCTGATAAAATTTCTTTCATCAATTTCATCCAACAATTTTCTCTCATGATATTCTAGTGTCATAAATGAAAACTTAATGTACATCAGTGAATCATTCAAATTACGAGGAAACCTTGATTTATTTTTCATGACTGAGACTCATATTTCTTTGAATTCCACTTGGAATGAAATACAGCATAACTTATTCATGAAAAGTCAACTTATTTCATAATCTCAACACATCATCACCTTCAGTTCTCACCATAAGAAAAATCACATTATTCCTTATAATTATCTATTGTACCTTTTTATATTGAAATGACCTTGTGACAATCATCAATATCTCACATAATCCCAAACATTTAATCATATGTCCCCAATTTCTCATTTTGAATAAATGGTTACTCCTTTAAGGCATCTCACTAAAAATATTTTCAATATCTATCATTCATGATAACTGACTTTTCCAATTAATCATATTACATGTAAATAACCAAATCTTTAACATATCATCTACCAATCAACTTACAAAATAAATCAACAGTATTATCACATACCATCATAGTTTATAATATTCTCCAATATAAGTGACCATATAATAATCAATTTGTTCCCAAGAATAATTATGATTCTTCCCAATAATGCCATAATATTTGTCTTCACTCATCTTTCAAAATATAACTTGACATTTCCCAATGTATGCATCAAGTTATCACATCACTTCATGTATATCTTGATATCCAAGTAGTTGTATGCACCATCTTGTTTTTGAAATTGTGAAACAAGGAGAGCATTTCAATAGAACTATATCCATTACAAAATAATTATACTTCGAAGAAGCCAAAAATATCTCAAGAGTCATCATCCAATTTTTTATTCAGTTACTAAATCTTGCTTGTGGAGTAAATGAACTTGCAAGTCTAACCTCCATTTCCTTAGTGGGTTGCTTACCATACAATGCTTTTAACTCGAAATGATAAAATTCTAGGCAGAGTCTCCCTTGTAATTTGAACTTATCCAACCTGTAAGTATACTTCATAAGCAACAACAATTCCAACAAACTTCAATACCACCAAAAATATCTCAGACAATCAATTCATAATTCCTCAACATAATAATTTCAAATCATAGTTTCTACTATAAAAATATTACTTCCTTCAAAACATTAATTGGCTCAAATGACCACTCCTTTGTCATATTTATAAATATATGCCACAAATTAAGCAATATTAATGAAATACGAAAGTGAAAATCAACCTCAAGATTTGTGGTGCACGAACGTGGAATTCAACTCAAGAGATCCTTCGCATGATTAATAATTTTTAATTTTTAAATGTGATGCATTTAGTTGAACCTAATTAAACATGTCAATAAAAATATTATTAATGAAAATATATATAAAATATATATAGTGAATCTTTTTGTCTATATATGTTAATAAAATTAAGAAATAAAGTATCACCATTTTTTATTTTTTTGACATTTTAATAAAATTGTAAACCATTGAATTGTTTTATCTCTTTAAGGGAAAACAGACCAAGAATTAAGTGTTTTAGAGATTGTATCGTGAACATATCAACTCTATTTCTGGAATTAACGTTCAAGAAATGAAATTTTCATTTTTTAAAAAAACTTTTAAACTACAAAATTAAGGTCATACAATACAAGTGCAAAACTCAACTTATATATTCTCCTTAGGATCGATAATTTTCTTTTCATATATTGATCTTCATCATGTTCTTCCCAAAAAGAGGTGTATGATAGACTTTTTTGGTATAATTAGATTTTTTAAGCATTAATTATTAATTTCAAGTGTTTTTCTAAAAAAATAATCATTAATTTCAAATGCATATTTAATTACATGCCTTTATTTTTATTTTGATAAAAAATAGTTAAACTAATTATTAAAGTCAGTAATATGTATTCTGCATATTTTTATTATTTAAATTTATAGTATTAAACATAAAAAAATGAACAAAATGAATAAATAAATAAATAAAACTAATAAAATAAATAAATAAACAAAATGAATAATATGGGTGTTAACTCGAATTGAAATTAATTATTTATGACCAAATTAAATTTAGTTAAGAAATTATAAAATCATTACTTAAATAAAACAATTTTGAAATAGTGCGACATGTGAAAAAAGTAAAATGTACAAAATAAAACTTTTACATTTAATATTTGATGTGATTTTAGGGAAGACGTATTTATAGTTGACTCTCACTCATGAGTTCTTATTAAAGTTCTCGTTGAGAATCTTCGATTTGATACCCACATTGCATATTTTTAAATTTCAAAATAATAGTATACTTATCAAAAGTATTTTGGTTCATTGAAATACTTTCATTTTAGGAAATACAATTTAGGTAGGAAAAATTCAAAGACCTTTTTTTTAAGTAGAGCCATTTGTATATAACTAGTATTTTACCAGTGTGATACACAAAAGTTGTTATCCACAGTATCAATTTCATCAATTGATTTTAACCACACATTTCGTAGGTTATACAATTTTCAACCACACATTTTGTCAACTTTTATTATAGTAGAAACTACTAAAAACTTGATTTTATTCCCTACCAAATAGGAACATTGTTTTTTAAATTTTAATAGTTATTATAACAAAATATTATTATTTTATGCATTTTTATTTGTTTTGATTATGTAAAAGTATTAACAGTTTACGAATATAATTATCAAAATAGATATTGCGGAAAACAATTTTCGTGCATCGCACGTTGTAAATACTAGTTATTTATATATTTATTAAAGCAGAATATCCATCACTAAAATTTGCACATAGTTTCCCGCTAAAAAAAAACTTTTTAAATTTGGAAATTCTTGCTAAAAAATAGTATATTAAATATTTTAGCAATTATTATGGTATATGTGTCATTAATTGCATTAGCATCCATTTTATACTATTAATGACATCAAAATATTATTTTTTCTATTTTATTATTATTCTTTTAATAATTACAGTATTATTTTGAAGTCGAAAATATGTAATATGGATGTCAAATTGAAAATCTTAGTAATAAGTTTAATGCAAGCTAACAATGAGAGCAAATTGTAAATATATTGTCAGTAAAATTGTATCAAATATTATTGGTAAAAGTTTTATTTTTCCTCAATATCTAATTTATTTTAAATTAAATCATTTAAGTCCTATAATATTATCTATAATTTGTTAACTAAATTCAATTTGGCCATAGATGATTAATTTCAGTTCGAGTTTTTCTCATCAAATCAAAATAAATAATAAATATACGAATTTTGTAAATTCAATTAAGTTGTATTAATTTTTACAACTTAAGATTTCTTCAATTCATTCATCATTTTAACATTAATTTTATTTATTTACTGATTCTGTTTATTTTCTATTTTTCATTATAAATTTTAAATAACTACAATATGCAATAAATATATTACATATTTTAACAATTAGTTCATATAATTTTTATTAAACAATTGATCGGTCAGTAATTTTTATAACTTAATCTTAATCTTAATCTATATCTATATACATATTTAACAATAGGATAATCGTGACTATTTTACGCACATAGTTTTCTGCCCATTTTCATTTGCCATTTTAGGAAATTTCTTAATTTCATCAATTTATTTTAATATATGAATTAGGATAGTTCAATTAATGCATGTAGTGAATGATTTATGGATTTTTGAAAATGAAAATATCTATAAAAAGTCAAATTATAGAATATTTTTATTCTTTTGATAATTATTGCATTATTTTAAAGTCGAAAAATATGCAATATGGGTGTCAAATCCAAGATTTCAATTTATATAATTAAATAATAAATGACTGCTATTTGCATAATTTTAATGCTGATAATTACACATATGATCCACAATATTAAGAAAATTATAACACCTATCATGTAAAAAATAATATTTTTTACAATCCAAAAAAATTATCCGATCGTATCTATTTAATTAAATCGAAACAAAAGCACAATAAAAATGTAAAAATAATACAAAATTATCAAATAATCAATGCTGGACTGTAACGACCCAAAAATTCATCATATTATTATATTAAATTATTCGTATTTAAAGGGACCCACTTGAAAGTCAAATAGAGATTTTAATTTATTTGTCTTATTTAAAGGGGCCCATTCGGCATTAAATAAGATTGTCGATTTAGTTGGCGTAATACAAACGAAAAATAAAAAAGAATGTTAAAAATTACTTTAAGTAATTTTATAGATTTAATAAATCGACTATCGATTCCATAATTGGGAAGATATGGATTGACTAACATTGTTTTTATATATATTATTATATTATTTATTAACGACGAATAATACGTATAGTTTTGGGACGCGTAAATTCTTAATTTTGTTATCTATCTTAACTATTTGAGAATACCGTCGTGTAAAGCATTGAATGACCTTCAAAATGACATATTGTAGACACGTATTCGGTTGACATACGTTTCTCGAAAACTTTAATAAAGAAGGTTGACATTCGAAAGTTTAGTTTTAAACGACCTATTTTGACAAGCCTCAACTTTTGCTATAGTTGACAATATTGCATTTCGGTAAGGATATGAGAAACTAGATCGTGGGTATTTTAGAATGGCGTATTGAAAGTTCAATTTTGATTATAATAAGAGTACCAAAAATTAAGACAAAAGTAACCCCTTGAAAAGAAATCGAAATAAAATAGTTTTAAGTGGCTAATTTTGATGATCGATAACTTTGCTCTCGATTATCGATTTTAAGATTTGAAAATATCGTTATAATGTATTCCTTGAGAACTTCATATTGGCCCCCAAGAATTTTCTATTTCGAGTTCATATGACCCTATAATTTTTTTAGTCATTTCAGTAGTTTTTAATAATTTTTAGAACTAAAATATAAATATTATATTTTTTTGGGACTAAAAGAGCAAATAAAATAATTGTAGCTTAGTCCATAATAATAATATATATATATGCAGTCCACAACTGAAAACGAAGAAAAAAAAGGTCGAAACTGATTTTCCTGAAGAGGGTCACCCCCCTTTTTATTAACGTGGGGGGGGGGGGTCGACCCCCACTATTAATAAAAAGTCGACCCCCCCCCCTCCTAGGTAACAATCTTATTTTTTTTATTATTATTTTACTTATTATTATAATATTATATATATTATATTATATTATTACATATATAATAATATAATATAATATCATAATGATTTATATTATTAAGTTATGGTTATGATTATTATTCTAAACAGAGAAATTAAATTAAATTCGTTATGAGTTATAATAAAACAAATCAATCACTTTAAATTAGGGTGATCCTAATAATTATTTTGGTTAAAAATTTTGTAGGGAAATGGTCCACTTTAATTTTGTTGGACCCTCATTGATATTTTGTAGTTTAAATATAATATAATATTACTTGACTAAATTATAGTTTATATATATGATAGGCAATGAGTGATTTGATTCCAAGCAGATTAATGGTACCAAATATCGAGGAATAAAGTCGTGAACTCTAAGATACTCAAGGAGTGAGGTACGTAACGTTTCAACTACAATGTAAAACATAATATTAATATCATTATGTACTCCTACGTGATTATGTGATATATATGGCTGGTACAACATACGTGCAATATGATGTGACAATTATTTGTTTATGGTGAAAACATGCGAGACGTGAATTGATGATATGACATGTTATTAATGCACATGAATTCATTGGAATACCATATTACGCGATTATGATATACGATTGCTAGATGAAATATATATTGGCATTCATGTGCATTGTGTGGACTTAGAAGAAATCCTTCATAAATGATAAAGAAAGAGATAAAGAGTATATGAAGATATATGGAGAGAGAATGACAGGGATGATAGTAGAATCGCCCTACGAGTGTACCATACTTTACTTCGCGTCTGGATATATAAATTCGCTTGAGACTCCTGACGATCATTAAGGGTAGTCGATGATGGGGTGTTGGCGGTCCGGCGTCGGTATGTGGGCGGTGTCGGGAGGTCACTTGGTGGCCTGGGACTACAGATCGGCACGCCGAGCGCCGTATATAATAGGCAAGACTTGATTAATATAATATAATTCCCGGTGCAGTATCCTTAGGCTCGGTGGGCGACGATGGATACAAACTGTGAAGTCTTGAGTCTCGGTGGGCGATGACAGACCACAGGCACTGGAAGGCGCATGTTATCGACCATGTTGATACTTGAGCTCATACGGTACAACGTAGTGGGATTCGGACCCAAGTAGGAAATGTGGATAAACTGAGATAACGAAAAGGCACGGAGCTTGAGAATGAGATAATTGTGAGAAAGGGAATCGAAACTCATGCACATGATCGTGCATATGTTACTTGCTGAGCGTTAGCTCATTTAGCTTTGCATTGTAGGTGTGACAATGTATGGATTGGAGGTTGATGAGAACTCTCAAATGACGAGACGATCGTGTATTGGGTTCCTGACCGTGATTCAAGGGCCTCTCACCAGGGAAACCCCAAAAAGGTCCAACTACTCTTAAGTAATTTTATTTCGTTTCAAAATAGTTAAATATTTGAATAGCAAATTATTGGCTATCTTCCGTTATCCGCTCCCTGTTCCCTGTTTTAAACAAATATTTTTATATCAACTACTAACTACAATGTTTTTATATTATAGTTAGTTTATTCCATTTTCTTCTAAATTAAATTACAAATGATATTTCAGAGAAAAATACTTACTTAATAATGTCCAATTATACTTTAAAATAAATGTTCAAATTTATATTTAGAGCATGTGGATAAAATACTATTTTATTCATTTAAAAAATCAAAATATGGCGGAAAAATAAATAAATGTATATAAAATGGAAATGAATTTGGGGCGTTAAATCACGTGGTATCATAGCATGATTTGAAATGATTCTGAAGACTATCCAGTGTACACATATCTTGTAGTCATTTGGAGTGCACCAACCAAGTGAGTTATTGCTTGTTTTTATGTGAGTTAATATCAAGAGATGCAAAATTCCAAGTAGATATTTGTCTTGGAATAATTTGCCTACCGAGTTAAACTTGAAATTACAATTCAATATAGGAGTCTAGAGCCTATAAGATAAATGTGATATGAATATTTTGCAAGAATGATGTGATAAGTATGATATTTTGGAATGAAGTTTGTTTTTAAGACAAGCTCAACAACTAAAGAATGTGTGTCATTCATAAAATACTTGGAACGGAGATGTTCTTGTGAAATGTATTAAGAGTGATGAAGTCTAGGACGTTCCATCATCTGATATCGATTTCTTCTATTGCGATTAGAAATAAGAGATCAATCTTATAACTTATTATCTATAGTTAAACATTTGAAACAGAGGAGATATATCAAAAATTTGATTGAGTTAACATTTTTGAGAATGTACATTCTGGTTAGATGTCAACACTCCGGATCTTGATGTCAATACTTGAATAACAAAAAATTATTGGCTTGAGAATAAGGGATTTAGGTGTCGAAACCTACATAATTTCATGGCCATCGTTGGAAAGACTTTGGAAATCTTTAAGAGATTACCCTCGTATTAAGGAAACTTATATATCTCTTGAAGCATGAATCATAATAATCCCTTGTAGCCAATCTTAGGATGCACAATGTAAGATGTGCATCAGTTGAGTTATTCTATGGAGTAACTAAGAATGATAATGGCTAGTAATATTAACGGTAATGATATTTCCAACCATATATACGTTCTTATTGATATTGTGGAAATGATCGTGTTGTTCCTTGATATTCAAATATTCCTTTAGAAATATATCATGGATCGTACTTGTACAAGATTATTGAATCATCACATTGGTCCTCATCAAAGATATCATAAAAGACAACTCTTTCCCTTCGTAAAATACTCACTAAAACACCCTTATCGAACTTTAAATTTAACATAATTTATTCCGCATGTTTTGGTGGCATTAATTTATCTTCTCTCGCCACCATCATATCTAAAAGTACCCTTATTGTTTTCCTTAATATAAGGAAAGTTCAGAAATTGTATTGCTGAGAAAATTGTAATAATCTGATATTCTTTACTTGTGATCTTTTACTTCATTGAATTAAAATTTATTCCAACGAGCCCAAATCTTATGTTGTAATTATTTATTACAACGGTCTCGAAATTCATTCTAAAACAGTATTCTTGAAAAGTTTGAAGACTCTATTCTTGATTTACCTTATCAAATATCTATTTTTTTTAGATCTCGTAAGTTTTGAATATTGACTCCTACCTAAACGTTCTTTTGACTCGACATCCATCTGTTTTCATTAAATTGGTTCATTAATAAATATTTGACTCCTATGTAGACCTTCTTTTGACTCAACTTTTATTGGTCTCATTAATGAACATTTGTTCCTTAATAAATATTTGACTGAGATAAGACGTTGTATTGTAATCCATTTGTTTCATGTCTCTATTAATCTCAATTATATCTCTTGATTGTCTAATTGTTGCCATCTCAATTGTATCTCTTGACGGTCCAATCATTGTCCAATTTTTAAAATTTTAAATTACCCACTTGTCAGTATATTGAATGTTTAAAATCTTGATTTCCCTTCACATTCAGTACACCGATTAAATTTGGGACCCGTATTTAACCCTTCGTGAATGTAAGCTATTCGATTACTACAAAGTCTTGCAATATAATCAATTAGTATCAGTTGTGATCCAGCTCGACCATATCCTTAAGCCCAGTCATCGTGTTATTCGAAATGACATAATAAACCTCAATTTATTGATCTCTAATTGTATTTACTGTCCTTTTGTGAGAGTTAAATGATCTGAAATTTGAGTCTTCATTTATAAAGATTTTTCCTCACTTGCATGTGAAGGAAAACCAATGATTGAGGTTACTTTCTTAGTGAACCTCGTCTTCGGTATTTGCAAATCTTTCACTTGTCTTTCCTCTCAATGAAACATTTCTTTGGTTAAGCCCATATAAATTGTTTAATCAAAAATTTATGTTTAAATCTTATAAATTACCCAATACGTTGGTTAATCTTTTAGATTCATTAATTTATGAATCAAATCTTCCTATTTATCATTTTAATTCAGGAAAAGATGTGATAATTCTAAAACTCGATTTTGATAATTTATTGTTCGGGTGTTACTCATTCAATTATGCGTATTCAACAATCAATTGTTTCTGGTAATTTCTGATTCGATATTTTCCCATCTATAAGTCACATATTTTTCTTTGTCATTTCACTTTATGAAAGAACGTAAAAATCCTACTCTTGGACCGTGACATCTTGATTTGCTTTTAACTCGAGTACTACTCATTAATATTCGTCTACCTAACATGATAAACATGGTAGCTTGTGAATTAAGATTTTTCTATGTTTAACTCTTAATCTCCAGAATAGCAAAACTTCCTATTTTTTAAATGCATTGATCTAATTATGATATATTTCGACTTTAATGAAATATACCCATTTCAATTCACTTTCCCAGATTGAAATTCATATGATTTGGATACAATTTTCCTTTGGAGCTAAAGAATTCCCCCCCCCCCCAATTTTCTTCATACTTCATTAATGTCGTAGTACCCCCTCTATTTCAAAGTATGACGTTAAACTTGAAATGTAGAAAACTAGTTTCTCTAATGTGTTTTCTTCTTCTATCCCTACATTTCTTGAAAGAACATGTTTTTGACTCCTAAGTCCAAAGTTCTTTCTTTCTTTGTGATAAGGGAAAATTGAAATATTACCCTCATTAATTATTTTCATGTGAGCCTCATTTTTCTCTACTAATTGATTTCTACATACATATGTTTTCATTTGAAAGAATCAGTGTTAGTTCCCACCGAGCTTAAATTTTGTTGTAATCATCCATTACAATAAATTCATATTTTGTTATACTAAGATCACAACTTCTGGTAGCTTAGTCGTTACTTTATTATTAAAATGACTTGACCAATCCTGATTTTATTGAAACGTGTATCATATTTATTTCTCCTTTGAAACATGAAGATCTTGAAATCTGTATCTATGAAAGAGGTCTTTCTTTATGGAAAATCTCAAACCCATTTCTGAGACCCATAATATGAATTTTTGAAAGATAGATAGAAAGACAAAGCTGCCTTGCGGGAGAGAGAGACCTGACGCATAGCCGGCGCACAAGATCCAATCTTTTTTTTCAGTTCTTAGAGAAGTGAATTCCAAAACACCATAATTAAGCAAGCTAAAATAGCTTGCCTCACTTCCATGCATGCGATAGCTTGTCCCAACCAAAACTTGTCCCTTCTATTAATCAATGCACACAAATATGCTAGCTTGGACAGACACAAACATATGCTTGCCCCTACGTAACTGTCTTCACCTAATGGACCTAAATTCTTTTAGCCCAGTTTTTCTATTGAACTTTCTTCTGGATCTCTATTCGTATAGATAGATATGATTCAGTACCTATGATACCTCGGGTTTGAATCTCAACAAATGTACAAATTCATTGAGTTATTTATCATAATCGAGAACTCTTGAATCCATCTCTTCTTATTGGAAATCCTCAACAAGGGAAAGAGTTCGACTCATATAGCACTTTATTGTGACATTTTGATTCTTATTTAGCTCAAGTGATATATATCCTTTCAGGCCTCAACAATTCTTTTGTATCAACTAGACTCATAACCATTGTTGTCTCAATTGATGTAATTCCATCAACATGGATCAGCACAATACTCAAATCACTGTACATTATTATAAAGTAGGATCAGAAGAAAATATGTTTTCGATGAATTTGTTCTGAATTTCTCGATATCGTTATGATGGATATTGAAATAACGAATTGTTGATATCTTTGGTTAAATATTTGAAATTGTCTTCAAATAATGTTAGTGTCATTCTTTGTTTGAGAAAATCTTGAATATTCAAATCATCTAAGCTGATTGCTTGAGAAGATTCGAAGTCTAAATTTATGAATTTATAAGATTAAGATATCATATTTATGGTGAACTCCTTAAGTTGAACCTGTGTATTATGATTTGGAAACACTATATAGATTGAGGTAAAAGAGATAGATAGCAAATCTATGCAGCTGAAACATTTGGAGATAATGAGTTGTATAGCTAGAACGATATGATGAATTAATTTATGTGTATTGATTGAAGAGACTGGGTGAACTTTATTTGATCTCCCATCGTTCATTGCAACCACTTTATGAAACATAGTTGGATTAATTTCAGCTTAACTCCAGTAGGAGCCCATTGAATTTAGGACTCCATTGAAATGGGAAGTTTCTTATATTAGTCGGATACTTTCTTCAAGTCGTATAAAATAGACTTTGATGTTCAAATGGAAAAATATTCTAATATGAGAGGATGATATTTTAAGGACGAATGTTTTTACAAAATTAACTTGTTCTTACGCTAATTCTAAAGATTTGAGCTGAAAGAAGATGTTATATGACTCGTAAAGATACTTCTACGAGTAAATTTTTGGTGTGAATTAGCGTGACGCAATGATGAAGCTAATTATTTATCAATACAAGGAAGATATTTAAATTACAACCTAAACTTCATGGCCACCATATTTACTTTAAAAGTGTAGAGCATGAGGCCAACACAAGCAACAGTAGTTTGAAGTGTGGATCTACCTGGGAAAGATTACTACAAAAGATAAAGAGGATGACTAGACTTTGCTTACGATTAAGTTATCACCTATGGCGAGTTTACATTACCGTTGAAGCATATTATTGTAAGTTAATCATGATGAAGTGTTGGAGAATTTTTATTGAAATCGTGGTCTAGATACAGGATTGAAGAATATCGATTCACCATATGGATAACCACAAAAAGACAATGAGAAAGAAAATGTTAGATAGAAATTCTACTGATTATAATAATTGAATTAGACATGATGCGAATAGTGTATAGAATGTGATTTAAACGATAATAGAATTGACTCTTGTGATTACACAAGTTTCAAGTTTGAAGGTAGAAGAATATAAAATAGAAGATAAAGACTGCTATAACTAAATGATTAAATTTCGAGGACGAAATTTCTTTAAGGGGGGAAGAATGTAACAACCCAAAAATTCATCATATTATTATATTAAATTATTCGTATTTAAAGGGACCCACTTGAAAGTCAAATAGAGATTTTAATTTATTTGTCTTATTTAAAGGGGTCTATTCGGCATTAAATAAGACTTGCAATTTAGTTGGCATAATACAAACAAAAAATAAATAAGAATGTTAAATATTACTTTAAGTAATTTTATCGATTTAATAAATCGACTATCGATTCCATAATTGGGAAGATATGGATTGAAGTATAAGGGGTGTACTTCAAAGTGGAACTAAGAATTCGTCCCAACGTTGAAAAATAATAGACCAAAGTTAATCAATAAACTTTTGGTCAAAATAATAATAATTAAAATAATATAATATATATATATAATAAGTTGACGTAACATTGTTTTTATATATATTATTATATTATTTATTAATGACGAATAACACGTATAGTTTTGGGACGCATAAATTCTTAGTTTTGTTATCTGTATTAACTATTCGAGAATACGGTCGTGTAGAGCATTGAATGACCTTCAAAATGGCATATTTTAGACACGTATTCGGTTGACGTATGTTTCTCGAAAACTTTAATAAAGAAAGTTGGCATTCGAAAGTTTAGTTTTAAACGACCAATTCTGACAAGCCACAATTTTTGTTATAATTGACAATATTGGGTTTTGGTAAGGATACGAGAAACTAGATCATGGGTATTTTAGAATGGTATATTGAAAGTTCAATTTTGATGATAATAAGAGTACCGAAAATTAAGACGCAAGTAGCCCCTTGAAAAAAAATCGAAATAAAATAGTTTTAAGCGGCTAACTTTGACGATCGATAACTTTCCCTCGATTATCGATTTTATGATTCGAAAATATCATTGTAATGTATTCCTTGAGAACGTCATATTGGCCCCAAGAATTTTCTATTTCGAGTTCATATGACCCTATAATTTTTTTGAGTCATTTTAGTAGTTTTTAATAATTTTTAGGACTAAAATATAAATATTATATTTTTCTCGAACTAAAAGAACAAATAACATAATTACATCTTAGTCCCTGATAAAATCTATATATATGGGCAGTCCGCAACTGAAAACGAAGAAAAAAAAGGCTGAAATTGATTTCCCCCAAGGGAGTCGACCCCCCCCCCCAAATTAATACAAAGGAGGGGGTTGACCCCCAAATTAATAGGAGGGGGGGGGGGGGGTTGACCCCCCGCCCAGGTAACAATCTTATTTTTTTATTATTTACTTACTTATTATTATAATATAATATCATAATGATTTAAATTATTAAGTTATGGTTATGATTATTATTCTAAACAAAGAAATTAAATTAATTTCGTTATGAGGTATAATAAAGCAAATCAACCTCTTTAAATTAAGGCGATTCCAATAATTATTTCGATTAGATATTTTGTAGGGAAATGGTCCACTTTTATTTTGTTGGACCCTAATTAATATTTTGTAGTTTAAATATAATATAATATTACGTGACTAAATTATAGTTTATATATATATGATAGGCAAGGAGTGATTTGACTCCAAGCGGATTAGTGGTATCAAATATTGAGGAATACAGTCGTAAACTCTAGGATACTCAAGGAGTGAGGTAAGTAACGTTTCAACTACATTGCAAAACATAATATTAACATTATTATGTGCTTTTATGTGATTATATGATATATATGGTTGGTGCAATATACGTGGAATATGATGTGACAATTATTTGTATATGGTGAAAACATGCGATACGTGAATTGATGATATGACATATTATTAATGTACATAAATTCATTGGAATGCCATATTACGCGATTATGATGTACGATTGCTAGATGAAATATATGTTGGCATTCATGGGCATTAACATGTGCATTGTGTGGACTTGGAAGAAATCCTTCATAAATGATAAAGAAAGAGATATGGAGATATATGGAGAGAGAATGACAGGGATGATAGTAAAATCGCCCTACTAGTGTACCGTACTTTACTTCGTCTCTGGATATATACACTCACTTTAGACTCCCGATGGTCATTAAGGGTAATCGATGATGGGTTGTTGGCGGTCCGACGCCGGTATACGGGGCTGTGTCGGGAGGTCTCTTGGTAGCCTTGGGACTGCGGATCGGCACGTCAAGCGTCGTATATAATAGGCTAGGCCTGATTGATATAATATAATTCCAGGTGTAGTATTTTGAGTCTCCGTGGGTGACGATAGATACAAACTTTGGAGTCTTGAGTCTCGGTGGGCGATGACGGACCACAGGCACTGGAAGGCGCATGTTATCGGCCATGTTGATATTTGAGCTCATACGGTACAACGTAGTGGGATTCGAGCCCAAGTAGGAAATGTGGATAAACTGAGATAACGAAAATGCACGAAGCCTAAGAATGAGATAATTGTGAGAAAAGGAATCGAAACTCATGAGCATGATCGTGCATATGTTACTTGCTGAGCGTTAGCACATTTAGCTTTGCATTGTAACTGTGACAATGCATGGATTGGAGGTTGATGAGAACTCTCAAATGACGAAGCGATTGTGTATTTGGTATCTGACCGTGGTTCATTGGCCTCTCACCAAGGAAACCCCAAAAAGGTCCAACTACTCTTAAGTAATTTTATTTCGTTTAAAAATAGTTAAATATTTAAATATTAAATTCCCGGCCGTCTTTCGCTATCCGCTCTCTATTCCTTATTTTAAACAAATATTTTTATATCAACTACTAACTACAATGTTTTTATATTATAGTTAGTTTATTCTGTTTTCTTCTAAATTAAATTACAAATGATATTTCAGAGAAAAATACTTAATTTTAATAATGTCCAATTATGCTTTAAAATAAAATTTCAAATTTATACTTAGAGCAGGTGGATAAAATACTATTTTATTCATTTGAAAAATCAAAATATGACGAAAAAATAAATAAATGTATATAAGATGGAAATGAATTTGGGGCATTACATTGACCGAATCTAAAACAATAATAAAAAAAGCCTATTCTAGATACACTTACGTATATTTAATGAAGCATGAACATGATGCATTTGATATGTTTAAGGCATATAAAAATGAAGTAAAAAATCACTAAAGTAAGAAAATCTTATCACTTAAACGTGATAGAGGTGATGAATATTTTTCTAATGACTCCAACATTTTTTGTGAATAACATGGCATAGTACATCAATGTTCTGCACCTAAGCCTCCTGAGTAAAATGATTTGACTGAAAGAAAAAATAGAATATTAGTTGACATGATAAATTCAAAGGTTATAAAGGTCTCACCATATAAATTATGGAAAAGACGTGAACCTAACATTGGTTATTTCAAAGTGTGTGTGTGTGTGTGTGTGTCTTGCATATTACAAGAATACGGATCCAAAAAGGATAAAATTAGATCCTAAAAGAATCAAATGTGCATTTGTAGGATATGTACCAATAGAAAGTCCTATAGATTGCTAAACTTGGAAACCAATGTGATAATTGAGTCAGATGATGTAGAATTCTTTGAGAATTCATTATCTTCAAGGTGAGGATTTAAGGGAAACACAAGAAAGGTTACCCAGCTCTAGAGGAATACAGGGTGAAACATCTACCAAAGATGTTGAGGACCCTAGTGAACCTCGAAGCAGCAAAAGAGTTCGAGTTGGAAAGTCACTTAATTCAGATGAAATAGACTCTCAACTCATCTCTTTTATTTAGTAGAAGAAAATGAGAAGAACATTGTAAGAACAATACCTTTTGTTCTACAAGTTGAAACTGATCCTAAGACTTATAATGAAACTATGGCTTCTAGAGATAGTCTCTTTCGGAAAGATGTCATAAGAGATGAAATTGATTCAATTTTATCAAACAATACATGGAACTTGTTTATTTACCAAATGATTTTAAACCTATTAGATGCAAATGGGTGTTTAGAAGTATAATTCATATGGTACTCTAAATACTCTCAAAGCTAGACTCGTGGAAAAGGGATATCGACAAAAGAAGGAGTCAAATACTTCGATACTTAAGTACCTATTGTAAGAATAACATCCAATAGGAAATTATTCGCGTTGGCTTATATAAATGACTTATATGTTCATCAAATGGGTGTCAAGACGACATTCTTAAATGGAGACCTCGAAAAGGAAGTATACATGGAACAACCAAAAGAGTTTGTACTACCTGAAAATGAACATAAAGTTTGCAAACTTGTATATGGGCTAAAGTAAGCACCTAAGAAATGACACAAAAAATTTGACTTAGCTATAAATTCATTTATTTTTGTGCACAATAATGTAGATAAATTCTTATATTCCAAAGTATGTGATAATTATGCTATAATTTTCGATAATATTGGAAGGATTTACTGATGCTAGTTAGATCTCTAGCAAGAGAAAAGTAAATCTACTTCAGAGTGGCTGTCTACATTAGGAGGTGTTGCATTTTCTTGGAAGTCGAAGAAGAAAACGTGTATCACTCATTCAACCCTGAAATCTAAATTTGTGCCATTAGCTGAAATCGGGGGGAAAAAGCGGAATGGCTAAAAGATCTCTTTTACGAGATTCCATTGGAGACGAAAAGTTCTTCGTCTATATCCATTTTATGTGATAGTCAAGCAACACTGTCAAGAGCATGTAATGAAGTTTATCATGGAAAGTCTAGACATATGAATCTAAAACATGACTACGTAAGGAAATTAATTCAAGATAGAATATTCTCCTTGAATTACGTTAGGTTAATAGAGAATATAGCTGATCCTCTAACTAAACCTCTACATAGATATTTAGTAGTTTCTACATCAAGCAGGGTGTATTGAAACTCCTAAATTAAAAAGTCCACCAATGACAATAACCCTACATGTTATTATTCGAGCAATAATTTACAAGTTTAAAGGGTAAAAATAAGTCATTCGATAAGTGAAGAATACATAACTAAGGTTTTAAAGTACACATTTTCAAAATTAAGAAACTTAGGTGGCGTTTTGTTTGTATTTTATTTTGTATTTTCATTTTCGAAAATGTTTTATGTTTTTATTTTTGTTTTCAAATTTGCTGAAAACGCGTTTGGTTTGTCATTTCTGAAAAACTATTTTTGAAAATGAAAATATGGAAAACACGTTCTGTTTAAAATTTTGCAGAATATTACTTAAACTATTTTTAATAAATTTGCTTCCAGAATACTATTGGCTCAAACTCAAATTTTCTTTCACAATACACTGAAAACATGGTTACCTGCAACACACTAATGTGAGCACTAAGAGTCTATATTAATACAACTTGGTCAGGTTCAGGATTTGAGGAAGCTCTAGTTCTATTAAAATCAAGAAAATTTTAAAATCACCAGAGTCCATTTATCAAGGATTTTTTTTAAAGTATAACAACAAGAATTCCCACTTAACTTTTTTTGTAATTTTGATATTGAATTCAATAAAACTTTATTTTAGACTTAGTTCCAAGTTAGGATATTTTTTCAAAAAAAAAAAAAAAAAAAAACTTTATTTAGGCTGAGTTACAAGTTAAGATAATTCTCCAAAAAAAAAAAAAAACTTTATTTTAAGCTTAGTTCAAAGCTAGGATAATTTAAAAAAAAAAAAATCCCAAAATGCGTTTTTCGCATTTTGAACATTTTCTGTTGAAATATACTTAAAACGCCCAAAACGAGATTTTGGGCGTTTTGTGTACAAACTTTTTTTTTTTTTTTCCAAAATGCGTTTTCGAAAATGGTAATGAGAACGCGTTTTTAGCGTTTTCGAAAATAAAAACAGAAAACGACCTCAAAACATTAAAGAGAACATGACCTTAAGGTTTTATTTCAAAAATCAGGTCATAATTAATTATATATTTTATTTTTTATGATCACAAGTTACAATTTTTTAGGTCACAACTTATTATGGTCACAAGTCACAAATCAGGTTATAAGGTTATGGTCATAGCCATAATTTTCTAGGTCACAATTTATTTTTCTGTCACAAATTTTGAATTTCGTAGGTAACGATTTTTTTTGGTCGCAAATCTCGAGTCAATTTGTCACAACTCAACAAACTATGAGTCCAATTTCTTTATTGGTTACAAATCACAAATTTCATTGATCACAGTTTTTTCTCGAATACAAATCAAGAATTTTTTAAGTCACAATTTTCACAAGTCACTAGTTTTCTTGGTCACATATCATAAATTTTATAGGTCACATTCATAAAATTATTTAGTTGGCTCATTCTTTTGGCACAAATTATCGATTTAGTTGGTCACAGTTTATTTCTTGGTCATAACTTATTTATCGTCCACAAATATCGAATTTTGCGATCACAACTTATTTTTCGATCACAATTTACAAATCCCGTAAGTCACAAATTGTTTAACGATCACAAATATTGAATTTTGTGATCACAACGTATTTTCCGATCACAACTTACAAATCTCGTAAGTCACAAATTATTTTAGGATCACAAATATCGAATTTTGTGGTTACAACTTATTTTTCAGTCACAAAACACAAATTTCTTAAGTCAAAACTTATTTTTCGATCGCAAAATACAAATTTATAGGCCACAACTTAATTTTGGGTCACAAACCATTAATTTTTAAGGTCACAATTTATCTATTTCATTGGTCACAATCAGGATAATTGGTCACAAATACTATACAACTCACCATCATCACCACCACCACTACCACCACTACCACTACTACCAACCCCACTCTACCACCACTGACCAGTCACCACTGCCAATACCGACAGTGCCAGCACCATCTCACATGAGCCACCACCGCCACCACCACCACCACCACAACCGCGAGCCCCGTGCACCATTGCACAAACCCAATAACCTCATCGCCCACACAACCGCAACTGCAAACAAAGACACCAAAACCGACACATAGATCCACCGTCGCCGTGACCATCACCACCACCACCACACACAACACCATCGCACCACACTGCTTGCTATGACAGACATCGTCATCATCACCGCCGCACACCACCTTAACCTAAAACATCAAACAAACGAAAATCATCGGCGTCACTGCAACAACCAATCACAGCGGTGCCGCTGCAGTGAGATTTGCGATGGTAGCCACTGCATGAATAGCCGACATCGACGAGCACCACAACCGATTCATACAGAAGAGCACCATCACCATTGAAATCAGAACCAAAGCATCATCACTCGTTGTTGCTAGTGCTGGAGGAGGGAGGTGACTGCCTTGAGATAAGTGGTGGAGATGAAAGTGAAAAATGTTGGGATTGAAATAAGTAGGGTTTAGGTGTCTGGTCTAGATTAGGTAATTAGAAATAAAAATAATAATATAAAAAAAAACTAAGACCTGAATTTTGAACTAATAAGTGTAAAATTTGATTTTTGATTTTGAGTTTTACAATGCTTGTGAGGGTGTAATTTCCTCAATTAAATATTCCTATCCTTGATATAAAAGTGCTGGTTGTTACTGAAAAGGAGGGATGATCTTTAAAGATCTCAATGAAGTTCAGTTTAGTAAACAAGTATATCTAATAGTAACAAAGATACTGAAAGAAATTCACCTAGTTCAATTTCTAGATGGCGACTCAATAGAGAGTTGGAGTTTTTCTCTTTTAAAAAGTTTAACGAATAAGATGAGTGCAAGACCATAATAACGCTAAGAAATTTGAGGAACTTTGAACACATGATACCTATGTGTGTATTCTTACCAATATTGTCATAATAAATAATTGGTTCAAAGCCATCTAGATACCAAAATTTCAATAATACATTGTAAAAATTACACCATGGCTAGATTTAAATAGAAAGATATATACGTCTTATGCATAAGTGTTGTTGATTGGATTGACTTCAACACACGTTCTTTAAATAGAGGGGAATTGTTGGAAGTTCATATTTGTTCAAAGAAGTGTTGGAGTGTTTTTGGATTGTTGAAGTTGATGAAAGAAAATTGATATAAAAAGAAAGATTGTTTTTTATTATTTATTACCTTGCGATCGCAAGGACTAGAAAATATTGCGATCACAATGGGCAATTAAATTGGTGCAGATTGAAAAGTCGTATAGCCATGCAATCACAAGTGCTATGAACTTGCGATCGCAAAGGGGTCTGTTTTGACCGTTGGAAAGTTGAGAATTTGGTTTTTTTCTAAGTCTTTTCATGAGAAATCATGACTTTTTATGGAGTAGCTTGTACCACTTTGTAAAGGTGTTTTGAAATCTACGATTTGGTGATAGATTTCTGTACAAAAACACTAATTTATCAAGATCGTTCTAAATCAAAACATTGTTCAAATACATACAAAATTCACTTTTGTGTTATTGTGTCCTTAGAAGAAAATATAAGTGCTTGCGTTTTCTTCTACCTTTGTTGGCTTGATTAAATCCTACAAAACCATTTACCAAGTATTCCTTAAGCACTATCAATTACCGAGAGTAGGTAAATATCATTTGAGACACCGATTACGTGGTCGAGCCTTTTGTTCATTTTGATTAACTTTTTCTTCTTATGTACCTTCACTAGTTTTCCCACATACTGCGGATCCTACATAATGCGGATTGCGGTGAAAAAATTGCTTGAATAGAAATGGAAGCTCGATTATCTAGCATCAGCAGCAACACAAACTGGTTGTTTAGCCATTGCTTTAATGCTAACTCGCTATTATCTTGAAATCTTGGGAGCATGAGAGGCTTTCTTTTGCCAATTTAGATCCCTCATAGGGGTAATTAATTAGATTCAATTGTAAGGCCGTGATGGAACTCAAACACGTTATCCATGAGGCCTTCGTCACAACCCATATCGAGCTGATTGATTCCTTTCATAGCTTCAACTGACAAGAATTTCCCGCAAAATCCAATATTTTTCATTGTTTCGATGATTCCATGTTTGAGGCAATGCATATGATCTAGAGAGTAAAATTAGGAAAAACCGAGTTACAGATATCCTTTATTACACTCACCACATTTCCCTTAGTCCTTAGCACCAGCAGCAGCTCGCCAGTACTCTTCTTTCTCCACTTTGTATTCTACTCTTTTTATCTTCTGCGGTTTGTAGTGATTTGTTTTAACTAAATTCATTTTATTGTTAAGGGGGGAGAGGGAGGGAGAGAGAGAGAAGTGATAAATCGGGTTTTATTTTTTCTAACAATATTATGTAAATTATCTTTGGAAATTTGGGTGAAAAACAAAAGGGAAATTTACGTCTACCTATATGTAATGAGTAGTAATTAAAAAATATGTAACTTTTAATCTATTAGTAATATTACAGAATTTTACTCTCTAGATTTAGAAAAATATAAGATTCTATGAGAAAAAGTGTATTAATTGATTAGCCTCATTAATTATGGAACCTATTATTTAGGGATGTAGTTATCATTTATTTAGGAGATTAAATTAGAGATGTAATCACCTTTAAAATAAATTAATAATATGAAAATTATAATTATTAAATTAATTTAATAATATGGGAAATCGACTTCTAAATTAGACGTGATATTATAGTATCTATAATATCATTAATTGTACGTTATAGAATAACTAATAAGAAGTGTTATAATATTACAGTGCTTGTAATATCGTGGTGTTCTATTGCATAAAACATATATAGTAACAACGTAATATTACCCGTAATAATACCTTAATTCATGAATTTGAAGTGATTATTGAGCATTACGAATGTAGTAATAACAAGTATCTCATTAAGTACCGTGCACATTACACATCGTGTAACTTAAGGCTTTTGAAAATCTCAGTTGACATAATTCATGGTTCCTCGTGGGATGATGTTATATTACACTAATTATAATGGTCGGCAAAAAAGCGTTACACGACAAATTCATGTCCTAGAACTTGTAAGTGATATATTTTCATGTTTGTATAAACCATTGAAATATGTCTTTATTATATGAAATATGCTTTATTAAAACCATTACAATATTCGTTAAAATTACATTCCTTATATTGTAAAATATATACGCTATTTAGTGTGACACTAATTATAAAGGAAGTACATTTGATTAAATGAAATATAATCTTCATTACACGTATTGTAATTTTATTACTTATTGTAATCTTCATTACAATTATCATTATTAGTTTATTCTAATTTTATAATATAATTATTAATTTTAAAAATCTGAATTTTCAGCTTATTTTTGAATTAATTAGTTTGAAATGGTATTTATATTTGTGATTGATTCGTAATAGCAAGGTGATAGAGAAATAGTTAGAAATTTCTTATGAGAAATGAATTAGAAAGAGGGGAGAGAATGAAATAGTGAGAGAAATATGAGAGAGAATGTACAATAATGTAGAAATATAAATAGTACGTAAAACATGTATTTATCTAATGATATTAGATAGAACTAGCGTGGGGTCAAATTAATTCTTTAACAAAACTCTTTAAAATTCAATTGGGCCAATTAATTCATTTTTCTTCAAAGAGCGTGGGGACATAATGTAATCGATCTTTGTTCTCGTCCTGGGTTGAGAATAAATTAAGTTAAAACTACATTAGATATTTGTATATGCCTGATCCATAAAGATAGCTCAATATTTTACTCAATATAAATGTTAAATTGATCAAAAATATAAAATACTTCTATTTAGCCATTACATAATTTTGACTACTAGTTCAGTTTTTATCGAACGAAGTAATTACATTCTTGGTTACTATTTTTCTTTATTAAAAAATAAAATTAAAGAAACATATATCACCATTTGATCTTCAACGTTCATTATTTATTCACGAATCACTCAAATTAGATCAAAATTAGACCAAATTGCCCAATTCTAGTTAATTTTAGATAATGTTTAAAATGGTTTCGATACTTAGAAACAATTCTTAGTTCTATCTATGTCGTGTTTGGTAGAAATTAAAATCATATTTTTAATAGGTTTTTGTAGAAATGAGGGAAGAACATTTTAGATAAATAATTTTTCCATATTGAATTGAGTGAAACGATTTCCAATTTTTTATAATTACATGACATGACTAAAAAGGAAAAACGAAATCACCTAAAATTAATCTAAATCAATCCCACATTAAAAAAGGAAAGACTTAAATTTGTATAGTCAATAAAGGGAATTTCGACACTTCCCTTAAAGTTGGATCTTACATGTTAATCATGTTCAACTTGCTAACAAAATTATTGAATGTTTGTCTTGGAAGACCATTGGTGAAGATATCGACTTTCTCGTCGTTAGTAGGAATATAAATCATGTGAAAAAAATCCCGTTTCCACTTTATTCTTTAATAAAGTGTCTGTCGACCTCCACATGTTTAGTTCGATCATGCTATACCGAGTTCAATGATATATTGATGGCTACCTTGTTGTCACAATACAACTTGACACGAAGTTCTACCTTGATTTTCAATTCTTCTAAAATTTTCTTTGTCCACATAGCTTCACACATCCCTTTTGCAACTGCTCTAAATTCAGCTTCATCACTGCTCTGAGCCACTACATTTTGTTTCTTACTCCTTCACGTTACTAAATTTCCCCATACAAAAGTACAGCAACCTGTGGTGGAGCGTCTATCTTCTACGAGCAGTCCTTTTCCAGGAGAACCTTAAAAATATCTCAGAATCTTATACGCAACTTCTAGGTGAGCTTCCTTTGGAGAATGCATATGTTGGTTTATCACGCTAACTGCAAATGCAATGTCAAGTTTAGTATGAGATAGGTAGATAAGCTTACAGACAAGTCTATGATATCTGCCTGTGTCAGCTGGTTCTCAAACATAACCTGTTCTTTTTCCCATTTCTATTGGAGTACCGCTTGGTTTGCATCCAAACATGTTGGTCTCTGTTAGAAGTTCAAGAATTTACTTTCCTTGAGAAATGCTGATCCCATTTTTTGATCTAGCAGTTTCCATCCCCAGAAAGTATTTCATCTGACCCAGATCTTTAGTTTCAAATTCTCTGGCTAAAACACTCTTTAACCACTCTATCTCTACATTGTTATCCTAGTAAGGATAATATTATCAACATATATGATCAAAATAGTCTTCTTCCCATCTTTGGCTTGCTTAAAGAAAATAGTGTGGACTGATTGACACTGCTGATACCCTTGTCCTTTTATTGCACTGCTAAAGTGGTCGAACCAAGCTCTCGAAGACTATTTTAAGACCGTAGAGTGATTTTTTGAGTCTACAAACTTTGCTATTTTCATTTCCTCTGCAAAACCCTAGTGGCATTTCCATGTATACTTCCCTCTTCCAATTTTCTGTTTAGAAATGCATTTTTCACGTCAAGTTGTTGAAGAGGCCAGTAGGTCTGGACAAAAGAACTGGAATCAGCGGTTCGATTCGGTTCGGTTCTATCAAAAATTTTAAACGGTTTTGGTTATAAAAATCAAGAACTATCGGTTCTAATTCTGGTTCCGGTTCTTGGTTCAGAACCAGAACTAGAACCAAGAATCAGAACAAAACACGATTTTTTTAAAATATAAATTAAAAAAAAAAAACATCAATCCTAATCTTAATGAATGATATCCGGTCCATTAGTCAATATCAATTACCCAACAACTATTAACTCATTAAACATTACTATAACTATAAGCAAAACAAGTAATAAACAAAAAATCATAGATCAAAAATCATTTTTTCTTTTACTGGTTCTATCGTTCAGCTTCAAACCATCAGCCGTATGTTCTTCAAGAATCAAAAAACAATAAATTTTCACTCTTCATTTTACAATTAATTGATATCTTGTTTTTGAGGATTTGTTGGACTTGTGCGAATTTTCCCTGAAAATGTGGAAAATTACGAGTAGAAATTGAAGAATTTTTATAAGGAGCCCATACATGCGAATGAGGAGATACGTTACTATCTGGAAGGGAGTGAATATTTTGATGTCAAGGATTTAAGTGTTGTATTTGCATTTGATCAAGGTCGATGACCTTACCGTCTTACAACTCTTACCAGCCGGAATCTGCCATGGCTTCATCACTTAAGTTTTAAAATTTTAATTTAGGAAATTAGAACCAGAACCAAAAGAATTGATTGGTTCGGTTCCGGTTTGGTTCTTCTCTTGAAAAAAGAACCAAGGTTTCTTTTTTCAAAAGAACCATCGATTCTTGGTTTGGTTCGGTTCCCTAGGAACCAAAACCATATAGAAACATGCCCACGACTAGAGGCTAGTCTAAAATAGTTGCCAGGGATAAGAGGACTCAGACTATTTTTAACTTTGCCACTGGAGTAAATGTTTCTGTGTAGTCAATGCCATTGGATTGCGTAAATCCTTTAGCTACTACGTGAGCTTTATATCGTTCCACGATCCCGTCTGCTCTGTATTTTACTGTGAACACCCATTTACATTCGACTGATTTTTTTTTCCAGTTGGTAGTCCCACTATATCCCAAGTTTCAATCTTTTGTATGGCCTTATTTTCTCCATTACTGCATTTTTCCATTCAGGTATCGCTAAAGCCTCCTATATATTTTTTTGGAATTTTTTTACTATCCAGTTTAGATATGAAAGTGTGAAAGGCAGTAGACAATTTATTATAAGACACTAATTTTGAATTGGGATGTAATGCGCAAGATCTAACACCTTTTCTATGAGCAATTGGAATATCAATATCTGGACTCATGGGTGTAGTAGAAATGGAAGGATTACCTATGTTTTGCAGAGTTCCTGTGCTTAGTTCTGATGATTGGTTCTGTTGAAGAGGGTGTATCATGTTCCTTCTCGAATAAACCTTCAGCTCTTGATCTTTATCTTTATCTTGAACACATTCAATTGGAATTCCAGGTATTGGAATTTGGAATTTCAGAAACTGAAGGTGAATGAGAAGGAGGAGACAAATGAGGAATATCCTCAGACAATTCAGGAATAAGGGTTGGTATTATAGGCCCACTATGAGCCATTGAAGAAAGAGAAGTCCAAAACGGATCTTCAACATCTTGACTCTCCCCTGAAGTTTTGGTAAAGAAAGGAATCCTCTCGTAGAAGGAAGCATCCAAAGATACAAGAATTTTTTGTGTTGGAGGATGATAACATTTTTACCCTTTTGAGTAGGAAAATAACCTAAGAAAACACAACGAAGTGCCTTAGGGTCTAATTTTCCTCGATATTGGTTGTGAACATGAACATAAGCTACATAACTGTTGGTTTGATTATCGCAAGTGCACGATATCCTGATTGTTAATCCCACGAGGACTATTTATTTGCTATCGATTTCATTTGATCAAAAGAATTCCTAGTCGAAAATAATATACTAACTAAGAAAATAAAATTGCAAGAAAATCCAAAAACGACAAAGAATTGAAAATTAATGAAATAAACAATGCAAATAAAATAAAAGTAGAAATCTAAAACTAACAACTAAAAAAATCAAGAAATAAATTGCCAGGTTTTTCTAATAATTAAATGAATATCGGGACTAACGATTTCGAATTAATATTCTAGTTTAATATCGCATTTCAAGTTGTTTTCTAAAATTGTATTTGATCGAATTCACACATGTATCCAATTTACCTCTATCGAGTTCAACTTAGGCATATTTAACTAAGTCAACCGTGTATCTCTACAACAGGGTCATAGTTATTAGCTAAACACATTAAATTACCTAAGAATTCATAAATGATCAAAATCAACCACAAATTCATATCTCTATCTTTTTCTTGAAATTGCCGAATTTTACTACATGATCTAATTGTTACCTCACATATTGGATTATGAAAACAACCATTAAATTATGAATTAGTGGCCAGTTAATTCAAGCATTAAAAACATACTCCCTCCATCCCATTTATACAAGCTTCCTTTCCTTTTTCTCTTGTCCCAATTATATAGGCTTGTTTCTTTATTGAGAAATATTTATTTTTGTTTGATTACTAATGTACCTCTATTTATTACTTCTAATAATAATAGTTTTGATATTAATAAGAATAATGTTATGAATCTCAAGGTTGAGATAAATCTCAAACTAGTTGGCACTCTTCTATTGGAAATTGAAGATGTGACTTGTACATGGGTACATGTGCACATGAGCACCTCTCCATTATTCAATGAATGTATGCTAATTGAGTTGAGATTGATCTCAATCTTGAGATAAATAGCATTACTCTATTAATAAGGGTAAGTAAGGAATTTTTTTCTTTTCAAAAATTACCTTTTCAATAACACTAGATATGTTTTCTTAATTTATGGGAAAAGTCAAATAAGCCTATATAAATGGGACGGAGGGAGTAGTAAAATCAATACATGAAAATAAAATACCAACTTGAGAATCAAAAATAAACTAAAAACATTAAATCTATATCGTCAATCCCGATTATTAAATTAGCTACTCATGTTCTTGGGAGAAAAAAACAATAACTAATGAAAACAAAACCTGGAGTTTGAATAGTTGAAGAATTAGCATAGCCTTCTTTTTCCAAGACCTTTTCAATAACATTAAATATGTTTTTTTTAATCTACTTGAAAAGTCAAATAAGCATATATAAATGAGACGGATGGAGTAGTAAAATCAATACATGAAAATAAAATACCAACTTGAAAATCAAAATTAAACTAAAAATATTAAATCTATATCGTCAATCCCTATTATTAAATTATCTACTCATGTTCATGGGAGGAAAATAATAAATAATGAAAACAAAACCCGAAATTTGAATAGTTGAAAAATTAGCATAGCCTCCTTTTTCCAAGAATTACCCTAGCCGGATTCCACCGCATTTTTTCTTCTACAGCCGCACTTCAATTTGTGTATATATTGTAGATGTGTCAATTCGGGTGGTCCGGGCCCGATCGGCCCACTTAAAAAAGCCCCCCCCCCCCCCCCACGAGGGGTTCTGGGGTGATTACGGGTCAGCCCACAAATTTCGAATTACAACTCAGGCCCGTCCGTTGGCCCATGCGGGTCGCGGTTCGTTCTGATTTGGCGTGTATGAAAAAAAAATGATTTTTTTCATATTAGCCATTTTTTGTCAAGTTTCTAAATACAAAATGATAAATTTATATTTATACCATAAAATATTTACATAGAATTTAAATTTATATTTATGTTACATGAATTACTTCAAAATTTGCAAATTTAAATAAAACACAAACAAATAACAATTAAATGCTAAATGTATTTCTAATTATGATCATCAAAGAACATTACCTTTCTTAATTATTAGGGAGAACAAAAATAAGATTTTGATTTAAAAGTTGTATTAGAGTTCGTAGAAGAAGAGATATTTTCAATATTATCATATTTAATAAATACAGTTTTTTTTTTTCACGGGCCAGATGTTATTCGTGACCCGCGAAGGTTTGACCCGTGAAACCCGCGGTTCACAACTTCTTGACCCGTGAACCGCCCGCACTGGTTGGCCCTTGGTCCCGGGTAGATCCGGGCCAATTTTCACGAGTCTGGTTCGTCCGTCCGTCTTGACACATCTAATATATTGTCTTTCTTCCTATCGCACACACTTTGTGTTTGATTTGTATCATTTTCCATGGAAAATGTCATTTTTCATGCAAATTTTCCACCCTAATTGTTTGATATACTACATTTTCTTTAAAATTTAATTTCATGGTACAATACTTTAAAGCATGTTTTGGGTTATTTTTCATGGAAAATTGATTCTAGTGGGTTGGTGATTTTTATTTTTCATGAAAGTTGAAAAATCTTGAAATTCTTTTTAATGGAAAACAAAAGCTATCAAACACAATTTCAGCCGCAACTCCCTATTTTATTCCAGCTGCACACATTGTGTATGTCTCCCAATTATAATGTATCTTCTCAAGTCTCTCCTGAGTCCCCCTCGGTCAAATCCTGGTTCTCCAATTATAAATAGGGAAATACTAGACTTACTAACAATATATACTAACAACATACTAACAAACATAAAATTACTATTTTACCCTTTAAAAGTTAACGATATAACTTATTAAACCAATACCTTATTCAACATATTATTTTACTAAGTCTAATATATAATAAAATTCTTGAAAAATAATTTTTATAAATTATTTCATATTTAAAATTATTATGCTTGTTTATGACCCTCATTTACTTCACGTAAAAAGAAAAGATTTAATTAGAAGTTTACATAATGAATATTTAGAATTAGAAAGAATAGGAAGAGACTTAAATACTGACACTATTGCTATAGAAAAATATAGAGAAATTAAAAGACTAGTCTTACAATATAATGAATATTTAAGATTAAAAGAAGAAAACTTGATTAGACAAGAAGATATTAGATATATGGATGAATTTGAAGAAAGATTTTAAAGAAGAATTAGATAAAGATTATAATTCCACAAAATTTAATTTCACGATCCTGTCCAGTGTGGTATCAGAGCCAGTAGCTATACTTAGAAATATATTTAGAAAAATGTCTAAAAAATTACCAATAATTGAACCTAGAGTATATAATTATAAATCTAAAGATTTACCAAATAATAGTTATTGGTCATTAATAACTGAAACATATGAAAAATTTATACCAATTATACTATTAGGAGAGGGAGGATTTGGAGAACATAAACAATTAAATTGGACAAATTTATTTTTACTAAATAAATTAGGAATAAGTTTAGATAAAACTACAGAACAAAACTTAGAACAAACAAAAAATCCAGAACAAGTACAAGAAATTATCAATAATTTACCATTAGAAATAAGACAAATGATAGAAATAACTAATGATTATAAAGATATATATAAAAATATATCCACACAAATATTAGAAGTAAAGCAATATGAAAATAACTTATCGAAACAATTAATAACCTTAGAAAATCAAATTAAGCAAATAACTGATAAAATAAATAAAATAGGGAATATGGTAGGAGTATATGAAAATCCTATAGAAATTACAAAGCAAAAAACTATTATAGAACAAATAAATATGGTAAGAACAATTAAAAAAGAAGAAATAGGGAAAAATGATTTATACAAAAGATTAGATAATATACAACAAAATATTGAAATTGTAAACCAAAATATAACAAATATATATGACGAAATGGAAAAAAGAAAACCTAAAAGAATAAATAGATAAAGAATTTAAAGCTATCAATAGATTAGGAATAAATATGATTACTGAACAGATAGAAAAATTTATGGAAAATCCTAAAGAAGGAGGTGAAGAAGATTACATAATAGAAGAAGATTATATAGAAAAATTTAAAAATCTTAAAATAGAAGAAATTAATATGAATGAACAATAAAAAACTTTAGTGCCAGCAGGACAAAATCCACCAGAATATATACAGCAACCAGGAACTAACCAAGTTAAAAAAGAAAATACAAGTAATACTAATCCACAAAATACACCAAAAGTCTATATGAATCAAAGACAAAATCAAAATTTTAAAACTAATAATTTTATACCAAAACAAAAATATTACACCAAGCCGAGTAAAAATTATCCTATATAATATACACCATGGAGAAGTATGGAAATACAAATTAGTTCAGAAGGAAGATGGATAGATTTAGGATGTGTGCAAGATGTAGACATGAATTAGAATTATGGATGAAATCTATGGTTATGATGACCTATACTAGAGAATTAATAGGAAAACAATTCCAATTAATGTCAGAAAATACATTTATAGGAACCACTACAAGATGGTGAGGAAATTTAACATAAACTTATATAGGACAAGTTAGAGGAAATGACCAAGACGAAATATGAACTATACTTAGTAGATATGAGGATGCATTAAAAAGAGAATATACATTAGTAATAGACAGAGATACTAAAATTAGCTCAAAACTGAGAAATAGATATTTATTAGAAAATTTATCAATATGTGACATGTGTTACTTTAAACAATTTGCATGTGAATTTAGAGAATATTTTAAAAATGCAGAATATAATCAGGAAACATATGGTATGAAAATTATGAACCAAATATTCTTTAAACTACCAAACCCATGGAATTTAGAATTATTTAAAGAATGGGAAAAATTAGAAATACCATTGAGGAATAATAGCCTAGGAGCAAGAATACATTTTATAGAAATGCAGCAGAAAGAAAAATGTGTGCAAGCAAATAATATGATAAAATTTCACAAAGCAAGTAAAAAATCATTACACTGTGATAAATTACAATATAAACCAACTCAATGGGAATGTCATCTACAAAAAAAATATAAGAAAAAGAAATATTATAGAAAAGATAAATTTAGAAACAAATTTAAAAAATTCAATAAATATAAAAAAAAATCATATAATAAGACATTTAAAAGGTATAGAGTACCATATAAAAGATATTTAAGGCAAAAACAAAACAAAACTAGAACATACCCAAAAAATCCTAAAAAATGTAAAAGTTATTCATGTGGAGAAGTAGGACATATATTTCCAGAATGTCCCAAGAAAGATAAAAAGAAAAGTATGATGTATATTTTATTAATTGAAAAAGAAAATTACAACATATTACCTATAGAACAAGAAGAAGAATGGGAAGAAATTCCTGAAGATGAAGAAATTTATGAATTAGAAGAGCATGAAGTAATATATTCTATTATGGAATTAGAATCTTCAGAAGAAAGTGAATCTAGTGAAGAAGAATAATTATATATAAATATGATTAGACTATTAGTGAAGAAGGTACATCTAAAGAATATGAATACCAATTGGAAGAAAATGAAGAACAACTAAATGAAAGATTAATATTTAATCCTAAAATGTATGAAAAGATCTTAAAATCAAAGTTAGATGTAGAACCAAAAGAAATATTTAATTTACCATTTTGGCAAAAAAATAAAGAAATAACATATGTAGCAAGAAATCATAGTCACCCTATACACATAAGGGATACTATAGGAAATACATTAATACCTATAATAAATGAAGAAATTATAAGACAAGAAATAATCTATTGAATCCTGAACTAAAAGGAAAAATAAAAAATATATATTTAGGAGTCGTACAAATTATAGTAAAAGCCTATTTTAGAGAAGGAATAGATACACATATAGAATTCTATATTATGGATGATAGAATTGTAAGTTCAGTACAAGATGCTCTAATAGGAATTGTAACGGAAAATTTAATGTACCAAAAAGTAAAATTTACAATAAGACCAAACTTCAGCATAAGTATGGGAGAACAAAATAAAAATAAAGCCATAACATTATATTACAGACTAAGAGGAATAGATATGAAACCAGGAATAAAACTATAAGTTTAACTATTAGAACTATATATACTTTTACTAGTAAACATGAAGTCAAAATTAAAAATGCTACAAAAACACACATAATAGAACCCATATTTACCAGAAGATATAGAAATATATTTTAATCAAGCTAGAATATTAGTAAATATGGATAAACCACAAATAGAATTTGAAAGAAGATCAATTAGCCTGAGAAGAAATACTAGTACAAGATCATTACCTGAGATAGAAAATAGAAATGATTAAAAAAAACAAATAATGACGAAAATACATAGAAAAATATCAAGAATGAATTTATCTAAAAGAAATGAGACAAAACAATTTGAAATTATGATAGAAATTAGAATAAATGGAGAATGGAACGAGCAGAAAGTATTAA
Organism: Ligustrum vulgare; assembly: GCA_963555705.1. Classification (NCBI taxonomy): domain Eukaryota; kingdom Viridiplantae; phylum Streptophyta; class Magnoliopsida; order Lamiales; family Oleaceae; genus Ligustrum; species Ligustrum vulgare. Next base: position 43,474,036 of record OY743173.1, on the reverse strand, counting down.
TAGATACTGGAGCAACTATTTCCCATATAAAAGAAAATATAATAGAAGATTTAGAACTTAAAGTAACAAATAATCCAATTCAAATACAAGATTATTTTGGAAATATCCATCCCATGGATACTTATGTAGAATTACCAATAAGAATAAATAAAAGAAATGAAATAGTCATAAACATGTACGTAGAACATATAGGAAAGGTAAATATGAAATTATTATTAGGAACATACTTCGTAGAACAAGTAAAACCATATTACATAAAAGATGATAGGATGCTATTAACAATACAAAATGAGAATCTAGTTATACCAAAGTTATTATGAATAAAATACAAGGAGGAAGAGAAGATATTTATATATTAACTAAAATGAATTACAATGAATATCTCAACAGAAATTATCATGCATTATTTGATACAGGAGCATCATCCTATTTATTTAAAGAAAATGTATTACCCCCAGAAATGTGGAGTAATAAAAAAAATAATGAAGAAAGAGTTATACTTGCAGGATTTGATGGAAGCACAAATCTAATAACTAAAGTAGCAAAAAATGTTAAAATACAAATAGGAAAATATGAACTACAAATACCTTATGTATATCAATTTGATGATATTCCAGGGGATATATTATTAGGAAATAACTTCATAAAACAATACTATCCAATAACTATTGATGAAAAAGTTATACTTTTATCTATCCTTTGTCACCATATAGCAATAGCAATAAGAATTAATGATCCTTACTGTAGAGAAAAAATGCATCATATAGCAACTCAGCGTGTGAGTATAGACAAAAATTAACACAAAAAATACAATTTATGCCCAATAAAAATAGAATAAATTTAGTACAAGAACATTTTGATCAAATAGTAATAAAAAATATTACAGAAAAATTATTAAAATTATCAGGAGACAATCCTTTATAAAAATGGCACATAAATAAATATACGACAGAAATTATATTAGAAGATGACACTAAGATTATTAGTGTAAAACCAATTAAACATACATCAAAAGAATAACCTGAATTTGAAATGTACATAAAAGAAATGCGAGAAAAGAAATTCATTAGAGAATCTAATAGTAAACATAGTAGTCCAGTCTTCATTGTAATAAAACATTCAGAACAAAAAAGAGAAAAATCTAGAATGGTAATTAACTATAAAATGTTAAACACTTATACAAAAGAATTAAAATATCCAATACCAAATCAACATGTATTATTTAACCAAATTAGAGGAAAGAAATATTTCTCTAAATTTGATCTTAAATCAGGATTTTATCATATTATGTTAACTGAAGAATCTAGACATTTAACACATTTTATAGTACCACAAGGATTTTATGAATGGAATGTGTTATCTTTTGGATTTAAAAATAGTTCAGGAGAATTTCAAAGGTACATGGATAAAATATTTAAAGATTATTACCATTTTATTACATTGTATATTGATGATGTTCTTATTTACTCTGAAACTAGATAAGACCACCTAAAACATCTTAATATTTTTATAGATATTGTAAGAAATAATGGAATTATATTATCAGCTACAAAAATGGAGGTTGCTAAAGAAAATGTAGAATTTTTGGGATTTATAATTAGCCAAGAAGGAATAAAACTCCAAAAACATATTGGTACAAAAATACAAGAGTTTGACAATCATATAAAAGATAAAACACAATTACAAAACCTTTTAGGACTTGTAAACCAGACTAGGAAATACGTACCTAACTTAGCAAAACTTTAATTCCATTACAAAAAAGACTAAAAGGAAAAATGAGATGGAAACCATAGTCTAAAGACGAAGAAGAAGAAGTACAAAAAATTAAAGACATTTGTAAAGATTTACCGGAACTAGAATTACCGAAAAAAGAATGTGATTGGATTATAGAAACCGATGCATGCGAAACAGCATGGGGAGCAGTACTTAAATATATTTATCCAAAAGAGGATGAGGAAAGGATTGCACAATACACTAGTGATAGCTTTACTCAAACTCAAACTAATTATCATATAAATGAAAAAGAATTATTAGCTGTAAAATTTGCTATAAAAAAGTTTGAATTATTTATTGTTACTACAAAATTCAAAATTAGAACTGATAATACACAAGTCAAATATTGGTTAACTAAAGAAATTGATCCAACTATTGGAAACAAAAGGTTAATTAGATGGCAAGTAGAACTTAGCCATTATGATTTTAAAATTATTCATATTAAGGGTACTGATAATGTTATTGCAGATTATTTATCAAGATATGGAGGAACTACTTAAGAAAGTAGAAGAAATTAACTTGGCTATGAGTCAAATGAATATCAACTATTCAAATCTATTCAACCATGTGAATACTTGCATGACGCAGATTGTACAAATTAATAGTGAACTAGCTTTTTACAAGTCAAGAGTTAATTCTCTTGAGGAAATGTACAAATGAGAATCTCAATCCTCTCCAACGAAGAATTTATCTGTAGGACTTCCTATTGAGGAAGAAGTATCTAATGTATCAATTGTTGAAAATTCATCTTCCAAAGCTATTGGCAAAACTATTGAACCATCTAAAGAAACTTTTTTATAAGCTGTGAAGAAACTAGCAGTTGTAACAAAGTTATGAAGAAACTAGAGACATTCCTGAAGTATGTGGAGTATCTAAACAAGAGGACAAAAGAAGAAAATGGCTGAGGACAATTAGCCATCAAAAAATTAATAAAGCAATTATTTTTTCAGGAGCAGAACCAAGAACAGTCAGGGGGCTGTTTGATCAAGGACTTATTCAGTGCATCTACCTAGCAAGGATATGAAAGAAATATCATTATTATCTAATTCTATTAAGGCAGCAGTTAAAATATACTTTGGAATTACCAAAACTTAAAAGATCTATGTCAGGATTTACGCAGCCATTCCAGAATTTATTGATGAAGAATTTCTAAGGGCAGAACATATTGTGAAACTTGGAGTAACTAGCAAAGCTATTCTTTCAGAACTAGAAATTAAGTCATTTAATAAGGAAGAACATATACAAGCTATTCCAGAAAAAAGGACATTGAGATTTAGAGTCATGTACACTGAATTAAGGGATAGCCTTACACAAACTAATGTTTAGGTATATGAATCTAATGATGACAAATTATTAATCTACAACATTACAAGAATTAATCAAGTTAATTGCCAATTATGGAAATTAAGAGAATATGCTGATAATATACTTGTCAGCAATTTGGATCTTAGTAAAGGAGCCTATGAATATCTACATCAACTAATGGAGGTAGAAACGGGTCACAAGTATAATAATTGTGGGGACCTACTCAATTACAATGAAGATGAAGCTTACCTTGTCTGAACATGAATTATTCAAGGCATGGGGGTCTAGACCCATGTGAAATTTTAGAAAAGCTGTAGAAATTATTGTAACTTTACCTTTACTTTATCTACTTTAATTCTTAGCCAAGTATGTAAAAGATAGGGAATATTATCTTGTTCCCCAACTTTGCTTTTACCAACTATAAAAGGAGGAGTCTCTCCTCATTGTAAGCATCCGAAAATCATATTGGTTTTCAGCAATAAAAATCTATATTCTCTCTATCTATTGCCTTTCTTTTCATTCCTAATAAAAAAATTTCTCTCATCAAACCAATCCAGAAACAATTAGCAGAAGGTAAGAGTAACTAAACTCCACATAGATATATATGAAGCTATAAAATAGTTAGTAATACTCTATTTATTTATGAGTCCATAAGTTTATTCTTTATAAAACTTTTGTTAAAAGAGTACATCCAGAGGTAGGAAACGAAATTGGATTGTGCTGAATCTCTTTAAAGTGTTTGTTTAAGTGTTAAACAGAAAGTATTGGAGTAAGTTTTCGAGCATCCATTAATGCGTGAGTCTTTCAAGCAGCAACGATCTCCTATGGAGTTGTGTAATTAATACTTGGATAAATAACTGAAGAGTATTTGGTTAAAAATTTTTTAAAATCAGATTTACAAAGAAGCGTGATGGACTCATAGGTAGAAAGAAGTATTGTCGATTATTTATGGTGGATTATATATCGTCTTTATCATTGATATTATCCAAACACTGTTATCATAATTTTAAATTTATCATTTTGCTTATGATATCTCTTACATGTTTTTACATATGTTGAAAATTTATTTTTACTATTCCAGAATTAACTATTAGAAGAGGATTTGAATTAATAACTTAAATTTAAATATTTAATTTTATAATTTATGAATTCAGAACATTTAATAAAATTAAATCCTTCAGAAGTAAACGACTTTAAGTACTTAAGAGAAGAAACAATTAAACAATTATAAATTATAAGAGAAGATTTAGAAAGATTTTATAATTTATTAGACTACGCAATAAAAGAATCCTCATTTACAATTTTTTTTTACAATTTACTAGAATTATAGTAAATAAAGGAAGAATAATTAGTGATTTAGAAAAAAAAATTGAAGAATTAAATATAATTATTGAAGAAGAAACTTTAACATATAATAATATATACTACGCATTTTATGTAAACAATAAATTTAAAGATATAGACATAACATCAGAAAATTAAAGAAATTATAACTAAAAAGATAACATAATAATTATATATTCAAAATTTTGTCTTTTAATCGTTAGTACAATTATTAGTACAATTTATTAGTAAGTATAGCAAGATCCTTATAAATACCACTCCAAATAAAAACGACCAATCGGCTTCTCTCTATTCTCTTCAAAGCTGCCTACTCCGCCTGTCGGCTATATTCCACAAGAATCCCCTTTTTTTGTCTCCCAATCAACCACCACAATTAATTCCTCTCGGTTACTGTGTATATATCTATATCAATTTCCCCCAAGCAACCTCCTCTTCTTTTTTCCTTTGGGGGTTGACACCTCTTTTGTATTAACTCCAAAGCATTCACCAGCCACCTTAATTCTAATTGCCGACTACCACTTTTTTCTCTGTCACACACTGTGTATTCTCCCCAAGTAGAAGTTCTCAATGTTACGTTTGATTGCTTGTTATTTTCTTAGAAAATGTCACTTTATAGAAAATAATTTCCTTCTTTTGTGTTTGATTGTTAGATTTTGCTTGAAAAATATTTTCTTGGTACCATAGCATAAATTAGGCTATTTGCTTAGGAAATATTTTCTCACTTAGTTTGAAAATATTTACTTTTCCACCTTTTTTAATCAAACACTTATCTCCTCTCCTTTTTAATCTAGTTGCCAGCCGACTTCCACTCTTCCTTGGACCTAAAGGAGTCTTATTTTATTCCAATTTTATTTAGGATAATTGTATAGATTACTTACTTTAGATAATAAAACTGATTTTTACTACCCAAATAAAAAATTTTGAAAAATACTTCATTGTTACTAAAAAAAATTGAAAAGTATCATAGGTATCATACTGTGATACTAACATATTTGAGAAGTATCAAAAGTATCAGATTGTGATACTTCACGTGATTATGAAGTATTTTTCAGTTCTTATGATTTTATTGTAAGTAATTTTTAATTTTTATAAAATACAAGTAAATTTTAATTTGATCCCTAAAAGTAGTGTAATTATGTGAATATCCCATTTTATTTCCATCAGTTTTAAACCCAACTAAACCATTTTACTTGTGAGTAGGCTTGGGCTTTTTTTCTTTTAAATATAAATTTAAAAAAAAAAAAATCAATTCCAAATTTTAATGCATCTTATCCGGTCCATTAGTTAATATCAATTATCCAACAACTATTAACTCATTAAACATTACAATAACTATAAGCAAAACAAGTAATAAACAAAAAATCATATATCAAAAATGAATTTTCTTTTACTGGTTTTGTCGTTCAGCTTTAAACTTTCAGCCGTCAGTTCTTCAAGAATCAACAAATAATAAATTTTCACTCTTCATCTTACAATTAATTGTTATCTTGTTTTCAAGGATTTACTGAATTTGTGAGAATATTTCCTAAAAAGGTGGAGAATTACAAGCAAAAATTGAAGAATTTTTAGAATGAAGACATATACACGAATGAGGAGATACGTTACTGTCTACAAGGGAGAATATTTTGATGTTAAGGATTTTGAGTGTTGTATTGTCATTTTGATCAAAGTCGATGACATTACCATCTTACGAATCTTACCAGTTGAAATCTACCATGAATTCATCGCTTAAATTTGAAAAAAAATAGTTTAAGAAATCAGAACCGGAACCAAAACCAAAAGAACTGAACGGTTCAGTTCCGATTCAGTTCTTCTCTTGCAAAAAGAACTAACAATTCCTTTTTCAAAGGAACCATCGGTTCTTGGTTCGGTTCAATTCCCTAGGAACCAGAACCATATGGAATCATGCTCACGCCCACGTGTTCACCGATATCTCGCAATACAAAATATCCCCGCAAGTGAACGGGTCGTGAAGAGTAGTTAAAATGGACCTAAGAGTCCGGATTATCGTTCCCACAAGGACCGTTGACTAAGTACCGAAATGTGTAAATTCTTATCCCTATTTGAACAAAGAAATGAATTTTTGATGGTTTGGAAACTAATGTTTATAACTATGCCTAACAGATTAAAACTTTGCACAGGATTGAGGTTTCACAATTGTTGATTGTTTTTAAGTATAATTGAGAGTGGTTGGGATTCACGAGTTCACCTAGCCAATTAAATCAATTCCGGTTCCAGATTTTATTTTCTAAATATGTGATCGATCAAGTTCACTAAATTAAGTTGAGATTCCTCTCTCGAGTTTAAATCAACTCTACCTACATAAGTCAACCATGTATCTCTACAGCGGGTCCGAATATTCCTTATCTAAATGCATTACATGCAAGAACTCATACATGATCGCACTAATCACGAAAGTATATCTCTATCTCTCGTTCAATTAATGGATTTATTACCTAGATCTATGTTATTAACTCACCTCTCGGATTATGGAAATAACACATAAAGTCATGAACAAGTGGCCAATTCATTCAAGCATTAAAAGCAATAATAAACCATCACATGCATTACGGCGTTAAAACAAGGAACATGGAATTAAAGTACTTGACTAAGCTACATCGTGATTCCCAACGTTAAGATTAGTTACTCATAATGAAGGAATAATGAAAACAATCTAAATCGAAATTAAACATATTGGAATTTATGGATTCAACAATAAGAAAAGAAGTCTTGCACCAAGAATCAGATTTCCGTGTTGAGCTCCTAATTCCCGTGCTTTTCCGTGCTTGAATCCCCTCGCGTCAACTGGATGTTGATTTGCCAAGAATTTTCCAATATTCAGCTCTTTAAAACCTGCTCTCCAGTTGCCTCTCGTACAACTTAGGTTAATTTCCCGAGTCTTCTCTCTTAAAATCGCGCACAAAAGCCCAATACAGGCCCAGTCGAACACCCACGCGATCGCGTGGTAGGAACGTCAGCGATCGCGTGGGCGAGCCTTTTTCCGCTCTGCATAAATTTTGTCGCCATGTCGCGATCGCTAACATTGAGACCTCGCGATCGCTACCTGGAGTTTTACTATGCGATTCACCATCTTCTTCTTGGCCTTCAAGTTGGTCCTCTGATTTTATTTGCGAAATGTGTCCCCCACTATTGATTTGATCAATTTGACCCTAGAATTTTTGTTTCTCTTCAATTCTCCTTTTTTTGACCTTTATTTCCCGTAATTGCTTCCTTGTTCCTCTTTTTGACTAAAATCTGAAATAACAACAATTAAATGCAATTTAGGTAGAATAAATTCATAAATCAACACGATAAATTCTCATTTTGGAATATCCCCAAGTGTATAAAATACACCTATCACCACGCCTACTTGTGAGGAATAATCAATTGAATTTTAAGGCCTCGCTTCTTAAACGTAAGACAAGTAGGTCCATTGAGTCTCTTCAATTGAGCAACTAAGTCCTTGAATTTTAGAATGCCTTCAATTAAGCTCCACTTTAATACTTGAATGACTTCACCAACTTTCAAATTGTATGATTTTGCACCAATTATCATCCAATTGTTGTGCAATTACTTCAATTCCTCATTTTTCTTATTTTTGGATAAAAACCTGAAATAATAATAAATAACAAAAAACTATGTAGAATTTATTCAAGAAAAACTAAATAATATCATAATTTTGACAAATAAATAAGTGTTTAAAATACACTTATCAATAACCAAACACTTTTGGTAGAAGAACTGAAAAAATATGTGATGATGAATATTTTTCTTTTAGGGTGTCAAGAGCCATTTTGAATTTTAAGACTTTTGATGGTACTCCGTTGATAATATAGGTAGTAGTAAGGGTAGCTTCTCCCCAGAAATGTTTAGGAACAGACGCGATAAACATTAATGCTCTAGTCACGTCAAGGAGATGTTTATTTTTTTGTTCAGCTACTCCCATTTTGTTGAGGTGTGTCAACACAAGAACTATGGTGCACAATCCCATTTTTTTGGAGATATGAGCCAAAGATTTTGGGAGAAATACTCTCTACCATTATCAATTCAAAGTACTTGAATATTGACATCAAATTGGGTCTTAATCATTTGATGAAACGCCTGAAATGTTGCTGCACGTTCAAACTTTTCTTTAAGCAAATAGATCCAACTGAGACGAGTATGATCATCTAAGATTGTAATAAACCATCTAGCCCCAGAGATATTATTGACATGGGATGGACCCTAAATATCACTATAAATTAATGAAAAGGGTCATGACTTGATGTGACCCAGGGAAGGGGTCACGACGAACACGCGGAATTAACGTCGGGAAAGTTCCGAATTCAAGTTGGAACGGACGGTAACATTACGACTCGAGCCTCACGACGCAAGAACCAGGGGTATATTAAACCCGAGACCCGTTACGATGCGGAAACAAGAACCATAATGGGGGAACGCCACAAAGGTTGTCCACGCCTTTGATAAGTTCAATTGGTGAACGCCACAAAGATATGATAATCTTTGATAAGTTCGAAAGTTCGTTCAAGAACAATATTTGGAAGAGAAATAACTCAACACAATTTTTATTTATCAAAGTCTAATTTTACAATGAATAAAAAAAGCGTATAAATAAGCAAACAAAAACCTATCAACCCTAACTGGCTCAAAATAGAATTCTAATTAAAGTAAAATACTAAAATAACTAATTAAAAATCTGCAAAATATGGAAAATCCTGGAAATTAATATCGAATGTTACGGCCGTGATTGAGATTATTACGGCCGTAAGATTTCCTTCCTGTGAATGTTACGGCCGCGACAATTTGTTTACGGCCGTAAGTGTAAAATTGAAATTTCGCATCTTAACCAGTAGCTTGATTACGGTCGTGACCGTCTGGGCGTTACGGCCGTAAGGATCAAATTGGTCCTTTTTTGCTCCGGTTTTTGCTCCAATTTGAAATTAACTCCGTTTTAGCTTGAATTACTTGAATTTTTCCTTCAAGCCTGCTATGACTCCGATTGTTGAGGGTTCGGAACACATCATACCCTCCTTCTTTAGGATGATTCATCCCGAATCATAGCTTTGTTCCTGTTGTTTCACTTCACCTCCTGGATCAAACGGAAAATTATTGCTTCCATGCCAGAGGGATGACCAATAGTATCCTGTAACTTGGGTTACATAAATGGATTGAAGTAGAAACTCCTGTGGGCATTGGTGGTGTTGCCCAAATTTTCAAGCACATTTAACCTGCAAGACAAAATTAAATAAAGCGGGGAGGGAAATGTTAGGTTCATGAGGTACAAGGTAGAGATCCTTGTATTCATGAATTATCACCGTCAATTCCTCTTTTGGAACCACGAGGCCTTTCTCTTCACCTCGTCCTTCCTTTGCAAGTTCTAGTTTATTCACCTATACTTCTTTTCTCTCAAGCACCTCTTTAATATTTTTATTTTCAAATTCAACCACATCTCCAATCTCCAGATTTTTATCAACACGCTCGTGTACTACCTCATTACTACTCAAATGTGGATCTTCCAATTCAACGCTCAAATCTTGAACTTCAACCTCAACTCCCAATTCCACCTTCTCCTCATCAAATTTTGGAGTTTGTTTATTTGTTTTTAATTTCAACTCTCCCTCCTTCTTATCAATATCCTTATCCCCATGATGCATATTATTATACCACTTTTCACTCTCCTTCCTTACCCTCCGTGAATCTTCTAGTGCTTCTTCTAATGTCAACCCATAGAGTGCACATGTTTCCCCTTTTTTAAGGAATTTGTATATGTGCATACTCTTATAATAATCAGCCTCCCTCCTATGTCTCCAAGGTTTTCCCAATAAAATATGATAAGATTTCAGTGGAACTACATCACACCATACATCCTCATTATACCTTCCTTGGGTAATAGACACTAGAACTTGTTTGGTTACTTTGAAATACCCAAACTCCCTCATCCACATCATCCTATAAGGTTTATGGTGTGGTTCTAGGAGTAATCCTAATTTTTCAATCACGGTGCTACTAACGAAATTAGTAAAACACTTTCCATCATTCGCCAAACTGCACCCCTTTTGATTTACATAACATCTAGTTTGGAATAAAGAACCCGGATCATAATCCATTCCTTATGTGGCGTTAAAAAAATTCAAGAATGAAGAGGATTCAGGTATCAAATAGCAAGAACGACTTTTATTGAATTGAAAGGAAATGAATACCAAGAATTTTAAAGAAACTCAAGAAAGTGGTTCTTGAATTTTTGGAATGACTTTTTTTTTTGGAACAATGGATGAATTTTCGGAAAATAAATTTTTTTTTTTTTTTATATAAATCCGAAAATTCGACACGAACATAACAAAACAAACGGAACAGGATTTGGATAAGAATCGAACAAAATAAATACTTTTAAAAAAATTTTGGAACGATTTTCTAGATTAAAAACTCAATAAACTCAAGAACAAGAAGAACGCAAAAAACTGGAAACAAAACACTCAACAAGATATGGATGATTTTTATGGGACTCGATGATAAACATAAAAATCAAACTGGGTAGAAAAAAAAACCTGAATTCAGAGTTCAACTCTGATACCAAATGATGTGATCCCGGGAGGGGGTCACGACGAACACGCGAAATTAACGCCGGGAAAGTTCCGAACTCGGGTTGTGGTTGGACGGATGAATCATGACCCGATATTCACGGGGCGATGGTTCGACGATGCGGAATAAAGAACCACAACTTTCGAAACGCCACAAGAATTTGTCCAATCTCCCTGATAAGTTTCTGGTTTTGAACGCCACAAATATTCTCGTGATTATTTGATAAGTTCGGGATGAACGCCACAAGATGATAATTGTTCGCTAAAATCGTATACCGCAAGTGCACGGTTCGCGTTCAAGTAGTAAAGTGGACTAGAGAAGTCCGGGTTATCGTACCCACGAGGAATGATTGAAGTGTAACTAAAGTTATTGATTTCATTTTAAAAGAAAAGTCAAGTAACATAAAAATTTGGTTTGATGGTGAACACTAACTATCATAAAATTAAAACATGGCAACATGAAAAACTAGTTAATTAAAATGAATAGACAACAATACGTAAAAGTTAGGATTAAAACTAATTATCCAAAATAAACTAATAATAAAAAGAACTTGGTGACTAAACTAAACTAGAAAACATGAAACAAGGTGAATTTAGTTTTTATAACTACACTAATTTCTTCTTTCACAAATTAAATAGTGGTAGTCAATTAATTAACCAAATTACATGGAAAAATTTAAATTTAACCTAACATGTGTAGTAAATTCCAATAAGAACCTAACATAGTGACAAACATTTAAAAAATTATGAAAAACATAAACAACATTCACAATCACAAATACATAAACATAAATACCCACAATCCAAAAACAACCTAAAATACTTAAATAACCTTAAACTAATTAAAATTCCAACACAATAATATTAACCCCTAATAATAAACTAACAACACCATTTAACAAATAACATAAACATGAGAATAATACTTAAAATAAAGATTAAAAACAAGATAATAAAGAAAACTCCCTTTTTTGTAAAGTTCTTGAAGTGAAAACCCAAGAATCCTTCACTTTGAACAAAATTTCTTCATCAACCATTAATATCTTCAACAACCCAATCATAAAACATTAAATGCACTTAAAATATATAACATTTATGGTAGAAATTTGAGAAAATACCAAATATAAAAACTTAAACTACAACAAGAGGATGAAATGTAGAAGAAGAACACGAGAACATTAAAACATTAATTAAACATTGCATTAAATAAGGTAAATGTTAAGAAAAATACAAGAGAAAATAGAAAAAAAGGCAAGAAACTTACATAATACTTCAAAAATCTGACTTTTTCCTATTTATACAACCCTAAAATCATCCAAAAAACCCTAAAAAATGCCAAGATCCGCGAAATTCAGCTTCTGGGCCGAACCGGGTCGGCCGGGTTGACCCGGTCCGGGCCGAAAACTTTCCCCTTTTTTTTTTTTAAATTTTAAAGGCGCGCGATCGCTCGCGGTAAACATAGCGCGATCGCGCGCGGTAAAATTTTGCTCCAGCTTTGTCTCGGGTCCGTTTTGGGGTCCAAGTCGCGAACGCGACTTGGTTCGAGCCACGCGATCGCGTGGCTCAGCCAAATGATGGTTTTGCAGCTAAGTCCTTTCCGTAATTGCCATCAAGTCCTCCATCTTTTAATCTCGAGCAATTTAGTCCCCAAATTTTCAGATTTCTTTCAAATATGTCCTTCTAAAAATGCACTTTTGGCCCTTCAACTTTTGAAATCTTTCAATTTGGTCCCTTGGTTAATTGCGTGGCTTGTCCAAAACTTCCCGGAAGTGACAAAATGGTCCCCAAACTTCCAATTTCAGCGTAATTTGCACTTCTTTTGTGGTTTTTGGCCTCAAACTTGGATATTAACCTATTTAAATACAAAATATGCATAAATTAGTAGATATTTGCTCAAGATGTTCCAAAATATGCTAATTTAAAGGTATAAAAAGTGTATAAAAATGCACTTAACAAATACCCCCAAACTTAAACTCTTGCTCGTCTCGAGCAAGAATATCTACTAGCACAAAAGCAAATGAATGAATGATTAACAATGCTAGATAACTTGTAAATTCTTTCTTGAGTGTAAAATTGCATGATTAATTCACAATTGTGTTTTCAAAATAATACTACAAAATAAGTTGAGCTTATCTCATGTTTGATAGGTGTGTGTGCATAGTCACTTCCAATTATCACCAAGGTTCAAAGAAACATTGTAGGAGGGATAAATTTCAAAATAATACTATCCACCCTTAGTGGTCAATTTCATTCCTTAACCTCTCGTGACATTCATCCCCCCATATTATTTCTTTTCTCTCCCAAAATGCATCCTAGGGGTGACTCTCAATTCACACATTTCTTTTTCCACTAAAGCTTGGTTATGACTTACCAGCGCTCTCAACAATCTAGATATGCAGTGACTCTCCACTAGATGAGTGTTTCAACATTAAAGTTTATACCAAGCAATTCAAACCCACTATTAATCTAAGCCCTTATGCAAATACAAATGCATGATTTCTACAAACTAATGTGATGATTGCTCGTGACTTCCTCACTCCCTTAAGCTTTCTAATTGACTCATGTAGCGAGCTTTAGGTCGGAAACTCCCCGATTGTTTTAAGATCAAAGGGTACCAGGTTTCAAAATACCCCTACGGACTTACTAACTCAAGTCAAAAAGGCTACGAAGTGAGGTAGACTTATTAAGCAAATGCAATGATGATGATGTGCTTTTTTTTTTTTTTTTCAAGTGTGTGTGTGTACCCTACTCATTAAGCTTTCTAATTGACCCATGTAGCGAGCTTTAGGCCGATGACTCCCAAGTTTCAAACTTGAGGCACCAAGTTTCAAGATACTCCTACGGGCTTAATTACTCGAGTCAAAAAGGCTACGAGATAGGGCAATGCAATAATTAAAATGGGCTTAGATTTCTAGCATTTGGTCATCACTTAGCTTATACTAATGTCAACAACACTCCACACAAATTTAGATCAAGCATGCATGGAATCACTACACATCTAGACCGTCTCCTTTACCGGCTCGACCACCCCCAAACTTGTCTCACAAAGGATTAAGAGATTAATAGCATAGAGAGGGAATTTGATAGGTTGATAAAAATTGAAAATACAAGCTCATAACCTAATTTTTCTACTTCACAAAATTTTCCGACCTTCAATGGATTCCAAATCTCAACAACAATTAGTTATGACTACTGTGCTCAAGAGAACTCAGGATCACTCATAGATAAGCAATTTATAAAAATAGTCACAAGTAGCATATTCGATCATGATTCATGAATTAATCAGCAATTTCAAACATCAAATCATTTTAGCCGACAAGGCTATCTAGCATGTCAATATCCACAACAAAATGAACAAAATCAAACGTCACAAAATCTTAAGCCAGCAAGGCTATCTAACATGATAAAATGCAAAATGAAGTCAACACCCCCAAACTTGAATTACACGTTGTCCTCAATGTGAAAATAGAAGCAGTATGTAAAGAAGATAAGAGGTAGTGAAACTTCCCTGATTCAATGCTTGGTTGTGACGTTGAAATTGACCTAAGCTTTCGTCGAATGTAGTTCACCCCCAAACTTGTTGAGGACCATGTCACTTAGGATTTGCAAAAAATTGTTACCTACAAAAGTTTGATAATTAATTAAAAAGGAAGTAAAGAAGTATAGTAAATAAATACAAGTAACTCAAAAGAGAAGAAATTTGGGTTGCCTCCCAAAAAGCGCTTGGTTAAAGTCATAAGCTCGACTTTTGGATTTTCATTCGGGAGCATTGAGGAGAATTGATGACTTTTCCTCCGGGGGTTCTCCTTCCAAGAATGGTTTCAACCTTTGCCCGTTGACCTTGAAATGTCCCTTGTCGGGATGATATAGCTCTATAGCTCCATGGGGAAATATTTGAGAAATTGTGAACGGCCCCCACCAACGGGATCGAAGTTTTCCGGGGAATAGTCGGGAGTTGAATAGAAGAACTTGTTGCCCAACTTTGAAGTCTCTCTTCACAATGTGGTTATCATGCCATTTCTTGGTCCTCTCCTTATAGATGCGAGCATTTTCATATGAGTTGAGGCGAAATTCATCAAGTTCATTAAGTTGAAGCAACCTCTTCTCACCAATTAATTTTGCATCAAAGTTTAATGCCCGTGTAGCCCAAAATGCTCGATGCTCAAGTTCAACGGGGAGATGACATGATTTTCCAAAAACAAGACAAAATGGAGACATACCAATAGGAGTCTTGTATGCGGTGCGGTAAGCCCATAATGCATCATCAAGCTTCCTCGACCAATCTTTCCTTGATGTATTCACCGTCATCTCAAGAATTCTTTTCAACTCTCGATTTGAGATCTCCACTTGGCCACTTGTTTGGGGATGGTAAGGTGTGGCTACTCGGTGCTTCACTCCATACTTTGACAGAAGTGAGTCAAGGAGGCGATTGCAAAAGTGTTTGCCTCCATCACTAATGATGAGTCGGGGGGTTCCAAATCGTGTAAAAACGTTCTTCTTGAGAAAATTGACCACCACCCGAGCATCATTAGTAGGCAATGCCACCGCCTCTACCCATTTAGAAACATAATCCACCGCCACCAAAATATATTGATTCGAGAACGAGGATGGAAATGGCCCCATGAAATCAATTCCCCAAACATCAAAGATTTCCACTTCCAAAATTGAAGTCAATGGCATTTCATTACGCCGAGAGATATTCCCACTCCTTTGGCATCTATCACATTTGGATACTAAGGTATAAGCATCCTTGAACAAAGTTGGCCAATAGAATCCCGATTGAAGAACTCTTGAGGCGGTTTTGGAAGCTCCAAAGTGACCCCCATAAGGTGATGAATGACACCTATCAAGAATTGCTTCCATTTCTTCCTCGGGAACACATCTTCTAATAATTTGGTCCGACCCCCTCTTGAATAAATATGGCTCATCCCAAAAATAATGTTTCACATCGACAAAGAATTTCTTCTTTTGTTGATAAGAGAAATCCGGGGGAAGAATACCACTTACAAGGAAATTCACGAAATCCGCATACCATGGTGCTTCGAAAACTTGGAGAAGATGGTTGGCGTGCAATAGTTGTTCATCCGGAAAGGCTTCATTGATTTCCTCTACTTCCACTTCTTTAGGTTGATCAAGCCTAGAAAGATGATCGGCCACAAGATTATCCGCTCCCTTTTTATCACGGATTTCCAAATCAAATTCTTGCAAGAGAAGGACCCATCTAATCAACCTTGGCTTCGCATCCTTCTTAGTAAGCAAGTATTTTAGAGCGGAGTGATCGGTATAGACAATTACCTTTGAGCCGATAAGATAAGATCAAAATTTGTCAAAGGCAAAGACCACGACAAACATCTCTTTCTCGGTTGTGGCATAATTCAATTGAGCATCACTCAATGTTCGGCTTGCATAGTAGATCACATGCAACAATTTACCTCTCATTTGCCCCAAAACTGCTCCCACGGCATAATCACTAGCATCGCACATGAGCTCAAACGGTAAGCTCCAATCCGGGGCCACAATAATAGGAGCCGAGATAAGCCTCTCCTTAAGAGTGTTGAAAGCCAATAGACACTCTTGAAAGAGTTGTTCTTCTCAAGTAGAGAACAAAGAGGCTTAGTGATTTTAGAAAAATCCTTGATGAATCTCCTATAGAAACCCGCATGCCCCAAGAAACTCCTTATGCCTTTCACCGAAGTAGGAGGAGGCAATTTCTCAATAACTTGTATTTTGGCTTTATCAACCTCAATCCCCCCTTGTGAAATCCGGTGGCCAAGTACAATGCCCTCCCTCACCATAAAATGACATTTCTCCCAATTAAGCACTAAATTGGTTTCTTCACATCTTTTCAACACTAGATCAAGATTATCCAAGCATTCATTGAAAGAAGAACCAAAAACTGAAAAATCATCCATAAATACCTCGATGAATTTTTCCACCATGTCGGAGAAAATGGCCATCATACAACGTTGAAAAGTAGCCGGTGCATTGCAAAGACCAAACGGCATCCTCCTATAAGCAAAAGTTCCATATGGACATGTAAAGGTGGTCTTCTCTTGATCTTCGGGGGCTATTAAAATTTGATTGTAGCCCGAGTATCCATCCAAGAAACAGTAATGAGAATGCCCCGCCAACCTCTCAAGTATTTGGTCAATAAAGGGGAGAGGAAAGTGATCTTTTCGAGTGACATTGTTCAATTTCCGGTAGTCAATGCACACTCTCCATCCCATCACGGGCCTTGTAGGAATAAGCTCGTTGTTCTCATTTTCAACCACCGTGACACCTCCTTTCTTTGGAACACATTGGACGGGACTCACCCATGCACTATCCGAGATTGGATAGATAATTCCCGCATCCAACCACTTCAATACCTCGGTTTTCACTACTTCTTTCATGTTTGGATTTAGACGGCGTTGGTGCTCCACTGTTGGTTTGAAGTTATCCTCCATGAGGATTTTATGCATGCACAAGGTAGGGCTAATACCCTTGATATCCGCCATAGTCCACCCAATAGCCATTTTATGCATTTTCAACACCTCAAGTAGTTTTTCTTCCTCCACTTTATTCAACAAATTCGAGATAATAACAGGAAGAGTAGAAGAATCACCCAAGTATGCATACCTCAAATGTGATGGAAGATGTTTGAGCTCAAGAGTTGGGGCTTGTTGAATGGAGGGTAGTGAAGGAGAAGAGCTCTCTCCCAACTCTTCAAAATATGGCCTCTTCTTGAAGGGATAAAATTTTGGAGCATCCAAGTGTTGTGACATCCTTCCGATGTCCAAATCATCCTCTCCCTCGGTGGTTATGGAGTGAGCAATGCAAGTCTCAAGGGGATCCTTAGATGACCCATAGATGAATGATGTAGCCACCTCTTGATCAATGATGTCTACTCGGGAGCATAAATTTACCTCGACGGGGTACTTAATGGATTTCATAATGTCGAATGTGATTTGCTCATCTTGAACCCTCAATATCAATTTGCCTCCTTGCACATCTATTAAAGCTCGACCGGTCGCTAAGAAGGGTCTTCCCAAGATGATTGGGATATCAAGGTCTTCCTCCATATCAAGAATGATAAAATTGGCAGGGAAGATGAATTTGTCCACCTTGATTAGCACATCCTCAACAATACCACGCGGATGCTTAATAGAACGATCGGACAAGTGCAATGAAACTGTGGTTGGCTTCACCTCTCCCATGCCCAATCTCCTGAAAATAGACAAAGGCATTAAATTAATACTAGCACCAAGATCACATAATGCTTTACCAAAAGTTAAATCACCAATAGTACAAGGAATAGTAAAACTCCCTGGATCTTTGATTTTTGGAGGCAATTTGTTTTGTAGTATGGCACTACATCCTTCCGTGAGCATCACTGTTTCATGATCTTCTAGCCTCCTTTTGTTTGAAAGGATGTCTTTCATAAACTTTGCATAGCTAGGCATTTGTGCTAATGCATCGGCAAATGGTATGTTGATGTGAAGTTTCTTGAAAACTTCAAGAAATTTACCAAATTGTGCATCCACCTTGTGCTTTTGGAGTCTTTGAGGAAAAGGAATGGGAGGCACATAAGCTTTCACTGGAGTAGGAACCTTTGTTGAGGTCTCCCCACTTTCCTTCAATGTTGCATCATTTTCATTCACCTCCTCAACATGCTCATTACCTTTTTCTTTCACCTCGGGTTGTGCCACATGTTGCTTTACCGTGACTTCCGGTAATTGAATTCCACTTCTTGTAGTGATGGCTTGCACATTTTCCCTTGGATTGATCTTGGTATTGCTTGGCAAGGCTCCTTGTTGTCTCCCCGTCATCATTTTTTCCAATTTCCCAACTTGAGTCTCAAGATTTTTGATAGAAGCCGCTTGATTTTGGAGAATAGTATTGGTCTTGTTCATGAATTGCATGAGTATCTCCTCAATGGAAGGCTTCTTCTCTTGGGGTGGTGGAGGTTGAACAAAACCGGGAGGCTTTACTTGATTTTGATTGTTGGACCACGAAAAATTCGGATGATTCCTCCAACCCGGATTGTATGTGTTGGAGTAAGGATTGCCTTGTGGTCGGTTGAAATTTTGAGCATAATTCACTTGCTCATTTGAAGTACAAGCCATTTTTAGCATGGGACATTCCTCAACCTTGTGTGTTGCTCCACATGCATCACAAATAGAAATAGGAGCTAGATTGCTTTTACCGTATGTTGAGAAGACAAATCATCACACTTCTTGAATAGAAGGTCCATCTTTGCCGATAAAGCCGCATATGCATCAACTTCATGAATTCCCGCGGCTCTCTTTGGTACCATGCGGTCGGTTGGCCAAGTAGAATTGTGATTAGCCATCCTCTCAAAGAGCTCAATTGTCTCATTAGGTGATTTTGTAGTGATAGCTCCATTGGAGGCCGAATCAACCGTCACTCGACTAGATGGATTCATCCCAAGATAGAAATATTGAACTTGCATTTGCTTGGTGAACCCATGATTTGGACATTTCCTCAACATCTCCTTGAATCTTTCCCATGTCTCATAGAAACATTCGGTGTCAAGTTGTCGGAATGTGGAGATATCACTCTTCAATTTAGCCACTTTTGATGGAGGAAAATATTTTGTAGTGAACTTTTGAGCAAGATCATCCCATGTTGTAATACTTCCAACCGGGTTGGCATCTAACCATTCACGAGCTCCATCTCTAAGGGTATGTGGAAATAACCGCATGTTGATAGCTTCCTTGCTCATTCCCGGATAATCAAAGTTACTACACATCTCCAAAAACCGCGAGATGTGAGTAAATGGATTCTCCTCGGTCATTCCATAGAATTGTAGATGCCCCTTGAAGATATTTATCACATCCGGCTTTAGATGAAAGTCCGGACATCCAAATGGGGGATATGTGATGCTTCCTCGATTTTGAGTGATGAGAGGGACCATGAATTGCCCCATTGGTCTATCATCTTCATCAATAACGGGATCGGCACCACCTTGGTTGTTCCCCATATTGCCTTGTATTCTTTGTTGTTCAACTTTTTCTCTTCTTTCCCTAATCCTCCTCCTAAAAGTTCGTTCGGGATCAGGATCAATTGGAAGAATGTCCCAAGTCGGACGTTGTTGCATAAACAAGGCAAGAGTACCTAGAAAATGAAAAATAAAAAGAAGAAAGAGATGAGAATGAGAAGACAATTCAATTAACAAAGAATCAATGCATTTAGTACAAATAAAATCATTCCCCGGCAACGGCGCCAAAAACTTGTTCGCTAAAATCGTATACCGCAAGTGCACGGTTCGCGTTCAAGTAGTAAAGTGGACTAGATAAGTCCGGGTTATCGTACCCACGAGGAATGATTGAAGTGTAACTAAAGTTATTGATTTCATTTTAAAAGAAAAGTCAAGTAACATAAAAATTTGGTTTGATGGTGAACACTAACTATCATAAAATTAAAACATGGCAACATGAAAAACTAGTTAATTAAAACGAATAGACAACAATACGTAAAAGCTAGGATTAAAACTAATTATCCAAAATAAACTAATAATAAAAAGAACTTGGTGACTAAACTAAACTAGAAAACATGAAACAAGGTGAATTTAGTTTTTATAACTACACTAATTTCTTCTTTCACAAATTAAATAGTGGTAGTCAATTAATTAACCAAATTACATGGGAAAATTTAAATTTAACCTAACATGTGTAGTAAATTTCAATAAGAACCTAACATAGTGACAAACATTTTAAAAATTATGAAAAACATAAACAACATTCACAATCACAAATACATAAACATAAATACCCACAATCCAAAAACAACCTAAAATACTTAAATAACCTTAAACTAATTAAAATTCCAACACAATAATATTAACCCCTAATAATAAACTAACAATACCATTTAACAAATAACATAAACATGAGAATAATACTTAAAATAAAGATTAAAAACAAGATAATAAAGAAAACTCCCGTTTTTGTAAAGTTCTTGAAGTGAAAACTCAAGAATCCTTCACTTTGAACAAAATTTCTTCATCAACCATTAATATCTTCAACAACCCAATCATAAAACATTAAATGCACTTAAAATATATAACATTTATGGTAGAAATTTGAGAAAATACCAAATATAAAAACTTAAACTACAACAAGAGGATGAAATGTAGAAGAAGAACACGAGAACATTAAAACATTAATTAAACATTGCATTAAATAAGGTAAATGTCAAGAAAAATACAAGAGAAAATAGAAAAAAAAAAAAGGCAAGAAACTTACATAATACTTCAAAAATCTGACTTTTCCTATTTATACAACCCTAAAATCATCCAAAAAACCCTAAAAAATGCCAAGATCCGCGAAATTCAGCTTCTGGGCCGAACCGGGTCGGCCGGGTTGACCCAGTCCGGGCCGAAAACTTTCCCTTTTTTTTTTTAAAAAATTTTTAAAGGCGCGCGATCGCTCGCGGTAAACATTGCGCGATCGCTCGCGGTAAAATTTTGCTCCAGCTTTGTCTCGGGTCCGTTTTGGGGTCCAAGTCGCGAACGCGACTTGGTTCGAGCCACGCGATCGCGTGGCTCAGCCAAATGATGGTTTTGCAGCTAAGTCCTTTCCGTAATTGCCATCAAGTCCTCCATCTTTTAATCTCGAGCAATTTAGTCCCCAAATTTTTAGATTTCTTTCAAATATGTCCTTCTAAAAATGCACTTTTGGCCCTTCAACTTTTGAAATCTTTCAATTTGGTCCCTTGGTTAATTGCGTGGCTTGTCCAAAACTTCCCGGAAGTGACAAAATGGTCCCCAAACTTCCAATTTCAGCGTAATTTGCACTTCTTTTGTGATTTTTGGCCTCAAACTTGGATATTAACCTATTTAAATACAAAATATGCATAAATTAGTAGATATTTGCTCAAGATGTTCCAAAATATGCTAATTTAAAGGTATAAAAAGTGTATAAAAATGCACTTAACAATAATCTTGATGAGTTCTATGAAATATAGGAATTCACCTATATGTTTTATTGAATCCTCAATAAACTGTTTATGATGCGAACTCGGGAGGGGGTCCGAGTCGTAGCTCGCGGAATAACGATTGAAAAGTCCTGAATTCAGGTTGGAACGGACGAGAACACTACACAAATTTTTATCTTCTAACTCGTTCCTCAAGTCTTCCTCCTTCTTCTTAACAATCATATCCAAAGGCTTTTCTTGTAATTTAACTACCTCATCTCTTCCCCTTTCTCTCTCTTGCAACTCGGCTAACTTTTTTCTAGCCTCTTGTGCCTTCATCTCTTCATCTAATTGTATTAATTTATTGGCCATCTCCATGAATTCATCCTTCATACTCCATTCATCATTTCCGAATTTTCTTTGCTCATCCCTCTTTTCTCGCAATACTTTCTCTTCAAGTATTTGTTCCGGGGCTAACGGTATAAGCTTAATACTTTTCCCATCCTTAACAAATTTATATATATTCCTACGCTTATCATATACTGCTTTCCTCTCACACATCCACAATCTACTCAACAAGATGTCACAAGATTCTAGAGGCACTACATCACACCATAGTTCATCGCTATATCTTCCAAGTGTCAATTTCACCATAACCCCATGGGTTACATTTACCTGCCTACATTCCTTTAACCACGTCAGCCTATAAGGATTGAGATGTGGTAATAAAGGTAAGCCCAACTCCTCAACCATGGTGGTACTGGTCAGATTGCAATAATACTCCTTATCAATAATAATATTGCACACTTTACTGCCC
Source organism: Ligustrum vulgare (assembly GCA_963555705.1). NCBI lineage: Eukaryota > Viridiplantae > Streptophyta > Magnoliopsida > Lamiales > Oleaceae > Ligustrum > Ligustrum vulgare. Next base: position 43,451,302 of record OY743173.1, on the reverse strand, counting down.
ACATGACACCTACTCTGGAAGGTATGATTGAACTCATAATCCATCCCTTTATGTAACTTTCAAAAATTTGAGAGATTCAAAATAAGAGGGTCCAGATATTGACAAATATCAAGAAGGAATTTAATATTGACTCAAAAAGGAAAACAATATCAAGAATTTTAAAGAAATTCAAGAAAGTGGTTCTTGAATTTGACTCGAAAGGAAAGAATATCAAGAATATTGTAGAAATTCAAGAAAGTGGTTCTTGAATTTTGACTAGAAAGGAAAGAATATCAAGAATTTTAATTTGACTTGGAAGGCAAGAAATTATCAAGAATTTAAGGAAATTCAAGAAAATGTTTCTTGAATTTTGGAGTGACTTTTTTTTTTTTTTTGAATTATGATGAATTTTCGAAATTAATAAAAATAAAAAAATAATTTTTTTTAATAAAATCCGAAATTTCGAAACGAACGCAACAAAACAAACGGAACCAGATTTGGATAAGAATCGAATAAAATAAACAAGATTGAATTTTTGATGAATTTTTGTATGGATCAAATAATGAAAAAAATTTCTGGCAAGAAGAACAAGAAAAATTGAAAACAAAGACTCAAATAACAAAAATAGGATATGGATGATTTTTATGGGACTCGATGATAAACATAAAAATCAAACTGGATAGAAAAACACAAGAACCTGAATTCAGAGTCCAACTCTGATACCATATGATGCTCCTCCAATTTGTAGACAAGAAGGCATTGAAACACGAGGGGAATTGACCAATGTTGATGTAAATCAAACTTCCATGCACAATAAACCTGCAAGAAAGATTTAAAAAAAATGGGGAAGGAAATGTTAGCGTCTCCATGCACAAGGCATGGATCCTTGTACTCATGATACAAAACCTCCACAACTTTTTTTCCCACCACGAGGCCCTTCTCGTCGCCTCCAAAAGTCAATATACTTTCTTGCTCATTCTCTTATTTTTTTTCTCAATCACTTCTTCTAATTTTTCACATTCAACCACCTCTTCAATATTTTTATTGACAATTTCAACATTCAAATGTTGAACTTCTACCACAACTTCCAATTCATTCCTATCATTGTCAACAATGTTATTTTCAATCTCCTCTTCCACAATTTTATTCTGTACTTCAAGACTCGGAGTTTGATCAACTACTTCAATTTCTTTTTTCGCACGTTCAACCTCCACTTATAAATTTCTGGGCTCAATTTTCTGATTTTCTGATCCGTTGACGTGATTTGAATCTCGATTCATGCCCAACATGAAACTTGTTCATTTTCCTATGTAGAATATTGTTGAATTTCCCGTATCTTGATTTCTCATTTTTTACGCCTTTTTCGGATCACATCATCCCCTCTTCCTTTAAGATGATTCGTCCTGAATCATAACATTGTTCTTAACTTCTTTTCCGGATCACATCATCAGTTTTGCTTGAAGATGATTCGTCCCGAATCATAAAGTTGTTCTTGGCTTGCTCACCTGGTTTAGCCTCGAACCTTCTTCGTACAAGCAATGTTTGATCTTTGACGTTCTTCGAACCTGCTTGACTTCTTGTTTTGGCTTGAATTATAGATTTTCCCGTCAAGCCCACCCTGATTCGTACCATTCCCTCCTTCTTTAGGATGATTCGTCCCGAATCATGGTGTTGTTCTTGAAAAATCAGACTGTACCTCCTGAATCAAACGGAAAATTGTCGATTCCCTGACATGCATTCAATAAATGATTCTCAAGAATTTAAGGAAATTTAAGAAAGTGGTTCTTGAATTTCGGAGTGACTTTTTTTTTTTTTTTTTTTTGAATTATGATGAATTTTCGAAATTAATAAAAATTAAAAAAAATAAAAAATAATTTTTTTTTTTAATAAAATTCGAAATTTCGAAACGAACGCAACAAAACAAAAGGAACTGGATTTGGATGAAAAAAGAACAAGAAAAACACTTTTGATTTTTTGGGACGACTCTTATGGATCATACTGAAAAAATTTTACTGACACGAAGAACAAGATATGGATGATTTTGTGTAGACTCTATGATAAAAACACAAAATCAAACTGGATATAGAAAAACAAAACCTGAATCGAGAGTCCAGTTCTGATACCATATGATGCGAACCCGAGAGGGGCTCCGCGTTGTAGCTCGCGGAATAACGCTTGTAAAGTTCCGAATTCAGGTTGGAACGAACGAGAACACTTCAACCCGAGCCTCACGACGTAAGAACCATGTGTATATTAAACCAAGACCCGTTACGATGCGGAAACAAGAATCGTAATGGTTTGAACGCCACAAAGGATGCCTACGCCTTTGATAAGTTCGATTTTTTGAACGCCACAAATATCCCACAATATTTGATAAGTTCGAAGTTTGTTCAATTCCAGAACAATGTTGAGAAAACACTCAATATATTTTTCATTCATCAAGATCTTCTTTTTTACATTGAATGGAAAAGCATATAAATAGGCAAAATAAACCCTAATTGCTAACTGACTCTGAATAGAATTCTAATTAGGCTAAAATAGCTAAAATAACTAAAATTACCAAAATTACCAAAATTGGAAAAAAAATTAAAAACCAATAAAGGAAATACAAATCAACTGAAATACTAAAAATCCCGAAAATCTGATTCGCGCCGCTTACGACCGTAAAAGTAGGACTTACGGTCGTAAGTCCTTCTCTGATCAAAATGTCTCAATATTAGTTACGATCGTGAAGATTGATGTTACGACCGTAAATCTCCATCTGAACAAAAATACCAAATATTCATTTATGACCGTGAGAAATGTGGTGCGGCCGTGAAATCCATAAGTAAGTTACGGCCGTGAGAAACAATGTTACGGCTGTAATGCATCTTCTACCCAGTTTTCTGATCCTTTGATATTAATTGATCTGATTTGAATATCGACTAGAGCCCAACATGAAACTTGTTCATTTTCCTATGTAGAATATTGTTGAATTGCCCGTATCTTGATTTCTCATTTTTGACGCCATTTCCGGATCACATCATTCCCTCTTTCTTTAAGATGATTCGTCCCGAATCATAACATTGTTCTTAGCTTCTTTTCCGGATCATATCATCCCCTCTTCCTTTAAGATGATTCGTCCCGAATAATAAAACTGTTATTGGCTTGCTCACTTGATTTAGCCTCGAACCTTCTTCGTACAAGCAATGTTTGATATTTGACGTTCTCCGAACCTGCTTGAATTCTTGTTTTGGCTTGAATTATAGATTTTTCTGTCAAGCCCACCCTGATTCGTACCATTAACTCAGGTTGTGGTTGGACGGATGAATCATGACCCGATATTCACGACGCGATGGCTTGAAGATGAGGAATAAAGAACCACGACTTTCGAAATGCCACAAGGATTTGTCCAATCTCCTTGATAAGTTTCTGGTTTTGAACGCCACAAATATTCTCGCGAATATTTGATAAGTTCTTGGAGAATAAAATGAATCCACCTTTTAACGAGTAAAACACTAAAAATGTTTATTCAATGATCAAAGTCTAATTTTACAATGAATCGAAAAAGCGTATAAATAAGCAAACAAAAACCTATCAACCCTAACTGGCTCAAAATAGAATTCTAATTAAAGTAAAATACTAAAATAACTAAATAAAAGAAAATGAATTAAAAATCTGCAAAATATGAAAAATCCCGAAAATTAATATTGCATGTTACGGCCGTGATGAGATTATTACGGCCGTAAATTTCCTTCATGTGAATGTTACGGCCGTGACAGTTTGTTTATGGCCGTAAGTGTAAAATTGAAATTTCGCATCTTAACCAGTAGCTTGATTACGGTCGTGACCTTTTGGGCGTTACGGCCGTAAGGATCAAACTGGTCCTTTTTTGCTCCAATTTGCAATTAACTCCGTTTTGGCTTGAATTACTTGAATTTTTCCGTCAAGCCTGCTATGACTCCGATTGTTGAGGGTCCGAACACACATCATGACTCTTTACAAGTGTGTGGAGGAAAATTAGTGTGATGATGTTTAGCTAACTCACATGCTTCACATTGCAGATTATGAAAAAATTTTCTCCTTTAAATATGATAAGAAATAATGTTTTCAAATATGGGAAGCTTGGATGGCCTAACATTTGATGCAAAAGCTCAATATCTTGTTTTGGAGCAGATATGGAGGAACCCAAATGTGTATGAGGTAAAGTTCTTGAACTAAAGAATTCACCCTCGAAATAATAGTCTGTCAACCTCCTTACCAATACCAATCACGTCCTTCCCCGTGCCTAGGTCCCGAAATCCCCAATAATATGGAAAAAATTTAGCTACACAATTAAGACTTTTAGTGATTTTACTAATCGAGATAAGATTGCATGACAAATGTGGAACATGAACGTAGAATCAAGTGAAATTGAATACTCCCTTTTCTAGCAATGGAAGATATTGAACCATCGGCAACTTTAATCTTTTGTTTGCCTGAACATGAAGTATAAGAAGTAAAAAGATTAGAATGGCTAGTCATGTGATCGGTGGCTCCAGAATCAATGACCCAAGGGGTACCCGAAAAACTACTGGCATTGAAGCAAGTTGAACAAGTAATGCACAATTTAAAGGGGCTGATTTGAACATTTTTTAAAAGTATGGGTGCTGAAATGTACTTCCTGAAAGTTGTGGAGACTGAATTACACTTTAGTTTGCGCAGTCTTGCGCCCAAAAAATGTTGGAGACTAGTGAGGATGTCGCCGGAGAGTGGCCGGCGTCTGGGTATAGTTGTGGAGAGTTTGTGATCTATGGATGTCGCGATAAAAAGACAGCTGCGACTCACTGGTGTCGTAAGTGGAGTTTCCCACATTTTCTGAACATCGATTTTCCTTTGCAAGGCAGAGTGGGTGGTGTCGGAAGTTAGATTGTCGCAACTGGGATGATCGCGATTGATTCACGATTTGATGCGAAATTCCTTGATCCATGATTTCCAAATCTCCAATTTTCTGGAATCCTAATTTAAGGTGGTTCTAAGAAGAATGAAATCGTCCAAGGTAGGACACTCAGATCTTGGTCGAAGGTTTGTTTTTCGTATTTGGAAACAACAACTTCGAACACTCCATTTGAAGAAACTGAAATCTTCAATTCACGAGTTTGGAATGAAATTGAAATTGAAATTGAAATTGCACTTGACAGGATTTAAATCAATCTTACAATAAAAAAGGAAAAACCTAAACTTGTACAGCTCAATAAAGGAATTTTGACAGTTTTGCTAAAAATAGAAGAAATGTGCGGTTAAAATATGGTGAATCTCATGAAATTTGTAGTTGAAAATGTTTGTTGATTTAGATGTATATTAAAATTTCGATTAGATTTTGTAGCAAACAGAGGCTATGTAATCAAATTGTATAATCCAGTTTATGTGAATTAACAGGCATACAAAATAATTATATTTATCGTATAATTTTCATTGCTATTGTCATATTGACTGTGCTCATCCCTCTTATCATTTGGTTCCGAGGTTCTACCATTGAACTAATTGATTGTATGCAATAATTACCACTGAAATTCTTTTGATCGAATTGGACCATACTCGACCTATCGAAATGTACGATCAAGGAAAGAAATAAAATTTCCAAAAACCAAAACAGAAATAATCAAAATGGGGATGCTAGGGTAGTGAGGAAACCAATGACCAACGGACATGTGTCAACATGCCGGTAGCACCACCTGCAAACTACCCTTGGGGTAATTAACCCTGGAACCGTACACGCCAAGGCATTGGCATTTGGTCTTGTTAGGGGGATAAACACCAGATAAACAACCCCTTAAACATATTTGTCTCTAATTAATAGAGTGGTTTAGGGTTACGAAACGCGTGAACAATCCCAGCCCCACATCCCCCAAGTTATGCCCAAAGAATTAGGGATCATATAAATGGGAGTAAAATTTAAGATGAGAAACCGATGTGGGATGGGATTTTAGACGTCAGAACAAAGTGTTTACCGCTGCTTGTAAATCTTGCAAATTTCAAAGAAGGGGCAAGACTCTATCCAAAAATTTCTCGTTCTTATGATCATGAACATTAGCTGATTGTCTAGGAATTTTTAAAAGTGCATAGACTGGAGCAAAATGAAGTAACGGGGTTCAAAAAAAGCTGAGTTTCAAGAGTCCAGAGATTCAAAAGTGTGGGAAAATCACAAGCCGAAATTCAATTAAGCTCGTTTGGATTGATTGACATGATTCATAGGATTTAAATATTACAACGTGCTACTTGTCCAAAAATGGACAGTTTTATTGCCCAAAAAAGTGAGTGTTCTTATGTAATAGTTGTTCAATGTGCAGTGAAGATTGTCATATATTGTGAGATGGGAAATTATGGAAAATAATTGGTGCTGATGCATTATTATATTTTAGCGTAGAACGGTTGATAACTAGAAACTATTGTGATCGCGCTCAATCGAACCACTTGTCCGAGTCTGTGGAACAAAAAGTAAAAAATATTGGGAGCGAATATTTTGTTGGGATATCATTTTATCAATTTATCTATATCAGGATCTCAAATAATATTATCACCTTTGGTTTTAATGTCTCCAGGACTTACAGGGAGAAAGACTGTAGAAATGCCAAGGGGAATGTAATTTATGCCTGAATATAGCTGTAAATTGGTTGCATGAACCAAGCCTCAAGACAGTGGATTGGATCAACTTCGAGACATTTTTCATTCTTGAAAATGCAGTTATGAACTTGTGATTTCTCATTTGACTTGTATAGATCTGCTTTTTTGTCGAAGTAGCACACCAGTAGTAATTTTGGTACACTGGAAAAGACAACACTTGTGGAAGTTTAAATCTTGTTTGATTGTCCGACATCTAGGCGGAGAATCGAAGTATGATCTATACGTAAACTTTGTATCTATTCAAATATGCTCGAATGACCCCTTAATAATGTTATTTTGGTATGAAATGAATTTATAATAACAGAATTGTCTTGTTTATTCGATTATGACTTCATACTCCCAGATCATTTTCATTTTGGTAGGAACATATATATGTACTTATTCTTTAATTCAAGTTGGTGTGAGGAATGTGGAAGTGAAAAATAGTATATTATATACGTTGCTGAGTACGAAATGTGAATACATATCCCAAAGCACAGTGGAGATATAATGTTCAAGGTGGACATGTACTACGGTATTTACATTGAACATGATATTGAAATTTATCTCAATCTTATACTTTCTGTCCCAAAGCAAGCTTTTAGGTAGAAGAATTAAAGAAAGGATATTTAGTGGTGGGAAGACCACCAAGGTCTAGTGATGATAACATTAATGAAGTTTGAGTGGTGGAGTCACTGCCTTGTCATTTTTCAGCCTTCTATAATAATTTGTTTATAATACTTGTAGAAACATAGTTGTATACAGACAGACAGTTGAGGAATATATTGAAATACTCTAATACAGTGGCTCGCTGATTGCTCCTTTGCCAGTTGTAAGAACAAAATATATGTAAGACTAATCTCAAGTTAATTTAATTATTAGAAAGTTGAAGAATGTGGTGGATAATGGGACTTTTAGTAATTAAAAAAGTTGGGTTTTGCTCTTTAGCAAACTTTAGGGTTGCAATCATCATTTGAGTTGGATATCTGTCGACGTACTGTTGTATAAATAAAGACTAATTCTTGAGGGATATTTTTAATTGACATTTTTAAGTGACATTGTGACATGACGCACATACATTGTGTGATGAAAAATTAAGTCGTAGGGTATTTAGTTACACCGACCAATTTATGTATCCCATGTCACAATATCCCTTACACTACAAGAAAAATGACCTTTTGCAATATGCAAACGGCAACATTCGCTAATTGTATGTTGTTAAAGGGGGTCTACTGCAACATTCAGTGGTTGTATGTTGTCATTGGTTGATTTATTTGACATTTAGCAACATTCACGCAACATTCAGCAAGTGAACATTGCTAATTATAGCCTTTTGCAACGTTCGTTGCGCGTTGTCAAAGGGGTAGCGCGTTGCCAAAGGTACCCATTGCCACATAGTTTAATTGGGAAAAAAACTTCATATTATCTAAAATTATGGGATTAAGAGCCCGTTTGGTAATATAAAATTTTTTGTTTTTGTGATTTTTGTGTAGTTTTTTGTTGGATGAGTGGTTTAAAATTTTTTGAAAAGTTAAAATTTGTAAGCTTGATTAAGAATTGATGATTGAGATTAAATTTGAAAAGTTGTGATAAATTTTTACCTTTACCAAACAAACTCTAAATTAAAAATTGTTGGGGGCTAAATTGTAAATTTCAAAAGATAGCAAAATAAAAAACCTAATTTGGAAAATGCGGAAAACGCGTTTTGAGATTTTTTTTTTTATTTTTTTTTTAAAGAATTATCCTAACTTGAAACTAAGCTTAATATAATTTTTTCCCCCTAACTTGGAACTAAGCCTAAATAATTTTTATTTTATTTTATTTATTTATTTATTTTATCTTAACTTAGAATTATGCTTAAATACAGTTTTATTGAATTCAATATCAACATTACCAAAAAAAAAAAAAAAAAAATTAAGTAAAAATTAATTAAAAATAGTTTAAGTAGTATTCTACAAAATTTCAAAAATAATGTATTTTCAAAAATAATTTTCAGAAATGACAAACCAAACGCAAGTCCAAAATCACCTAAATCTAAATCTAAACTCACTACAAGAAAATTACGCTTATCCTACAAAATTTCTGGATACAAAATTATATTTGTAAGAGAAGTTTACTTTTTCCGACAAAATGAGTTTTCGTAGGGATAAAAATTTGGCTTCAAAAATATTTATACTTAAACTACAAATTTTTCGCATGTGAAGTCTATTTTTCCCTACAAAATAAGTTTTTGTAGGGATAAAATTTTGGCTCCAAAAAAATTTATACTTACACTACAAAGTTTCTACCTACAAAATTAGATTTGTAGGGGAAATTTTCTTTTTCTAAAAAAATAATTTTCGTAGGGATTACAGTGCAATTTACAAAAAAATTAAAATCAAAACCTAAAGTCTAAACTATCCCAAATGGCCAAACGTTGTTCCTCAACCCTTTCTTCTTCAATCCTCTCTAGCACCTCTCCCTTGTAGCACCTCTCTCGCCTCTCCCATTCATCGCCGACGACTACCACCGCAGTACCAAGTTCTCCCCCATTCCCCGCTTCCCTTCTCCCTCCCTCCCTCGCACACACCCGCCACATGGTACACTCACGCACACTGCACGCAATCACACACTCTCGAAAAATTGATTGGCTTCGATTTCTTGTAGACTTAGGAAATGGATCAAGATTTGCGGCTTGAAAATTGCCCTTGTGCGTTGTTTTTCCCAATTTCGATTTTCGATCGAATGCTTTCTGATCTTCGACCAGAGATAGAACCATCGATGAAGAGCTGGAGCAGCCGGAGGTCGTGTATGTCGCCAACGGCCCAGACTTAGGGTTAAGGAGTATTTGTCATTATTATTATTTTTTTCTTTTTCCTTGATTTTCAGCATATTGGTTTATTAGGATTCTCTTTATAATATGCACAGTTTTAAATCTAATCTTTGCACTTTGATTGTCACTACACTAGTGGTTAGGATTGTTCAGTTGATTTAATTATATATAATTAGGATTAGGATTGTTCAATGGATTTAAAATTCATTGCCATCTCCTGTATCTATCTTGTGTATACTTGTTGCATACCAAACACGTGTGGGTGATAGTGCTAAGATTGTAGCTTCATGCCAGGAAAATATTAATAGTAGTTTTTATCTAATATATATTTCGAAGATCTGGACAAAAATTTTCAATAAAATATTAATATTTAAAAAATTGAAGTCAAAAGAGTACCCTTTAGCAACGTTCGTTGCACGTTGCAAAAGGCTACCCTTTCGCAACGCGCATTGAACGTTGCCAAAGGGTACTCTTTTGCAACACTTATTGCGCGTTGTGAAAGGGTAGCCTTTGGCAACGTTAAATGCACGTTGTGAAAGGGTAACCTTTTGCAACGCGCGATGAACATTGCCAAAGGGTTTGATTGGGGCAAAATTTCATATTACCTAAAATTGTGAGACTAAATTGCAAATTACCAAATTAAATATAAACCTAGACACTCTTACACCTCTCAGTCTCTCTCTCGATCGACATTTTCGTCCCCGCCCGACTGCAATCTCCCTCACTCTCTGCCTTCTCCCGGTGCACAACTGGCTAACCGACTGCCACGCACGCCGACCACCATCGCGGTAAGTCATTCCCCTCCCCTTCTCCCTCCCACACACACACTGCCACCGAAGATCTATGTTTAATCGCTCTACTCAATGTCATGACCCTGGTGATTCTATTCTTCGAAAAATATTATTATTTCTTAGATCTAGAGATTCTTCTATCTGGTTTATTTATATTTGAAGTGATTTTTGGTTTCTTGATTTTATTGCAAGATGTGAATGGAGGGAATAAGGAAACCCAAGACATGACTAAGGCCATCGATTACAACTTGGAAACTGTAGACAATCTCGTAAATGAGGTAATTGTAAAGTAGTTTTATATGAGGCAGTTTTTTTTTTTTTTTTTTGGTGTGGTAGGTTTAGTATTTTAATATTCCTCTGCCCTTTTTAGGTCATAAATTTTCTTCTTTGGTGTTTTGAAGAATTGATTCTCTATTTTTTGTGAACCATTATTGTCTGTGATTTCTTTGTGTGCAATTATACTGATACGAATTTGAGGCTCTGTTTGGCACATAAATTTTGAGATTTTGGGGTTTGGTAAGTTTGTTTGTGGTTTTATTTTCTCTTGTACCACAATATTCTACATCGAAGTATGTTTTATGTGTACGCTTTGTTCGGATTTTGAGACCTGGCTTTTGTGATTGAATATGTTTGAGCTGTTTGGATGCATTGTGTGGCTTTTCTAGCTATAGCACTATAATAATTTTCTCATTGTTGATTGTGTTTCAATCTTACAGGAAAAATGCATTTTTCATAAAATTTTCAACCGTATGTGCTTTTGCATACCAGTGTATTTGGTAGGTTACATTTCTCTACTTAGTAAAATTTGATTCTTTATTTGTTGGAAATATTTCTATACTTTTGCAACTTGTATGGATCCAGAAATTAACTATTAGTAGACTAATAAAAATAATAGAATCTTTATTGAACAAGGACAAGAAGCTTTGTGAGAATTCTCGTAGCAAACCGTTTGAAAATCATGAATGTGCTTTTAAGTTGTCTTTTTATAATTTATATCCAGATTAATAGTTATAAGATTGATATTTAGGCTCCACAATGCTAAGTTGTCTTTTTATAATTTCCTAGGAGTGATGGTTTTTATTGATGTTTAAATTATAGAGTATAAGTAATTATAGGGATGTTAATGCATGATTCTTGATGGTCGTGAAAATGAAATGAAGTCAAGGAAATGTTATTTAATGAGTATAGTATTCATTTTTATTTTCCAATTTTTTATAATAAGAATCTGATTTAAAAGTCAGTGCTATTGGAAATTCACTGATCAGAGTAGTTGATTCGGGTTAACCTCAGCTTCAATAAGATTTGGAAAGCGAGAAACAATTGAACTTTCAGCATCATGACTCAGAAGTTTTCCTTCATCCATCAGGAAGACAGAAAAAAATAAAATAAACTGAATTATTGAGAGACGGGTCCATTATGAAGTATTCATCTGACCTTATTCAAAAAGGTTCTATTAATCCTTTCTGCTGTTCAATTTTGTTGAGTGATTTAATTCACTGTTCTATATAAGCATATATTGCTACTTAATTGATTGTGATAGTAGGCAACTATTTCTTGATTTCCAAGATAGTGCATTAATGTCTATTGGAATATCAGTAAATAATCTTGATCCCATAATTTGCATAGCAATCATGCATATAGATTTATGTTCTTTCATTTTTGTTCTTTTGAATGTTCCAGAAATTCTTCTGCGGAGGAAGATTGATCTTTGGTCTTGAAGCAGCATCTTTGTTTTTATCTTTGTTTTCTTGTTGAATTTTCTTGGATTGGCTGCAGCAAGTTTACTTCTTAAAGTTTCAATTAGAAACTTTGTTTATATCTTCTACAGGTAAATCTTTAGATCACACTCCAATATTTATATTGCCTTTGATTTGATCTGCCACTGTAAATATGAGATGATCTTTTTCTTTGTGGTTTCATGCAGTATGCCGAAGGATGAAGCCCAATTATATGCCATAAATGAATTGTACGTCGTCTTAGATATTCATATTTGTTTCATTTCCTGTTCACCTGGCTTTTTTTTTCCCATGTAGTTCAGAATTTCGTCCTTGGGAAATCCATGTCTTTCATTGAAATCTTTCTATAGTAGCCCCCCCCCCCAAAAAAAATTATATTCCGTTCCTTCAGTTGATGCTGATTTTGCTGCATAGAGTAGTAATTTGATCGAGCTGTCCCAATTACTTTCAGGTATAACAGAGGTTGGTTTTATCATAGAGAGCATCGTTTGTGGTTTATGAGGAATGCTAACATGGAGCCACTTGTACAGATGAATTCATATGAGAGAGGTTCTTATATTTGTTTTGATCCAAACGCATGGGAGACAGTTCACAAGATTTGAAATTTCATCCTTCTTCATTTTAAATTTTTTTAAATTTTTATAGAGATCTTTTGCCCATTTTATAGGGAGACTGTGTCAAAATTTATTTAAAATTTTATAATAGAAAATGATAATTCTAATATTTCGTATGATTTATTTCTACAATTTTCATTTAGTGGAGTTAGAGTCATGGTAATTAGACTATCATAATGTTTTTGCAGGTAAAAGTGAATTTTGTAGCCCTCTCACGAGATGATTTGTCATAGGCCCAGTTCAAAATAGACTTCAGAAGTCAGGGAAGTACTCGTCTTCTACGATGATTCGTGTTGAAAGTTGGTGATAGTAGTTCCTTTTTGTACCATCGGTTGTATGCTAGAGATACTGTTGCAATGTAGAGGGATAATAAATGTCAAAATTTAGATGTGCAATCAAATAGATGAAAAACTACTATTTTAGATTTTGTTTTAATGTAGGAGAACAAAGTACCGGTGTATTTGTTTTGTATAAATATGTGATTTAATTTTCTTTAAAATACTTGCACTTTATTTTGAGTAGTTGATTTATTGATAGTACACGTGTTTCATATTTTATATATTACGTATATGTTTAAGAAATTTGTTGATTATCAATGGAAATATCTATATTGATTTGAGAAAAATAAAAAATAAAAATGTAAAAGATAAACGGCAACGCTCAATGAGTGTTGCCAAAAGTATCAACTGCAACGCGCAGTGAGTGTTGTCAAAAGTATCAACGGCAACGCTCAATGAACGTTGCCAAAAGTATCTACCGCAACGTGCAGTGAACGTTGCCAAAAGTATCTACCGCAACATGCAAAGAACGTTGCTAAAAGTGTCTACCGCAACACGCAAGGAACGTTGCTAAAGGTCTACCGCAACATGCGTTGAACGTTGCCAAAAGTATCAATCGCAACACGCAATGAACACTGTCAAAAGTCTACCGCAACGCGCATTGAACGTTGCTAAAGGTCTACAGCAACGCGCAATTCAACATTTTGCAACACGCAATGAACGTTGCAGTATCCTTTTCCTCTACGGCAACACTGTGATTTGCAACATGCACATGAACGTTGCAAAAGGTCTTTTGTAACATTTCTTGCGCGTTGCCGTAGGATGTTTTTGTTGTAGTGTTAAAAATGTCAATTAAAAATGTCTTCTTGAAATTATTCATAAATAAATATTGGAATTGTATAATATCGCAATCAAGTAATAAAATTGACTTTTTGAATCAGGATTATCGGTCAATGATGACCAAATCCTAAACTAATAAGAAAACGCATAAAGTTTGAAAGCAATTAATTATGAAATTCAAATAAATAAATGAAAAACAAAGATTGAATTTTTCTTTTTATGGAATGAAAGTGTTTAGACTCATTATTGTATGATACTTCTCATATTCAATTTTTCATCTCAAGTTCTCTTTATGTTGGGTCTAAGCCCTAATTAAATGCATTAAATAACAAGAATTCACAAACGATCACAACAACCACAACTATGTATTTCTCTCATTTTGTTAAATTGTCGAAATTTATTACTTGGTTTAAGTATGTAACTACATCTCAACTTGATTGTTACAACCCACAATCATCAAATTGGTGATCAAATAATTCATGCATTAAACTTGGAAATAAATTCAACATATAAGAATAAAGCATAAAACACGAGAATTGAAATTGAAATAATTAGATTAGTTTACATCGTTCGCCCAACTATAGATTTAGTTGCATGTCTCCTTCTTTGCTGCCCTTGTAGTCTGTTATATATGGTGAAATGAGGCCAAAATCAATTCCAAATTGGGTTTTCAAAAAAGTCCTAATCAAATAAGGAAAATTGCATTCGCTTCATCTCTACGCAGTTAGTATTTTTATCATATCTTTTTCTTTCTTTATCCGATTCAGGTGGTTCAAAATGTGTTGGAAAGATAACTTAACAGGCTATAATTCATCATGAAATCCAATTTTTCCAATTTGAACTTTCACTATCCAAAAATAGGTCTCAAAATCCGACTAAAAATCTGGAACATATTTTGTGCGGTTCCGTTTTCACCTCTAAGTTCTTTTTCAGTGCAACTTTGATAATTTGGCATTCAATATCATTCAATAGCTGATTCCATATTCTTAAATAATAATTTTTTGGTCCGAATCAACTAATGAGTATTTACAATTTGGTCTCCAATTTTAGAGATGACAAAAAAACCCGATCCGCCTCGTTGATCCTCGACCCGATCCGATCCAAAAAAATCTCGATCCGCGGATCGACGAATCGAAATTTATGTGATTCACCCCAATCCGAAAATTCACGGAGCTGATTTGGATCGGGGGTGATCCGAAATAAAAAAATTGTATAAAAATATAATATTAAGTCAAATTTTTTAAGAGATGATTTAAAAAAAAAAAAAACTACCTGACCCATTTGCTAACCAGTAACCGCCCAATTCCCAACCCCAAATTAAGTCTAGATACATTATCATCTCCTCATTGTCATTGGAGACACTATCAAATCCCTAGCAACCATATTCAAAAAAGAAAAAAAGCAGCCTTTCACATTCAGATCTCATCCGCCTCCATCACCGGCTCTCTCTCTCGATTCTCAATCTACGCCAGTAACGCCACTCGATTCTTCACTCTCTCATCCCTCCAATCCAAACCCACTCTTCGCCAGGAGATACAAAGGCGTGACGTAGTCGACGGTCACCCTTCCACGCACAGACTCGCAGTCACACTCGTCGATGACTCAAGTCACTCAACAGACACAATGTTTTTGATGTTTAATATTTTGGGTTTCTTTTCTTGCAGTAGTATAATGTTATTTTCCTATTGATGATAGTTGTATAGTGCTATTTGTAGTAGTATAATGCTATTTCGTTTCTGAAATTTGATGGAAGTGGGTTTGTGTTTTGATTCAGTTTCACTTTCAATCAAGTTAATGCATATATTTGGATTTCTTTCTCGTGAATTTTGATTCTAGCAGAAACAAGGGGAAAAAAAAAAACATGGATCAGTTGCCGGATCGGGGACGTGATCCGCCCCGATCCGTGATCCCATCCGCCCCGAAAATGGCGGATCTCGAGGCAGATCGGATCACTGCCATTTTTTTGTGGTGAGTATTCGGATCAGGGCAATCCGTCCCGTTGCCAACACTACCAAATTTGGACAATTTTGCACGATTTTGATTCATTTTATTCATTTAGCCTCCACACGCATCTAAATTTGAGTTTTACCTAAAACAATAAAAATAAATACAAAATTAAGTAATATAGAAAGGAGTGGGCATTTTTTTCAGGACCGGTCGGTCTAGATCGGGTTCAATCAAAGAATAAATCAATTTTGGGACTTATTGGTGGGAACCGAACAGTTCTGGTCCGGTTCTCGGTTCTTTTTTTAGAACCGAAATTTAATTCGGTTCTCAGGTTGGTTGTTTAATTTTATTTTATTTTTTGGTAAAATATTAAAATATCACGATTCACGTCTTCTTTTTTCTTCTAATTTAGGATCTTGTTTCCTTCTTTATCTTCAACAGATTCCTTTTTCTTTTTCTTTTTAATTTCTTTAATTATTTTTATTTTCTTATAATCAAATTAATTAACGTATTATCTATCAATTCCCAAATACAAATTACCAAACCAAGTCCGTCGCCGCTACCTAATTATTTCTTAGTTTCTTTAATTATTTTTTAGTCTATACATGCATGATTTTCTGTTTTACTTTTAATCTTTGTAGTTTATAATGGTATGTCACATTTTTTGATATTATGTCATTGCATGTTTGTTACATTAAAAGTGTATGCAGCTTCCATTCCCAGTCACATGAAACTTCTAATTTTTAATACTAAAGAATATTTTATTATTGTATAAAAAAATAGACAATTTATTTTAGCATTTTCAATTTAAAGAACTAGACGGAATCGAACCGAAATCAATTGGTTCGGTTCCGGTTCGGTTCCATAATAAAATTTGGAATTAATGGTTCTATTACTAAGATTTTCATTGGTACTTGATTGTGTTCGGTTCCTTTAGAAATTGGACCGAACTGGACCGCGCTCACACATATATAAAACTCTAAAATAATCATAATTTTCTAATTTTAAGTTTAAGATAAGTACAATGTACTTATCACATACTAAAATATAATTGGATGGATGTTTGGATATTGAGGAGGAAGGAAGATCGACGGTAATGAATTAGATAATGGATGGGCATTGAGGAAGAAGGGTGTTTCTAGTCTGGCTCTAAAAGGAAGATGTTAATCGAATGAATTTGATGGCGATTTTTATTCTGGAAAATCTCAACGAAGTTTGCACAATTGCATGCTATTCCTTCCCATCTATCGCATCAATTCATAACCAATAACTACTACTTATGTTTCACGAAAATTGTGAACCACAAATAGGAACTTAAAAAGAGACTTACGATTTCGTAGAAAGATATCAAGATTTGATACGGGAAAAAATAATAAATTTCTATCAAGATGATTGGAAGCTCCAAAAGATTAGTTTAGTCTATTGAGAGGTTTGTCGAGTGCCTCTGATGCACTGATTGGATCTATTTAGTTTAGCTACTGATTGGTATTGATAAAAATCATATTTTTAATAAACTTT
Source organism: Ligustrum vulgare (assembly GCA_963555705.1). Taxonomy (NCBI): domain Eukaryota; kingdom Viridiplantae; phylum Streptophyta; class Magnoliopsida; order Lamiales; family Oleaceae; genus Ligustrum; species Ligustrum vulgare. The sequence goes on along the minus strand of OY743173.1, from coordinate 43,434,166 downwards.
GACAAAAGTTGATGAGATGTGTAGTTGAAAAGTTGTGGCCTCATGAAATGTGTGGTTAAGATTAAAAATTAATTTTAAATTAGATTAAAATCGAAAAAAATAGTGTTACCGAACATGGCTTAATGTGATGTCTGATGAAGATAATTATCATTTTCTAGTGCCAACCGTTGGCACCCGGAGACACAGGGGCCAGTGCATGTGTCTCCGTTGGCACCATAATGGGTGTCAACTGTTAGCACTTGATCAAATTCAATCTATACTTCTATACTTACTATATGTAAATGGAAAATAGTGAATTAGTGTGAATGAAAAGTGGATTAATGTGAATGTAAAATCTGAATAGATACGAATGCATTTACTGTCTTTTATATATATATATATATATATATATTTGCCTTATGTATGTATGTGAGTACTATTATTATTTTATGGTAAATACTAAACAATGATTAATATTTTTTTAATAATTTTTAATTTTAATAATTGAGCAAAGATTATATGATATAATAATTTCTTGATCTTCAATGCTGTTCAATTATCGTATATTTGATGAGTTAAGATTAAACACATATTTATAGTTTATTGTGATTTTTGAACGAAAATTGAGAAAAAATTAAATATGTGAGGTAAATGCAGAAATTATAATAAATATATTTATATCTTGAATAATCATCAATATTTGTACTCATAATATTACATCTAACATGATATATAATTAAAAAAACAAAATTTGCATTTATCATTCAATGAAATTTTCGATAATTTGGATTATTTATATTGTTTTTAAATTTTAATAATTGTTGTAATAAGAAATTATTTTTGTATCTTTTGTATTTGTGTTAATTATGTATAATCATTAAATTTTATTATGAATCCTTATTCATATTGAGGATAGTAATTTCAGTTTATCGTACTGATGAAAATCTATACTATATATAAAAGTAGGATAGTTTGACAAAATTAAATTCTTAATTTTTTTATGTTTCAGTATTATAGTAAATAATTAATATGATGTTGTTGTTATTTGTATATTTTGATTATAATTATTATTATTTTTATTATTAACATTAATATTGAATGAGTTCAATCAATATTTTTAGTTGTTAGTATTAAATTATTATTGATTATTGATTTTTTTATTGATTTTTTTTTTAATATTATAAATCCTATGTGTAGCCATCAATAATTAAATTATGTTTTAATTATTAATTGTCAAATCATTTGGTGTATTTAATATTACAAATTATATTTTCTAAATATATATTATATATATTATTATTAAATATTTTAATAAATTAAGCCTTTGTTCAGCAACTATTTTGAGGTAAAATGTGTCGTTGAAAAATAGATTTGAAAAAATATGTAGTTAAAAAGTGGGTTGAAAAAATGTGCTGCTTATAAATAATTTATAGAAAAAGTTATTAAATGAAGGTTAATATTGAAGAGTTAATGCTTTGATTTTTTTTTAGTTAATAATATTAATAGAATGATTAATATTTTTTAATCATTCTTAATTTTAATAAATTTTTAAAGATTATATGGTATAATTTTCGATATAATTTCGTAATATCCAACTTTACTTGGTTGTCATATCATGATAATAGCGAGATTTTCAAAATTATTATTTTGACTACTTATTTTTGCAAATAAAGTTTTATTGGGTAAATTTACATATTTTGACTATTTCTTTTTTTAATTATTGTGATTGATATTTTTGAATGAAAATTAAAAAAAGTACGTTAAATACAAGAAACAAATGTAGAAGTTATGAGAAATATGCTCATACCTTTCACATGCATCAATATATTCGTGCACATAATATTACATCAAATATAATATATCATTAAAAAATTGCTAAATTTACATTTTCAATGAAGTTATTAATAATTCATAAAAATTATTAAAATCAATCACAATTTATTATTTAAATATATAAATTGACGTTTGCTACTTAACGAATTTTTTAATAATTTGAATTACTTGTATTATTTTTTAAATTCTAATAATTATTGTAATAGAGAATTCTTTTTTATGCATTTATATATGTGTTGATTATGTATAAACACTAAAATTTTACGAATACTTATTAAAATCGATATTGTGGATAATAATTTTTATGCATCTCACGAGTGAAATACTAGTGAAGATGATACGAGACCGAGTTCATTCAATTTTTTAATTGGAACATGATATTTAATTCAATTTCATTCCATGAAACAGCACGGACAGTCGTATCAAGCTGAATGGATCTGAATTAATTTTTAATTTAATAGTTATTAAGTGGATTTAATTAATAATAATTGTCAACTGATGAGGTTAATGGTTTGTTTATTTTAAACTATAACAGTTAGTGGTCTGTGCCTCTCCAGATTTCCATTAAGCAATTAAATTATTAATTTTGGGATAACCTTTTAATTAGGGGCATGGTTTTAGAATTTAATATTTTAAATCGTCATCTTCCACAAATTTCTCATATGAAGGTTGCATATCAACCATAAATTAACTCTAATTAATTGTCATTAGATATGAAGATAATATAACCCCACATGAAATGAGTTGAAAGACACTGCAGGCACTTTAACATTTTGTTGACAGATGAAAATATTCAATTCGAAGGCCGGCACAAAGACCCATAACATAATGGCCCATTATGGATGGAATGACGATGTAAAGGTCATCTAGGCGATTGGGCGACTATCAGAATCCTGGGGCGATAGAGCGATTGCAATGACGATTGGACAATCAAGCCAGATAACAATATAGCAACAGCTCTTACAACTCATTTCACAATTCAGTTAGTCATTTTGGGCAGTTGGAGAAGATCATTAAAGTCACTTAGTACAAGGTAGTGGGCAGCAGTTACACGAAGAAATAGGAGACGGTTATGCAACGTGATGGACGACGATTATGCCATGCAAGTTACAAGTTGAGGTGACAAATCAAAGATTCAAATAATAGAAGACAGTTATAAGTAATTTATCTTTTAATTATATAGTAGAAATTTAGATGTTTAGAGGACCAATAAATCAACTCTCAAAAGAGAACTATATAATTTACATTCATTTCAATTTCCTTTTCAATTTTGGTTTACTTTGTGTGCTTGTTCCCCTTTGAGGCATTTTGCTCTCATTGTAATCTTCGTAAATAAACAACCCTTGTTAGGACTTTGTCTTGAAAGGTTGTTGTTCCTTACACATCGTCTGAGTCTCTTTTAATTGTTAGCATTAGCCGACTTCCTTGTGCGAAACAATTTGGCACTCTCAGTGGGACAACTTTGGTGTTTGAAGATACAAAAGTGAAGCAATATGCCTCATAAGAACTCCGATAAGGAGCCAGCAAGTCATTGAGTCCAGTCCGTGATCGAAAGATATGAGGAGGAGCAAAGTACTCCAGGAACAGAGGAACAAAGTCAGAGTCATTATGAACCAATGACAAAATTAAGTCATTGGACCATGCTTGCATTACTTGGTGAACTTACTCAAGATGTGATTGAATAGGTAAATCTAAATTATATGCATAACATGGTAAAGTTTATTCAAAATGAAAGAGAGCACTATGACAACATGGCCAAATAACTAAGAACCTTACATGATATCATGATTAAGTTAACATGCCAAGTATGTCAATCAAATTTTCCAAATGTAGGACACCACTTTCAAGCTATAACAGTCATAGGACATAATCCCACAGTTATAAGTCCGAATCAGGGCATAGAACCGCCTTATGGACCGTCTACTTCAAACTAGGGGGTTTTGGGAAGGCAAGTTTGAATAATAGTAGAGTGCCAAACCTGGGGGGTAACGCAAATCTACGAGATAATATACAAAACAATGGACAGAACACCTCGTGTATTAATGATGGGGGAAATTTTCAGGCTAATGGTAACACAGATTTAAATAATGTCGCTTTTACCGCGAATCTGTTACCAAACATTAGGTCTTAGGTGATACTTTCAGGAAACCAACTGATAAGGTTCGAGATGCGGAAGAGACGCCGGAAAGTTCCGAACTCAGGTTGTAGTTGGACGGATGAATCACGACCCGATATTCACGACGCGATGGTTCGACGATGCGGAATAAAGAACCACGACTTTCGAAAAACCACAAGGATTTGCCCAATCTCCTTGATAAGTCTCTGATTTGAACGCTACAAATATTCTCTCGAATATTTGATAAATTCGGGATGAACGCCACAAGATAATCAATCTTGATAAGTTTAGGTTTGTAATGTGAATCCACACATTAAACAATTGAAAAACATTCAATCTCTGTTTTATTTAATCATCAAAGTCTTAATTTACAATGAATCAAAAAGGAGTATAAATAAGCAAAATAAAACCATAATCGCTAATTTACTCAAAATAGAATTCTAACTAACCTAAAATAGCTAAAACTGATAAGGAAATAAAATAATGGAAAATCTTTAAATTCCATCAGTGGCGCATGTCCAGGAGCTGTCTTACGACCGTGAGGGTCTTCATTTACGGTCGTGAATTGTGTAATTGAATTATGTTACGGCCGTGAATATTTTTGTTACGGCCGTAAATCCTTTTATCCGGTTTATGAATTAGACAAAGAGCATGTTACGGCCGTGATACTTCATTTACGTCCGTGATCTTCAAAAGTTACGGTCGTGACCAATCCATCCACGGCCGTGATTTTCGGTTCTTTTCAACCCGATTTGATCTTCAAAGCTCGTCGAACCTGCTGAATTCTTGTTTTGGCTTGAATATTTAAATTTTCCCGTCAAGCCTGCTATGACTCCGATTGTCGAGGGTCCGGATCACATCATACCCTCCTTCTTTAGGATGATTCGTCTCGAATCATAGCTTTGTTCCTGGTGTTCCACTTCACCTCCTGGATCAAACGGAAAATTTCTGTTTCCATGCCATGAGCTCAATAAATTGGAATCCTTTGATTTGCAACCACGGAAGAGATGGAGCTTGAACTCCCTTTGCCATTCGTAGTGTGGTTGAAGCTTCCAATCATAATTAACCTGCAACAAAGAATTAAACAAAATGGGGAGGGACATGTTAGCTTCATGAGGTACAAGGTATGGATCCTTGTATTCATGACAAACCACCACCAACTCCACTTCTTGAACCACGAGGCTCTTCTCTTCGCCTCTTTCCTCCTTTGCAATTTCTTGTTCGATTTTTTTATCTTCAAACTCAACCACATCTCCGACCTCCACATTTGAATCACCATGTTCATGTACTATCTCATCACTACCAAAATGTGGATCTTCCAATTCAAAGCTCAAAATTTGAACTTCTACCCCAACTTCTAATTCCTCATCATATTTTGGAGTTTGTTCACCTAACTCCACATTTTCAACTCCTACCACAAAGTTCGGGGTCTCTTCAACTAATTCATGCATCAAGCCTCCCTCATTCTTTTCAACATTCATATCCCGAGGCTCAACCATAACATGTATTTCACTCTCCTCTAACCATTTAATCACCGCCTTTCGTTTCTCCTCCTTTTTTCGCAATTTAGCCAAATATTTTCTTTCTGCCTCCCGTTCACACCTCAATCTTTCCTCATAAATTTCTTTTTGAATTTTCAAAATTGCTTTTGGATCAATCTCAGCTCCTCTCTTAACCCCGATTCCATCCCTAGGTTTAGGATCACGCCTATAATCACTACGACTTGCTTGAGATCGCCCATTTTTCAATTTCCCTTCCCTTTCATCTAATTTATCCAACCTAACCAAAACTTCATTCAAAAATCTCCACATACGATCTTTGGCGTTTTCATGGGAATTGGACATTGTGAAATTTTTTTGTGGAAGGACACAGAAAAAGAATAATGAAAACAAAGGATCAAGAAATTCAAGAAAGTGGTTCTTGAATGGACTCTTTTTTTTTTTTTTTGAATTTTAGGATGAATTTTCGGAATAAATAAAATAATAAAAAAATAATAATTTTTTATTTTTTATTTTTTTTTATAAATCCGAAAATTCGACAACGAACACAACAAAACAAACGGAACTTAATTCGGATAAGAATTAAGCAAAACAAACACTTTTGAATTTTGTTGGATTTTTATATGGATCAAACAAAGAAAACATTTACTGGCACGAAGAACAAGAAAATCAAGTAAAGAAAGACTCAACAACAAGATATGGATGATTTTTATGGGACTCGATGATAAAGATAAAAATCAAACTGGATAGAAAAACCTGAATTCAGAGTCCAGCTCTGATACCAAATGATAAGGTTCGAGATGCGGAAGAAACGCCGGAAAGTTCCGAACTCAGGTTGTGGTTGGACGGATGAATCATGACCCGATATTCACGACGCGATGGTTCGACGATGCGGAATAAAGAACCACGACTTTCGAAACACCGCAAGGATTTGCCCAATCTCCTTGATAAGTCTCTGATTTGAACGCCACAAATATTCTCTCGAATATTTGATAAATTCGGGATGAACGCCACAAGATAATCAATCTTGATAAGTTTGGGTTTGTAATGTGAATCCACACATTAAACAATTGAAAAACATTCAATCTCTGTTTTATTTAATCATCAAAGTCTTAATTTATAATGAATCAAAAAGGAGTATAAATAATCAAAATAAAACCCTAATCGCTAATTTACTCAAAATAGAATTCTAACTAACCTAAATAGCTAAAACTGATAAGAAAATAAAATAATGAAAAATCTTTAAATTCCATCAGCGGCGCATGTCCAGGAGCTGTCTTACGGCCGTGAGGGTTTTCATTTACGGCCGTGAATTGTGTAATTGAATTATGTTACGGCCGTGAATATTTTTGTTACGACCGTAAATCCTTTTATCCGGTTTATGAATTAGACAGAGAGCATGTTACGGCCGTGATACTTCATTTACGGCCGTGATCTTCAAAATTTACGGTCGTGACCAATCCATCCACGGCCGTGATTTTCGGTTCTTTTCGACCCGATTTGATCTTCAAAGCTCGTCGAACCTGCTGAATTCTTGTTTTGGCTTGAATATTTAAATTTCCCCGTCAAGCCTGCTATGACTCCGATTTGATGTTCCTTATAATTCCAACATATTGTTGAGAGATCAAATCACTGAGATAGTGCGAGATCAAATCTTCGTTGGAATGCGTCCTTTTATTAGGCCGACATACAAAAATTCGTACCTTGATTGAGTAGATCAAGCATATTCATGGTCTAGAGGGTACAAAGTACCAGAATTTTCATTGTTCAATGGCTTGGTAGAAGTTTCTACTCTAGAACATATAGGGCGATTCACATTACAATGTGGCGAAGTAAATGATTATCATAAGATAAGACTATTCCCTAGTTCGTTAATAGGAGTAGCTTTTTCGTGATTCATTAATTTTCCAACAAATTCTGTTCAAACAGGCAACAACTAGAACAATTATTCCACGCTCAATTTTATAAATCCGAATCCAAGGTTACTCTGGACGATTTAGCGAATTTATGCCAAATGCCAAACGAATGGGCAGAAGGTTTCCTTCAGAGGTTCAAACCAGCCAGAAGCAAATGTTTTGTACCTTTGCTTGAAAAAGAATTTGTCGAAATTGCTCAAAGTTGCTTGATTTTTTATTTAAAAAAGAAATTTCAGGACAGGGAGTCTCCTGACCTTTTTCAGTTGAGAGATAACGTGATTAGATATAAACGTCTAATAAGAGAAGAAGAATAAATGAAAAACTCTAGTAGAGGAATGTATTATAGAAACCAGGATTTTGACTTTCATGCTATCGAGGATGAATATTATGACCAGACCGAAATATGTTTGGCCGAACTGACTAAGGGAGATGCATATGTTTGCCCTTTAGCGGCCGAATTAAACACAACGATCAAGAATGAGCCTATAGGGGATAAAAACAAAAAAGGCTAGAAAGTTTTCATTTCATGTAACTAAAGTTGACCTTATATTTGACAAACTATACAAGGATAAGCAAATAAAATTGAGCAAAAAACATAAATTTCCAAACCCTGAACAAATCAAGGGTAAAAAATATTGTAAATGGCACAATGCATGGTCTCATATGACTAATAATTGCTTGGGTTGTCACATGTTACAGGATGTTATTGAATCTGGGCGAATCACTTTTGGAACAAAGAAGAAAATGGTAGTTGATGAAAATCCTTTCCTGCAGCCACTCGGAGATAATATGATAACAGTTGACTTCAAATATAAGTTTCCAAAATTCAAGTTGGTCATAGATGATGAAGAGGAAGATCCTAAGCCTAATCCCAGTGGTTTTGAACTTTCAAAGGGAAAGGAACTTAGAAAGGATGAAGGAACATTATGTGCTAGGTGCAAGGAAGAGGTGAATGAGAATATTGACAAAAAAGGAATATGGGAACGTCATCATCACCCTAATGTGGTTCCAAATTCCCAGCCTAATGGAGGATGGTGCATGCCATACTATGGGAGACAGCCCTTTGGGAGGTAGTTCAAGCCAATCCACAGTGGTCGAACATTTATGCCACAACCCTATCATCCAAATGTATGACATTCGTTCCGGTATAGTGCATAAAGGGTTGTACCCTTTAATGAAATGACTAGAACCTAGCAAAGGCACTTTCAACAAAATTATGGGGGAATGATAAGGCAACAACAAGGATTGACACATCCAAGGTCGCCTAAATTGCTCAGGGTGACTAATGAAAATGTTCTCAAAGATTGTAAAGAAGTTAGTGTGGAATCAGTGGCAGAATTGCCAGAAAATTCTTCTGGGAAGTCAAAATCTGAACAAGGAAAGAAGGACGAAGATGAAGAAGATCCAGAGCGATCTGTCACCGTTTAGTTACGAACCCTAACTCCATTCATGGCTAATAACTACTTATTAGCCAATGAGTTTAATAGTAAAGAAAACGATGAAGAAGAAATAGAAGACGATGAAGAAGAAATAGAAGAAAATGAAGAGGAAGCCTGCATGTTTGATTTTGGAGAAGAGTCAGGTCAAACATCTCAGGAGGTGTATGATGGATGAGAGGATGATGATATGACTGACGTTAAAGAAGAAATCGATTTCGAAGCAGAAGGGAAAAGAAGAGGAGTATCGCGCAATAAACTTCTGAAATAACTGTATCATGAGGGTGTCCGCGAAGTAGATTTGCTGGGCGAGTTATCTGGGCGTTCATTTGACTTTTACGTGTTGTATGAAATGCCTCCTATAATACTACCTCCCCCTACAAGTTGGCTAACAGATGAAGAATTGCGAGAAAGGAGTCAAAAGGGGACCCAAGATGCTGGAACTTCAAACGAAACATTGCAGATTGATTTGACACGAGAAGTTGATTCAGTGGAAGACAAGCAAGAAGTAGAGATAGATGTAGCTGAAAATGTCTTTTTTAGAAAGCCTTCTCATCGTTAACGGGGCAGCCATAAACACCATTACGTCCAGAATGATAAGAAAATTTGTAAAGACATAGTGATATGATCCCAACAGAAGTTATTCTCACAAGTTTCAATAGGGGAGCGAATTCAGCTAAGGAGTGATGCCACTAGATATAACTGTGGGAACAACTACTAGGACCACCGTTTTATTTGTGATAGATGGTCTTACAAGTTACAACGTGTTATTAGGAAGATATTGGATTCATGGGAGTCATTGCATACCTTCATTGTCTACCAATGCCTAGTCTTCTGGAATGATAAGGATGAAGCTGAGATAGTGCAAGCAGATCACAGGCCTTTCATCGTAGAAACAAACTCAATGGAGAGGTTTATGTATGAAGGAAATTATGGACTCGTAAGAGTAGTTCAAGATGGGAAAGAAACTTAGATCTTCGCACAGAGTGAAGAACCATTTTCAATGGATGCACTTACTGAGATGTTCAGTCAAATGAGGCCAAATATAGTGGCCCTTGAATAGCCAGTAATTGGCAAGAATTCGATCAAAGAGCTCTAATGGGTTGTTGGCAGCAAAAAAATCTGGCCGATATTCAGGCCTTTAAAGTCAAACTGATGTCTTTCAATAAAAAGTGCAAAGAGAAGAAAAAGGAAGAAAAAATTTAATGACTTTGAAGAACAAATTAACAGTGTTCGAGTTGGAGCAGGATATTGGCCGAGAAGTTAACAAGGTGGATTTCTTAGAGGAAGAAGTACCTATGAGGGATGTGGATGATGAAGTAGTGGGAATTGTAAAACCTGGGCATGTTTAAGTACAAGATCCTTTGATAAAGGTAAACCTTAGTGACGAAGGGGAAGATCGTCCAACATTTGTCAGCCAAGCACTTAATCAAGAGTTAAGTAATATATTAATCGCTTCATTAAAGGAATAGAAGAATTGCTTTGCTTGGGAGTATGAATACATGCCTGGTTTGAATAAAAGTTTGGTAGAACATAGATTACCAACTAAGCCAAATTTTAAACCTCATAAACAACTTCTTAGACGCTTTGCCTATAACGTATTGCCTGAAGTAAAGAAGGATATAGAACGATTGTTAAAGGTAGGTTTTATTAGGACAGCCAGATATGTTGACTGATTATCTATTAATGTGCTTGTGTTAAAAAGAATGGTAATATTAGAGTATGCATAGATTTTAGGAATTTAAATCTAGCAATGCCCAAAGATGAATATCTAATGCCTACGGTAGATTCTTTAGTAGATTCAACTGCCGGACATGTAATATATTCCTTTATGGATGGGTATTCAGGATATAACCAAATTTACATAACTGAAGAGGATGTACATAAGACTGCCTTTAGATGCCCTGGGCCTTGGGGTGTTTCAAATGAGTAGTTATGCCTTTCGGCTTAAAGAACGCAGGGGCTACTTATCAAGGGGAAATGAACTTAATCTTTCATGACATGATAGCCGAATTTATTGAAGTCTATGTAGATAATATAGTGGTCAAATCTCTTAGAGAAGAAGACTATTTTAAACAATTAAAACGTTCATTTGAGCGGATGAGGCAATACAAGCTGAAGTTGAACCCCTTGAAATTTGTGTTTGGCGTTAATGCATGAAATATCCTTGTGTTTTTAGTGCATAAGAGAGGGATTGAACTTGATAAAAATAAATCGAATTTTAGAGGCCAAACCATCTGGTAACAAGAAAGAATTACAAAGGTTTCTAGGCTAAATAAACTTTGTGAGACGTTTTATATCTAATTGTGCAGGGCGAACGAAAGCTTTTTTTGCCTATTCTAAAGTTGAGAAATCAAGACGAATTCGTCTGGTGGGAAGAATATCAAAAGGCTTTTGATAGCCTGCAGGCATATTTGTCAAGTCCACTTGTGCTAGTCTCACATATCCAAGAACGGCCAATGAAAGTGTACACATCAGCTGAACAAGAATCCATAGCCGGAATGGTCGCTCAAGAAGACCAATTTGGTGAAGAGAGAGCAATTTATTGTTTGAGTAGGCAGTTAACGAAATGTAAATGTAATTACTCTGCTAATGAAAAGTTTTGTCTTGCTTTATTTCACATGTACAAAACTAAGTGCTTAATTACGGCCTGTAACCGTTTATTTAATTTCTAAAGTAAACATAGTCAAGTATATGTTTTCACGCCTTGTTCTACATTAAAGGATAGACCTTTAGACTCTGGAACTATCAGAGTTTGAAATATAGTATATACCCCAAATGGCGATTAAAAATCAAGTATTGGTTAACTTTTTGGTCGATCATCCATGCCTTAATGTGCCCAAAAAAATTGAATTAGAAGTTGATTCTTTCGATTTAAAACCTTGGAGTTTATACTTTGACGGATCAAAAACTTCTGGAGGTGCAGGGGTAGGAATAGTTTTAAGAAATCCATTGGGGGTTTGTTATAAATTCGCTTTCACTCTATATAGAATATGTACTAACAATCGAGCCGAATACGAAGCAATGATCGTAGGCTTGGAACTATTAGTAAAGTTGGGAGTAAAGAGCGTGATAGTTAGGGGCGATTCCCAATTAGTAATTTATCAATTGTTTGGCGACTTTAAATGCCAAAGTGATTCCTTGATAAACCAATATGAAATCGCCCAAGAATTGTTGGAAGAATTTAATCAAGAGGAACTTCAATATGTTAATAAGATGTATAAAGACCTAGCAAACGAACTAGCCTAAATGGCCTCAAGCTATTCGAAGGTAATAAATCTAGAGTCCACTTGTGAATACAGAGTGATATTGTCCGTAGCACAACGAATGGCGAAAACAATTGATATTCATTGTATACAGAATGGAGATGCAATAGATTGGAGATAATAAATAAAAAGGTTCTTAAGAGAACCTAACAAAGAGGGTGATATGAAAAAGATATTATGCTCATTAAATCTCGTAGTGATAGATGAAGAGCTATACAAGAAACGCTCAGATGGTGCGTTATTGAAATGTGTAAGTTTACAAAAGGCCACAATGATTATGGCTGAAGTTCATAAAGGTATATGCGAGCCCATTAGGCAGGCAGGAGAATGAAATGGCTAGTTATTAGGAGTGGATACGTTTGACCCAAAATGGGAGATTTGTGCGTTCAATATACCAAAAGTTGTCTAGCATGTCAAAAACATGGTCCAGTCAAAAGAGTGCCAGCAAGGGAAATGGCACCCATTAACAAACCTTGGCCATTCAAAGGTTGGCGATAGATCTAATAGGAAAAATTTATCCCACATCGTCCAAGCAACATACGTTCATAATAGTTGCAAAAGACTTCTTCACTAAATGAGTGGAAGCTATACCTTTAAAAGAGATATCTCAGAAAAAATATCATAGAGTTCATTCGTGATCATATTATCTATCAATTTGAGATACCTCAAACTTTGATGATGGATCACGGAACTTCTTTAAAAGGAGATCAAGTGAAGGAATTCTTGAGCGAATTTTGGATTAAGTTAGTAAATTCCACACCTTATTATGCTCAACCTAACAGACAAGCGGAATCTTCTTATAAGATTCTAAAAAATATCATAAGAAAAATGATAGATAAAAATTCCAGGAATTGGCATGAGTGTTTGAATAAAGCCTTATGGGCTTATAGAGCGTCACCATGATCAAGTACCAAAGTGACTCTTTTTCAACTTACTTATGGAGAAGAGGCAGTATTGCTTATGAAGATTAATGTAAAGTCGATTACAATGAGATTGCAAAGCAATTTGAATGATGATGAACATGCAGAGTCGTTAGTACAAAATCTATTAGAGCTGGATGAATTGAAGTTGGACATCCTAGATAGACTGCAAGTCCAAAAGTGGAAAATGCTAAGTATTATAACAAAAAAGTTATAGCCAAGTTCTTCAGCATGGGCGATTTAGTTTGGAAAATAGTGCTCCCCTTGGATAGCAAAGACCCAAAGTATGAGAAGTGGTCGTCCAATTGGGAAGGACCATATAAAGTGATAAGTTTGTTGCCTAATGGGACTCATCATTTAGAAGATTTAGATAGCATAAGGTATGTAAGATTCATTAACGGTAAGTATTTAAAGAAATATGTTCCTTCCATATGTGACAGTGAACAAATATAAGAAAGTACCATGCCTAAATAAAATTAGGGTGCTAGGTGCATATCATGTAAAACATCATTGAAACAAGTAAAGGAAGTTGGACAATTATGTTCACATAAAAGGATGAAGTACATTCAAATAAGTTTGTTCATCATCAAAAACTTTTACAAATCAGGAAGTACAAATGCAAAAGTCCTACAAGCCGCAGTTTAGTGGCATGCTATTATTTTTCTCCTAACAACTATTACAAAGGGAAAGTAAATTGGTCTTCATCACTTCCTTGAATTCCTCACTGCAAGGATGGATGAGCGACTCAAGAAGTGCCACCAGCAAGCTTCCTACTTTGCCTATCTAAATGCATCGCTACAAAGGTAGGCCTTGGAAGCACTGCAATAGGAAAATGGCCTAAGAAGCACTCTTAGCAAGCCATTTCATCACATCACGAACTCCCATTGGAGATCATAAATGGAAAGGGTGCTGAGAAGATCTTCATTGGCCAAAAAACATTTCCTATATCTCCCATACCAAAAGAAGATATAAAGAGAAACAACGCAATCGAAAGAGGATTAAATGATTCATGTCTATTGAGAGAGGAAATAATTGATTTTCTGGATATAGAAAATCAATCATTTGAATGCCAGATGATGGTAACATGCTGGTTTTGTAAAGAATAATTAGGGAAGTAACAATTGCATAACAAATCTACAATTTTATAGGAGGATAGAAGACAGAGAGACGGAATGCGAATGGACATATACATGCGTAGCAACCAAAGTTGAAGGTTCAAATCTTAGGAAGGAAAAAAATCAGAATGCCAAAAGTTCTATTTTGTATAACGATTTCACAAAGAACAATATGCATTAATATGACATAAGATTAACAATTGATATTAATTTTTCCATATTGGGGGTAATTGTTGACACATAAAAATACTCAATTTGAAGGCCTGACATAAAGATCCATAACATGATGGCCCATTATGGATGAAAGCATGATGTAAAGGTCATCCGGACGATTGAGAGACTATCAGAATACTGGAGCGACAGGGCGATTGCAAGGGTGATTGGACGATCAAGCTGGATAAGAATATATGAACAGTTCTTTCAACTCATTTCATAATTCAGTTAGTCATTATGGGTAGTTGGAGAAGATCATGAAAGTCACTTAGTGCAAGGTAGTGAGCAGCAGTTACACGAAGAAATATGAGACGATTATGCAACACGATGAACGACGATTATACCATGCAAGTTACTAGTTGAGGCGGCAAATCAAAGATTCAAATAATAGAAGACAGTTATAAGTAGCTTATCTTTCAATTTGTATATATAGTAGAAATTTAAATGCTTAGAGAATCAATCAATCAACTCTCAAAAGAGAACTATGTAATTTACTTTTATTTCAATTTCCTTATCAACCTTCGTTTACTTTGTGTGTTTGTGCCTCTTGGAGGTATTTTGCTCTCGTTGTAATCTTCGTAAATAATTACCCATTACTGGGATTTTGTCTTAAGAGGTTGTTATTCCTTATACATCGTCTAAATCTTTTTTAATTGTTAACGTTAGTCCAACTTCCCCGCACAAAACACATTTTCTTAACTCTAAATCATAAAATCTAATTGTGGAATTACTACATTATATATGTAAACCAGTAAATATGATGTTTCTTCGCCCATTTATATTCATTTTAATAATTCAAAGAAAATTTATTAATTATCTATTAATAATTTTGACAATTTGAAATTGTGGTTAGATTACTATTTTTGCAAAAAATAAGATCCAAATTTACTGAAAAACATGGACCCACCACCCCTTGTCGTTATTAAATTTCCTACCACGTGGAACAAATTTATTTCATTAAATTTTTTGTTTTTGTTTTTGATTAAATAAACAAAGAATGAGATGTTTTTAAAATAAAATATGTGGTTGACACTATTAAAAAAATGTGATTGAAAAAGAGTTTAAGAAAATGTAAATAAAAAATTATTTGAGAAAACGTGTTTCTTATAAACTTTTTATATATTAATTTACCAAACCGAACATAAATAAACCATATCCATCAAAGCTGGCTTATAAGTTCAACCATTAGTTGTATTGAGGCTTGAGATTTACCAAAAATAATTATATTTTATTAATCCATTACTCATCCAACAGTGGACAAGGTTTTTCATACGTATAAGGTAGTATTATTTACTTGTAATGTCATATTCCGTATCATCAACCATTCATTTTTTTTATAATAACCAAACGATACTTATACTTTCTTCATTCATACTTAATTAATAGCAGCCTTCAAAAATCATTTGTTTTAGCTTGATTTATATTTGAATATGTGAGAGTAAACCTAAATCAACTTGATCAGATAAAAATTATATATATTAACGATCTCGAAACTAGCATTTAATAATAATTTATTATTTGAGACGCGGTTTCTTAACTTACAACAACTATAGAAGCCTCATTTTGCGTAGAAGTTTATGTGACGTTCTGTTTGTATTTTATTTTGTATTTTTATTTTCGAAAATATTTTGTATTTTGTGTTTTTATTTTCAAATTTGTTAAAAACGCGTTTGATTTTTCATTTCTGAAAACTGTTTTTGAAAATGAAAAGCTGAAAAACACGTTCTTTTTGAAATTTTGCAGAATACTATTTAAACTATTTTTAATTAATTTGTTTGTAGAATACTACTGACTTAAACTTAAATTTCATTTCACAATATACTGAAAACATGGTTACATGCAACACACTAATGTGAGCATTAAGAATCTATGTTAACACAGCTTGGTCAGGTTCGAGATTTGAGGAAACTTTAGTTCTATTAAAATTCAGAAAATACAAGTTCTTTTAAAACCATCAGAGTTCATTTATCCAGACATATTTTGAAATATAACAAGAATTTTCACTTTTTTTTTTTTTTTGTAATGTTGATATTGAATTCAATAAAACTTTATTTAAGCTTAGTTCCAAGTTAGGATAATTCTCCCAATAATAATAATAATAATAATAATAATAATAATTTTTATTTAGGCTTAGTTCCAAGTTAGGATAATTCTTTTTTTTTAAAAAATAATTTATATTAAGCTTAGTTCCAAGTTAGGATTTAAAAAAAAAAAAAAAAAAAAAAATTTCCAAAACGCGTTTTCAGCGTTTTGAACATTTTTGATCGAAATAAACACAAAACGAGGTTTTTGGTTTTGTGTACAATTTTTTTTTTTCCTAAATGCATTTTCGAAAATGGTAAAGAAAACGCGTTTTTAGTGTTTTCGAAAATAAAAACAGAAAACGACCTCAAAACTGCAAAGTGAACAGGGCCTTAGAGTGCATTTGGTATGCTGTTTTTCAATTTTACAAAACAACAAAAACATGTTTGATTTGATATTTCTAAAAATGTATTTTTGAAAATAAGAATAAACAAATAATTTTTTGGGAAAAATATTTAAATTAAAATAGCTGGATATTCGAAACCTTCAAAATCAATTGAGAAAGTCATTTAAACGTGAGAACTTAGATTTACGTGTAAAATTATTTTATGGATAGATGTGTGATTGTAAATATGTTTGAAAATAATAAATCTATATCTATATGTTTTATTTTATATATTAAACACAACAGTCATTTTTTGTTTTTTCCCCTAAAAAGCTTTCCTTTTGCGAATTTCATATTTTTGTATTTATTTTAAATTTTCGAAAATAAAAAGTGCATTTACCGATTTTTCATCAACTAATGAATATATGCCACATCATAATGTTTCCTAATTGAGATAGATACATACTAATAACCAAATTAATATATATATATATATATATATATATATATATATATATATATATATATATATATTTAATATATTTCATTTCTTGAGTTCACATTTTGTTGTTGTCCTAAATCATGTGTAACTCCCATTCACGTTTTCATCTTCAACTTTAAACAATGAAGATACTCTGGTTTTCGTATAAGTACATGCATGTTTTGAGGATAGAGAGAACATGAATGTTGAATTTTAATTATTTTTGTTCTTCAATTTGGAATTAGTATGTATCTATTATACAATTCATTTTTTTTGGAATAAAAGTAATGTTTCGATTTAAGTATTATATTTAATATGATTAAATTATATAGTTAATCCCGTATCAATTTAATCTTTTTTTTTTAGGTATTAGAATTACAATAAATAGCTAATATATTATTATATATTTTGATTATAATTATCATAATTATTTTTTTATTAACATTGATATTGACTGAATTCAATCAATATATAACCATCAATATTAAAATTATTATTTAATTATTGATATTTTATTTTTTTTGTAAATCTTAATATTATAAATCATATATGTAGCTATTAGTATTAAAATTGTATTTTAATTATTAATAATAAATCATTTGTTATCTTTAATATTACAAATCATATTTTTGATTGTTAAATGGCTCAAATAAATTATTTAAGTTTTTGTTAATAAGTGTTTGAATTTTTTGGTAAGATATGTCCAATTTACACTTTTTTTTTATATAGAGATATGAGCATATACATGTCTAATTAATTAGTTTGCTTATAGTGCTTAGCATTTTTTGTTATATAAAATTCAGCAATTTTTTTTTTTTTTTGGATTGTATAACTATTTAAAATCATGTGTTTAAATGATTGATTAATAGGATTATTGACTTATAGTTGTCGAATACTTTAGTATTATTTACTAATGTATTAAGAAAAATACTAAAGTATATATCCGATAAACATAATATCCTCCACATCTCGCTTATTTCTATTTATGGATTAAAATGATGTAGTATTAAATTTATAATGTACTGACTAAAAAGAAAAGTGTTAACACATTTTATTACAAATCAAATTTGTATTTTCAATGATACTAAATCTATTCATTAATTTTACAATATATTTTACATGAGATTATATCCGTGCATTGCACGGAATATGTTCTAGTTTTCAAATAATAGGGGCAAAAACGGGCTAAGTCTTATCCTGCATGCCACACTCCTTATAAAGCTATTATTAAACACCAATCCAATCAAATTTAAACGATAAAAAAATTGAAAACGTTTTACTTTTCTTCATGATGAGATGAAGGCGTAATATCCACCGCATGCCCTTATCATTATGTGGCCGTTCAACTTTTAAAATAAAATGACACAGGAATTAGATTGACTGATTGAGGGTCGTATAAAAACTTTTTCCACGGACAAGTTTTGTAGTTTATATTTACCCTATAAAATGAGACATTCGAAAGCCGTATGATTTATTTTCTTGGAGATTTTTTATCAAGTCAATTGATGTAATAAAATCATTTTTAAGGGGCAATATCAACGAAGAAACTTAAATATACAGATTTATAGGAATAATCTGTTGTTCGAATCGGGCACACAATTTTACCTGATACAGGCACATGTTGGATGCAACATACTCATGTTGGATGCAACATGTGCTTGTATCAGTTGGGCAACATGATGTGTCCGATTCGGACAATATATCATTACTGGATAAATTTATAAAATATGTTTAGTACGATATATTAGACAACCAATTTTTGAATTTCATTGTGTACGATCTTAGAACTGTGGGCTCTTCGATTCTGTTCAATTGTTTTCTAGTGTAGCTTATTTATTCCAGTGGCTGGATAAAAGTTTTACTATAATGATCATACATATATATGATACTTCATTTAAATTATGAGATTTCGGACCTCGATCTCGCGACCCGCATAGTGATGACAATGGAATAAATCGGGAAGGATCGGTGCCGATCCAAATTCGCTCTGTGAGATTTCGGATCGAATCAAATTAAACAGTGAAAAACTCGGATCAGATCAAACAGTAAAAAATATATATATTCGTTACATACATTGAATTGAATATAACTTCACAATATTTTAAATAAAATAAATTATAAAATCTATTAATGTTCTTTCTAATTCTGTAAAGTTTTATTTTGCTTTGCTTTGAGTACCAAGTAAGTTTTTAGTAATAGTAGAAAAACTTGAAGAGCCTGCTAGATTTGATCTTCGACCGAACCTCACGTTCTTTCCATATCCTTGCTTAACTCGACTTGTTTAAAAAATTTAAGGTATGCTCGATTTTATACGTGCGGCCAATACAAACCACTTATTGCGTCAAAAAATAAAAATAAAAAACCACTTATGTAAAAATACAAGAAACTCAATATATCAAAATTAGCTCCATTTAATTGTGATTAAAATCAGAATTTTAATTTTACTCGAAGTCAAGATTAAGCTTGTGTTTGATATCTTTTATTTTGTGAATAACGTTATTCTGAATAGTATTTTTGGAATAATGTTTGATTAAAAAATATTTAAAAAGTAAAAAATAATAAGTTTGATTCAGACAGATGATTGAGAACGAATGTTGAATAAACTTTATTTTTTAAAAAAAATGGGAACCAAACAAGACTTAAATTTCAACTACACATTTTATTAATTCCACAATTCTCAGCAATCTTTGAAATATTTTTTTTTTTAATCCCGACCAAGCAGCACGCAGGGGCTCAAATCAATACTGGTACGTAAGTCGTAAGATATAAAAAATTGGTGATCTGCCTTCTATATACATAAATTTGTATTTATTAATATTTTTCATAAACATACTCTCTCTCTCCCCCCGTGGCTTTTCTTTTTCACTTGTGTGTATATATATATAGCGATTACTGACATTTCCATTCTCAACTTTTAGTCTTCGTTCTCATGAGCGAGCGAACCTTATTACAACTTGTAAATCAGTACTCCTGATCGCTTTTTCCAATAATTTCGGCCAAGAATATCTTCCACCTCTCATAATTTCTTTTCCAGATTTTGTCCCTAAATTCCCGAAGACTACATACATACATATACGTATACATTCAAATCCATTCCAATAATTTTTTCCCTGAAGAGCAGATTACTGCATTAACTAAACGTTTTAAATGTCATTGACGAAATCAACGACGTTCAAGATTGGTGATACGGCGAATGGGAATCATGTTGATAGAGAGGATAGTTCGAACGGAGAAGATGAATACGAGGTACAGGATTTGAGAGACAGAATGAAATCATCAAGGGGAAGCCGATTCAACTTGATTGAGAACGAGTTAGGGCTCGAGCTGACTCGCCGGAGGTTCAGCAGACAGACTGTTATCGATGGCCTGAAAGACCTTTCCCGAGGATTAGTCATTCATCCCGATAACAGGTAGGTCCTTCATGCATATACATACACATATGATCTCCGTATTTTTTTTTATTGCATATATAAAAATTTGTATGTATTTCTGTATATATAGCTTCCTTCATGTTCCATATATTTGGAGAGGACTCAGAGGAGCTTTTATTTATTTAGTTGAGGAGAGAGAGATGGGGCGTTATTCCCGCCAACGATCATGGTGCCACGTGGCTTTTAATAGTGGAAGGAGTGTTGTTTGGGGATTCGGCGGTTTGAAATAAGCTATCGCTGGTTTGACTTTGCCTCTGACCTTCTTTTTCCATGGCTAAAAATCGACATTTTTTCCTCCCCCTTTGCATGAGTTAATGGCAATTTCCAGCCTTTTATAAGTGATATAAAAATGGCAGTTGCGTGTTATACAGTACTAATTTCATTTTATATATCATCGATGCGATGCGATTGAGTAAAAGATATGATCTCTGTTTTAAAAATTTATTTTTTACAATATAATTCTTCAAATTACTTTTTAATCACAAACATTTTCTCTCTTCACTTTTCAACCACACATTTTACCTAGAAAATATAAAAAAACATGTTTTTAAATAAAAAAAATTTAACAAACAGAAACATGCTTGCTTATATTTTTGTTTAAACTAAATGCTAAGAATTAGATTTGATACTTTCACAAAAAAAAAAAAAAAAAAAAATAAATTGAATTAGATTTGATGAAATTTCTAGAGCTTAATAAGCTGTGCGATGAAAATAGAAAGAAATGTTTCCTCCGTCCACTTGTATAGAAATGCTTCAGTTGTAAATTTATCCATTTGGTTTTTGATATGAAACAAGCGGATGAGATGTACAGTTAGTTATCTTGTTTCGTTTGACAAAATTAGTTATCAGTGTTACTTTCACGGCAAAAAAAAAAAAAAACAAATTAAGTTGTAACAAAGTAGGATAGCCATGTGACCGTAACGTGAAATATGCATAATAATAATAATAATAATAATAATAATATATTAATAATGCATATCTAGGTTGATGGCCATCTAGTTGAACTAAGGATGCGTTTGATAGCGATGGTGAAATTTGGGTAGAATGAAAATGAATTTTAGGGAATTGAAAGTTTATTGTGTTTGATTGATTTAATTTTTTAGGTAGAAAAAGTGGAGAATTTTCCAACTTTTGTTGTTTGATTGACATTATTTTCCATGGAAAATAAAGTAAAATTTAACTATTATAATATATATATATATATTTTCATTTTTTAACAAGTTTGTACTTAGTAATAATAATGTTAATTTTTGAAAAAAAATAAATCAATTAACAACAACAAAAATGATCAAACGTAACAAAAATGGTATAAGATTTTCCATGAAAAATAAAACCTCCTCCCCCTTGAAAAACGGATTCATCCAAAACAAGGAAAATACCGGATTTCGAGGCAAGTGGAAAAATGAATTCCATAAAAAATTTAGGCAACCAAATAGCGCAAAGTTGAAAAATCACATGAAAAATTATATGGCGAATCAAACGCAGCCTAAAATATGATTGAATAAGATTGAAAGTTAGGATATATGACA
The DNA here is from genome assembly GCA_963555705.1 of Ligustrum vulgare. NCBI lineage: Eukaryota > Viridiplantae > Streptophyta > Magnoliopsida > Lamiales > Oleaceae > Ligustrum > Ligustrum vulgare. The sequence goes on along the minus strand of OY743173.1, from coordinate 43,412,025 downwards.
AAACTAATATTTATATAGTTTAATTTAATTCAATTTAACTTAGCAAATTTGTTATAAAATTAATATATATATGAGGCAAATTATTTATTAGGTTAGCTAGTAATGGTTTAAGATAATGTTCAAAATTAGTATGATGATTGTTGAAGGTTTAATGCAGATGGTATCGGGCATGGGAGAAATTCATACTGATATGGGCAATTTACTCATCTTTCTTCACCCCAATGGAATTCGGGTTTTTTCGGGGACTGCCCAGGAAACTTTTCTTCTTGGACATTGCTGGTCAAATCGCCTTTCTTGTCGACATTATCCTACAATTTTTTGTTGCCTATAGAGATAGTCATTCCTACAAAATGGTTTATAAGCGTACCCCAATAGCCGTCCGGTCAGTTCTACTCTCCATGCTCCATGCTTTCATTTTATTTTGCCCCCATTTTTCTAGTGGAACTTTCACTTATGTTTTGCTCATTGCAGGTATCTCAAAACCCATTTTATCATTGATCTCCTAGGTTGTCTTCCTTGGGATGTTATTTACAAGGTTTGATTCTTCTCCGGTTCTTAATATGTATGTAGTAAGTTTTTATTTTTTATTTTTTTGGTCGTGTCCTGTTTCTTTCATTAATGGAAATGTTATGAAGATGATGAAATAGGTAATAGCCTGCATTTTTTCATTTAAATGAATCTTTTCTCCTCAGTTTATTCTGTGACTCTCTTGATTGTTGCATTTATTAAAAGGTCAATGAAATCAAATATTTTGCAAACACTTCATATATTTATTTGAGACTCAAAAGATAGCTAAGATAAGATGCTGCATATTTTGAAAATCTTTTGACTTCATGTCATGATGTCTACATATAATACATTGTCTTGTTCAGTTAGTGTATAACTATATAATGCAATTTGTTAACTAGGCTGTTGGAGGAATAGAAGAGGTGAGGTACCTTCTACTGATTAGGTTGAGTCGGGTTCGAAAAGTTATTGCTTTCTTCCAGAGGATGGAGAAGGATATCAGGATCAATTATCTCTTTACAAGGATAGTAAAACTTATTGCTGTGGAACTCTATTGCACGCATACCGCTGCTTGCATCTTCTACTATCTAGCAACCACTCTACCTGAGGAGAAGGAAGGATACACATGGATTGGGAGTCTGAAACTGGGTGACTATAGTTATTCACACTTCAGAGAGCTTGATATATGGAAGCGATACACAACTTCCTTATATTTTGCCATCGTTACCATGGCAACAGTTGGTGAGACCTAATCTTACACAACTTCCCTGTGCATAGCTGATTCTTTTTTCACAAAACTTTGCTCCATTATGCCTGTTCTGTGGGAGCTATTAAATTCTTTTGTACAAACCAAATTATTATACTTTATCTTCTTTTTCTTAATGTTATTTAATGTTGAAGCAAACTAATCTTTGATTTTCATCTTATGATATGCATTTTTTAAGGCACCTGAACCTTCACTTATATGTTCACTAGTTAATATGATGCTGTAAATATGAAATGAGCTTATTTGCACCCCAAAACTGCATGAACTGATAAAGAACCTTGATTACTGAAGTTGGCTTACAGATTACCAACTGAAATACTAAACCTCTCAAGCCTTAAACTAAAACAATTAAGTCGAATTACAGCAATCAAATTGAAAGTTCAGCCTTTATCATTTTGTTTCATAAGTTGTACTGAACTCCAATAATTCCAGATGCAAATGGCTTACAAAGAAGTGGTAGGTATTGTAAGAGTTGTCCCATTGCTGACTGCATGAGAGTCTTTACAATGTTGGAATTGTGGCTGATAATAATGTTGCACATTTGTAACGTGTTAGTGGAGGCAGGTCAATGGTTAGATATGATAGAAATATAAATTCTTCTCTTACGTGAGTGATCTTAGTTTTTTGCTTGAGTTGTGCTTTATAATACTGACTGACTGATGGATTTTATCCAAGCACTGTACTTTTTCCTGATCCACTATTGTGAACCACTGTTTTTAATCTCTCTTTTAGAGTCTACGGGCATCTGGTTGTAAATTCTGATGTCATTTCTTTTGAGGCCCTCACAGATATAAGCAGCCTTCTCCTTTTAACAGCATCGTAAATCCTAATTAAGTTGATTGAGAATAACATATAGAGTGATATTCTGACTTAGTAAATAAGAGTAGTGGTATTTAAATCACATGAAGTGACTTTGTAATAGCTACTGAAATTTAATGTTTAGTTTATGAATGTTGGAGCTTTTCCCTGCGTAAATGCATAATATCAAGTTCTTGTCCTTTCTCCTTGCTGAGACTTATTGCTTTTTTGCTAATTGGCTCAATAAGCTCACATATTTATATCAAAATCTCCTTTACCACGTGTTCTATTATGCTAACCGAGTATCTTTTTCTGATACAGGGTATGGTGATATACATGCGGTCAATCTTAGAGAAATGATATTCATTATGATTTATGTCTCTTTTGACATGATTCTTGGTGCATACTTGATCGGTAACATGACAGCATTGATTGTCAAAGGATCAAAGACAGAAAGATATAGGGATAAAATGACAGATATTATCAAATATATGAACAGAAATAAACTTGGAAGGGACCTCCGTAATCAAATAAAAGGTCACTTGAGATTACAATATGAAAGCAGCTACACTGATGCTTCGGTTCTCCAAGATATCCCCGTCTCAATTCGTGCCCAGGTAACTAAATAAAAACACAATTACGTTGTCTAGACAACTAACATAATGCACATAGATTCAAAATTGTATAGAAATTGCAGCATTTATAAGAGCTTTAGTAAGTAGTGGAAATTATCAACATTTGATTATCTTTTCTCGGCATCTTCTTTTCTCGGCATCTAAAAGGATCTTAAGATGAGGGAATTATATATCTCTAGGATCTTTTTTGCTTTCAAGTGATCTGAACATAGACTAGTCACCACGATTGTTCTTCAAAATCCCCTTTGTAAGATTGATATCAACCGTTTACTCCCTGTGGAGGATCTCAAATATAATTTCTTATTCATATATCTCCAAATATTTAGTTCATCCCTATTCCTGATGAGTGCAATACAAATTATTGATTACCCAAGCTCATCAAAATGGCTCATTAATTTAAGCTGTCTCTTTAGAATTGATAGAGTCCAGTGAACTCTTATTATGCAAGGTCATATATCGGTCAATATGATTATGCCTAATGCCGTGTTTATATAATACATTTCAGATTAGTTATATAATTTATGCTAGCATATTTTAGTATACTAATTAATTTATAATATTCTAAAGATAGGCTGATGTAAATAATTTAGTAAAACACTGGCTTTCATTTGTTATGGCGTTCTGCTTGATAACATATCTGTTGTGGAAGAACCTAGAGGCAAAATTCACTGCACCCAGTCCTGTATGATGAGAAGTTGCGATCAAGGCCAATTTATATTTTTCTACTTTCTCAAAGTAAAAGGTAGAAACAAAATGCGGCAGTTGTAAAGAAGGAACACATATCTCGGTTCCTTTTGTTTTTATGAAGAGTTACTATTTCTTTCCCCTGATGGACTCTTTGGCCTAACATAATTTTAGTCTGAAATTAACTCTTCCATTGACAAAATCGTTTATTTCTTGCAGATATCTCAGTCTTTATATAAGTCTTATGTTGAAAATGTTCCTCTATTCAAGGGATGTTGCTCGGAATTCATCAATCAAATCGTAAGTTATTTTATTGTTATCTTACTCTGTCATTTGATATGTTCTTATGTCTGAATGAAATTTTTTCTTTTAATTTTCTGTTACTTAAATATTTAAGATACTTGATAAATGAATATTTTTGTGATAACATCATAGGGTTCTACAAATTTCATGATATGATTTTCATATTAACATCTAACCTTTAGCAACGACCATTTTTTACTTAAATAATTTTTTGACTTCATGATAACTTTACCTGATTCCGAAGGGTGATTTATTTTTCCTACTTTTGTACTGGTTGCAGGTAACTAGGGTCCATGAGGAATTTTTTTACCCGGGAGAAGTTATAATGGAACAGGGAAATGTTGTGGATCAACTCTATTTTGTCTGTCATGGTGTTCTGGTTCGGAACTCTGCCTCGTAAAAACAATTTAAATTTTTATGCAAATAAGCCTTGCATATTTCCGCGTCTTATTTCTATACTTGATGTTATATCATGCATCTTCTAGCATTCATTTTGCTCACTAGGACTCTTTTCAACTCTATGAGATATCATGTGTTTTCATTAATTTGGAAAAATGTATCTAATTGTTAAAATTCAGCTGCTATATCTTCAAAATCACAACAGAGCCTTTGATCATGGTGTTAAGAAAATGTAGAAAACCTTACTCTAAATAGAAGATTAATAAATGAATACAATTCTGATCCTCCGTTATGAATATAAAGATTTCTCAAAAATTACCTGATTCATTGCTGCTGTCTCTATTCAGGAGGAGGTTGGCATTGGGTCAGATGGATCAGAAGACACAGTATCACTTCTGGAGCCAAATAGCCTATTTGGAGAAGTTTCCATTCTTTGCAACATTCCTCAACCATATACAGTTCGGGTTTGTGAATTGTGTAGGCTCCTACGGATTGATAGACAGTCGTTCTCCAATATACTTGACATATATTTTCATGATGGGCGGATTATCTTGACTAATTTATTGGAGGTAATTTGATTTGACTTGTTGATAAGTGCCCTATCCTATCCCCCTAGCCACTCAGAAATGTTCATTACTTGTCAGCGATTTAAAGACTTGTTCTTGTGACCTTAAACTGAAATTACTTCTTAACACATTTTAATAGTTCTCATGCATTCCTTCTATGAAAATTTGAATAGAAAATCTTTTTTGCCAATCTAAAATTGAATTTTGTCATAGGGAAAAGAATCTAATCTTCGGGTGAAGCAACTAGAGTCAGATATCACATTACATATTGGAAAACAAGAGGCTGAGCTTGCTTTGAGGGTGAATAGTGCAGCTTATCATGGCGATTTGTATCAATTGAAGGGTTTGATTCGAGCTGGAGCTGACCCCAACAAGAAAGATTATGATGGAAGATCACCCTTGGTATGAATTAAGCTAATCAAATTTGTATTCTGCAGTTGAACTTTGCAGGCCAACTACGTTAAATCTTGCAACCATGATCTTGGCTTTTTAGAACTTGGTGTCCTTTATTGATATCCCGCATGAAATTTTGTTAGGGTTTCAAGTTTTCCATTTTGCTGGCGGCTTAACCAATAATTTCTTTTCTGCATTCATGATCCTGAAGTTTACAGTATCTTTATGAAAAATAATTAAGTTGATTACAAAATATATTTCACACTTAGATGGTTAGTTTCTAATTTTCTGAGTATAACAACTCTTAGTCATTAAAGTTTTAACTAAACAACACAGTCTAGCATTTAGAAAAGGGGATTTCATATCTCCATGAACTTCTGGAGTTGAACTTGGCATTGCATCCAAGTCGTTGCATGCAAATTTTGTTAGTAAACAGTTTTTTTCCTACGTCACATCACCTCTGCCCGTTCATTTTTATTATGTACTTGTTATTTTTGTTGAACAATTTAGTATCTAGCAAAGTTGTTACATAAAGTGGTTGAATGAAGTGATTAAGTTAGAAAGAAGTTAACATCTGTGTACCTATTTTTTACTTGTGTTTTTTTTGCAGTCATAAAGATCTATACAAAGTATTTCCAATGTCTCTCTGCAGTGTAATTAAGCACTTGTCTGGAAAGTTTTTAAGTTATCCACACTTCTAGTCAACCTACTTTTTATCCACACATTTCATAGGACCCACAAGTACTACCCACATATCCACCACTCATTTTTATCTGTTTGTAATTTAAACTGATTATAATCTATTCCCAAACAAGCACGTTTCACTGTTTCTGGACCTTTGATACTTCACAACTCTGTTATTTCATGACACAACATGAATTTGTATTAAAAAAATTTGCACTTGTATCTTAAAAAAGATTACAAAGTGAAAGCAAAAACAGATTACTGGATCCTTAAACAGTGCCTTGTTTTTCAACAGCATCTTGCTGCATCACGAGGTTATGAAGATGTTACTCTTTTTCTGATACAAGAAGGTGTAGATGTCAATGTTGTAGGTAATTTATTTATTTATTTTTTTAATTTGTTAATTGGCATTCACATGTGAGTTTTAGAATTTCATTTAACATTAAGAAATAAAGGAGTTGTTTCTCTGGACAGATAATTTTGGAAATACGCCCTTACTTGAAGCTATCAAGAGTGGACATGACAGAGTAGCTTTGTTGCTTTCTAGAGAGGGGGCCTTGTTGAAGATTGATAATTCTGGTAGTTTCTTATGCACCTTGGTTGCGAGAGGAGACTCTGATTTTCTCAGAAGAGTTTTATCCTATGGAATTGATCCAAACCCCAATGATTATGATCATAGAACCCCACTTCATATTGCTGCTTCTCATGGATTATATTTGATGGCAAAATTGCTTTTGGAAGCGGGGGCAGGTGTTTTCTCAAAGGACAGGTAAAATACATCTTCTCTTGTTCTGGGTTCATTCATTTTTTTTCCTTGCATTCAAAATGCACATCTGTTTGCCTTAATTCCCATTTTGTTTTAATAATCCTACAGAAAAATAAAAAAATCAATATCCTTTTATTTTCAGTCAGATATTTTTACTCTGATTCAACAATATTTGTGATTTAATTCTACAGTAAGCCATTTTACATTAGTATGAACTATATGTTTCCTTTAATAGACTTCTACAACAAAGGGGTGGATAAAAATGAAGCTCAATTTTGAAATATGTTTGGTTTTTCATATATTTTCAGGATGTTTAATTGTTGTGTTCTAATTTAGATATTGTTCGACAAGGTTCAAATTTGTCCATCTTTGTTAGTTTTTCATTTCTTTTAGCAAGTTTGTTGAGCATTAGTTGGAAAAGGATTTATGCTCATCTGTTTTTAATTTGTTGAGGTACAGCTTCAGCTAAACATTTTTGGGCAATTTATGGTTTTCAGGTGGGGAAACACCCCATTAGACGAAGGGAGAATGTGCGGAAACAAGAATATAATCAGACTTCTAGAAGAAGCTAAAGCTGCTCAATTATCTAAATTCCCTGATAGCTCTCAAGAAGTCACAGGTAAAGAAATTTCAGTTTTTGACTTGAGTGTGCAAAACCCAGATATTAACTTTCGTTACTACTGCTGAAGAATATAGCATATTACAAGGGGAGCGACTAAAGTAAGCATGTATTGTATCAACATGGAACAAAAACATTTAATGTAAACAAAACAAGAAAAAAGGTATGACAGTGATAACAGAACTTACTAACTAAATCCTCTTTAAAGGAGATAACATTGAGGGGAAAGTAGGATGTTTTAATGAAAATACATTAACGCTTTGCTTCTAGAAAAGTTGAATCCGTATTAAAGAACAGTGACTATCATGGACCCTTCAGCTTAATCCAACCTCAATTTACCTCCTTATTCTTTGTCATTTAATGTTTCTCCCAATTCCCATATGCTATTTCCATAGTTTGGCAAGTAATTGTTTGCAATTCATGTTTGAGACATACTGCATGCAATTGGTATGATGATGAGTTCCTTTATGTTCCATTTGGTTTTCAAAGCTAAAGATAAGCCGACATGGTCAACTCTTCACATGCTTAACCTATTTCCGTAATTTTTTCATGAAATGGTTTCTTATGTGTGAAGAGTTTATAACAGCAGCAAGACTCAGTATAGACTAGTTGAACAATAGACAAACATAATGTGACATAGATTATTGTGGATGAGTGATGCAAAAACGTTGAACTTGAATACTAGTGTAAGTGTCAACTGTCAGTCATCCTCCTACGTAGTTCTTGAATGTAGGCAGAAGACTCTGTTTAAGATGGGTGCTGAGTAACTGCAAAAATTTAAGGCGCCCTTTTCACATGCAAGCCGAATTTATCTTTTATCCGGAGTCTCAACGTGCACAATTTTCATAAACAAAACAGGTATTCGGTGAGGGCAAGACTTGTACTTAACATCTATGTTTACACCTCGTCTACAAGATTAAAATGTAGAGGTGTGACATTTTATCTAATTAAATTTAATTTTCTAACATCTAGTTGGTACTCTAAATATAAGAACTGAGTTACAAATGTAAATCCCAATAAGTTAAATTCGAAAGCAAGATGTCATTTCCGTTGCAGTTTAATTTCCATCCAGCCTTTCTAGACTTTTGTTAGTTTTCATAGTACTTTCAATTGTCACCTCCAGTAGGTGTTTTTTTCTTGCACATCTTTGAGAGTTTTTCAACTTTGATTTCAGATAAAATGCACCCAAAAAAGTGCACAATGTTTCCTTTCTACCCATGGGATTTCAAAGAGGGAGGAAAATGTGGTATTGTAATGTGGATTCCTCATAGCATTGATGAGCTAATCAAAACAGCATCAGAGCAGCTGGAATTTTCACATGGTTCATGTATATTATCAGAAGATGGGGGGAAAATTCTTGAGGTTGATATGATTAGTGATGGCCAAAAGTTGTATTTGGTTAATGAAACAAATTAAATATCACTCCTTTGTATATCATTTAAAAAGCAATTTTCTTGTAGCTATTATATCACAGGTTCATGTTTTTGGAATTTCACATGTAGAGTTTTGGGGGACCCATAAACTCTAATCCTGTGATGAGAATGCTTTGACGAGAAGCCCTTTCCACCTGCCTTATATGACACGATAGTTCGAAATAATCTAAATGAATGTCAATATAGATTGGACCCTGTAACTTAAAGAAAAGTGTTCTCTCCTATCTTTTGATTAGAATGAATCCACTATATTGTATCCATATGTACATATATTGGAACAAATTTTTTACTTGATTATAAAAAGGTGGATTTTAATGTTTCCAACTCTGTTTTTGCATGGACTTGAGAGAAACACGTTGTTTGAAAAAGGTGGGCAACTTTACTTTAACGATGTCACAACCATGCTAGACATTGATCGTTGGCTCAATTCAATCACCTGTGCCAATAATTGGAAATGTTACAGTACGGTCTGTATTAACATTAAAGTTTTCTTTAATGATGCATTCATAATTCAAATCGAAAGGGAATGTATTTAGCTTGTTTTGGCCAGCCATCCAAATTATTTATTTATGTATAAAATTTATGTGAAGCCTAGAATTAGGTTTTTTTTTTTTTTTTTTTTTTTTTTTTTTTGGGGGACAAATATTCCAGATTCATCGTAAATAACAAATGGAAGTAAAGCATTAATAAATGAAAAATGAAAAAAAAAAAAAAAAGAAAAAAAAAAAAAAAGAAAAAAAGAAGAAAAGAAAAAAAGGGCATGCTGACCAACTCAAACACTAAATTTGAAAATAATTACTGTTTTTTCTAGTTATCAATTCGAATTACAATTTTTGTATTTTTTGTACAACTAATCTAATCTAACCTAAACAAAATCTTTTTCTATCACAGTAAATTAATAAATTAAATTGATCTTCTGAGATATTGTAATCCCGCAGATGAAGCAAAACAATCAAGCTCATCTTTGTAAAGATCCATCAATTTCAATAATTCAGTAACCTTTGGGTTGGAAGTTGATAACTCAACCTACCTCCTTGATTGCTCGGATCTACAAGGCACGCTACCTCCCTTCCTCGACATTCTTGGAAGCAAAAATAGGTTACAGGCCAAGCTACATTTGGCGAAGCATACTTGCTTCCCAACTACTACTGAAGGAGGGTCACAGAATTCGCGTGGGAAATGGCTCTTCGACTAGAATATGGAAGGACCCTTGGCTCCCCGACCCCAACCAAGGTTTTATAACTTGTGCACAGATTCCAGGGAGTGAAGATTGCTACAGTAGACCACTTATTGTGGAAGGTGAATGCAATTGGAACCATAATCTCGTAGCTAAAATTTTCAACGAGGATGATCATCTTCAGATCATGAAAATCCCTTTAACTGCCCTTAGAAGAGAGGACCGAATGGTTTGGATACATGACAAAAAGATTGTTTACACGATCAGAAGTGGATATAAGAAACTGATGGAGAGCTCGTTTATTCATTCCCACTAGACTATGGAGAGTTTTTGGAACAACCTATAGAGGTGTGAAATCCCTACCAAGGTCCGCAATCTACTATGGAGGCATCGAGGAATGTTCCCCCAGCTGTAGAGCAACTAAGACACAGAAGAGTTGGCATCGACAGCCACTGCCCAATTTGCTTAAGTCATGAAGAATCTACTCTACATGCCCTTGTCTCGTGTGAGTTTGCCCAGAAGGTTTGGGAGGCAGCGGATGTAAGCGGTCCACATATCTTGGCCGCAAACTTCAAGGAATGGCTCACAACCATCCTAAGCAATCGCCAGCAGGAATGTGAGCTCGTTGCCATGATTTGTTTGGCTGTCTGGAAAAATAGAAATGAAACAATCTGGCAAGCAAGATCATTCACAGTGGAAAAGGTGGTGAAATATGTGAAAATCCTCTTCCAGCAATGGCATGGTTATCGCATTTCCGTACATGCCTTCTCTTCCTTGACTCCAGCTCGAAATACTATCCAAAATACCTAGAGCATTTTCACAAATATTTTTGTCACCATCAACAAGGATTTCAAGAATGAAAGGAATTAACTCTATTTCCACAAACTTTAAATGTGATAATTTCACTGTTATTTGACAATGTCACGTGGTAGATAACCACTCTAGACATGCCTTTGTAGCTGTAGGGCAGATTGGTACAATCAAAATCTGAAACAATGCTTCCACTGTGCCTTCAATTTCCATTAGACTGTTAACAAAACCTTGATCTTCAGAAATCAGTTCTTTCAAGACTAAAACTGCATGTTTTCTTGAAGAAAGGTCATCAGTCACCCCCTTCAAAAACAATGCTATACAGTTTAGAGGAATTGCTGATCCCAACTTAGGTTTGGCCTTTTCGCCTAGTGGGAAAGTCCACGCACTACAAGAAAAAAAAGTCTTTTGCAACATGTAAACGGCAACATTCGTTAATTGAATGTTGCTAAAAGTGGTCTACGGAAACATTCAGTGGTTGCATGTTGCCATTGATCCATTTATTTGACCTTTAACAACATTCAGTAAGTGAGTGTTGCTAATAATAAGCTTTTGCAACATTCAGAAAATGTTGCAATAAGTTTAGCCTTTTGCAACGAGCATTGCGTGTTGCGAAAGCCCAACATTTGGCAACGCGCAACGCACATTTCAAAAGAGTCTTTCGAAACGCGCAATGCGTGTTGCAAAAGCCTAGCTTTTGGCAACGCGCATTGCCCGTTGCGAAAGGATAGTCTTTTGCAACGCGCAATGCTCGTTGCAAAAGGGTTTTAGGACTAAATTTTTACATTCACCAAAGATTGAGACTGAATTGTAAATCTCTAAACATCAAAACCTACCCCTAAACCACACAAATTATCAAAAAGTTCAAAATCAAAACCTAAATCCTATTTGAGACCGCAACACTTCCATCTCTCTCTCAACTCCCCGACCAGGCGACTCCGTCCCCCTGTCTCTCGGTTTCCAGCCGTCGCCACCCTGCACCGGCGACCACCAACCATGCCACCGCCAAACACCGGTAAGCCCTTCCCTCTCCTTTGCCCCCTTCCCCTGCGAACCCCCCACACACACACAACGTACGCAGTTTTACACACACACACCCGTTCACCGCCGCTACCTACCTCCAAACTCTCTAATTTGAGGTTCTGTTATCTCTCCCAAACCCGAAGGATGGTGAAGATCTCTGTATTTCTCTGTAATTATGAATCTCGTCGATGCCTCCATCTGAAGCAAGCCCGAAGGCTGGTGAAGGGCAGCGAGCGAGCATTGAGCAAGGATATTGGTGGAGCTTGGACTTGGGGCTACACCAGTGACATTTGATTTCGGTGAGCGAGCACTAAGGTAAATTTTTTCGTCGATGCCTCCATCTGAATCTTGTCGACACCTCCATCTGAACCTTGTTAATAAATATGTTGTTCTATAAGAACACTAGATTTTTTTGTGGTGTTTATTGATGGGTGCTGTTTGACCCATTGGCATTCAACTGCAATTCTTGTTTTAGTGTTAATTATTTGAGATTCTGGACTTCAGATATACTTTTAGGAGTTTCTAATTCATGTCAAGTTATTTTGTATTACTCCCTTTTACTATTAGTAGATTTTAGGGTTAAGCAACTTGATTGATTTGCATTTGATTCTAAAATGTGAGCTGTAATGCTAGATAATGGATTTTGATTTAGTCAATTTTAGTTATGTGATTTCTTATTTGATTTAAAGAATGTAATTTTAGAAATTTGAGAATCTGAGTTATAATGTTAGCTAATGTGATTTGCGATTGATATGTGAGGATATTGGGGGTATTGGTGATTATGAAGCTACAATGGATTTTGGGCATTTATTAGGCTAATATTTGAGAGTTGCAGACCGATCACAGCAAAAGGCACCTTATAGGATTAGATTGCATTGTAGAAAATGAAGAGGTAAACTGTTGCTCTTTGATTATATTGATTGATGTTATTCAGAAAATGAGTTCTTGATGGATCGAGCCAACTTCTAAGACCAATCTTGGACCATATTTTCTAAATTAATCACCTAGGATAGTTTTTCTAAGTTTTAGTTAGTTATTCAAATTTTTTTGGTCTAACCTCAATCTTCTAACCGATGTCTCAATTTTTGATACTAGAGAATAGAAAGCAAAAAATAAATTGAGAACTCTCTTTGTTTAAGAACTAGATCTTTTTTAAAAAATTGTTTCAAGTAAAATTGGTGTTTAGTTAGCCAATTCCATGAGATGATTAGTGTCCATAACAAGATGTGGACAAAATAAATTACACAAATTTATCAAAATTCTCCCATGCAGTTGTTAATCCAAAGAGATTAAAGATACCATTTGGATTTTTGCATTGATTCAGAGGTATATTGAAATGTAAATATGGTATTGTTTATATAAACTTTAACAGTAGCTTTAAAATACAAAAATTGTTAATTTTTCAAATACAATAACAAAAAAGGATTATTATCAACAAATTTGGGGTCGGTCACTTGAATTATTTTTCTTAGGACCTCCTTGGCTCCATCCATGCCTAGAAGAGCATCCATTATCTCCAAACATATAACATCACTAATTATTTGTAGTACACCAGTGAGCCTTCCACCATTGCACCCTAATTTCTTTATGATTTCATAAACATGACAACAACACGTAATTCACATTATTCCTTTTTTAATTAGTATTATAATTTCTTTCTTTTTCCTAAATGTAGTTATGGTAATATTGAGTCATGTATGCAACATAAGTAGAAGTAAATGATGACAGGTAGTTTGCATTTTATTTTTATTTTATTTATTTTTCTCTTGTCTGTTTGTTTTGGTAATATTGACTTGAGCAAAAGACGACGCTTCAATTGTCAAGCATTGGTGATTCAACTATGGATTTACAAGCACTACCTCAAGGTCTTTTTGCCTTGCTGAAAAAGGTAAAGTGTCTGTCTCTCGCTCTGCCATTATGATTTTCCCTTCTCTTTCCTATCCTTACTTTCATTCTAATATCTTTAGTTAAACTGGAACACAATGCAGGTGGATCCATCAATTAGAGAGCAATTGACGGACGAACTTAAACCGGTACTTAGACTGCTTCCTTATCTAATTTTCTATTTGGTTATCACATTGGGTAATTTACAAACTCCCTCTCTCTTTCTGTTGAGTTCTTGAATATATATGTTTACATTTGAGTGTAAACAGGACTGGCTAGTGATCCTTAAGCTTGTAAATTTGTGAGCTTGACTGGGTTTACCTCATTAATAGCTCGTTCTAAAAAAAAAAAGAGGATTCGCAGGTTTGAGTATTAGTTTTTAAATTGAGTACCCTAACTGAGCAGCCTAAAGCTCAACTTTAATTCATTCATATGTATATGCTTATACACTATAGAAACTCGCATACGATCTTAACTAGATGAAGCAAATACTAATTCTTGTACGTAAAAAAATAAATGCTCGTTATGATGAAGCATGCACAAATTGTTTTGTTTTCTCATGGAAATATGGTAGCCACATAAACATAACAGTGACAGGGACCAATGTTAGAAGAGGCTCACCGCTCACGTCCTACTAGCACAAACTTTTTGGTCAAGGTAATAGCCTCTGGGGACTCCTGTTCGTCCATGATTGTCTTGTCCAAATTCTAGGAAACAATTTAATTTGGTCTTGGATGTTTACCTGCTATGCCACCACCCTAAGCAACATTTATTCTTACCTCTTTCTCTTTACTTCTCTTATTTTTCTGCGACTATTTTGAGGGTTTTCTTACCATGATGTGTACTTTTCTACAATGCAGTGTAATGAATGGTCCTATTATATCTATTGCCAAAGAGCTTGGTTTTGAAGGGAATTCCTTTCTTGAGGGACTTTTGGTGAGCATATTTATTGGTGGTGCATTTATTGGAAGCATAAGCTGTGGTTCTCTTGTTGATAAACTTGGTTGTCGTCGCACCTTTCAACTTGACACAATACCTTTAATCCTTGGTGCAGTTGTAAGGTAATTTATTTCTGGAAATGATCAAGTCTTTAACATGAAAGAGTGGACACATTTTCCTGCAAAAAGGTTGAGGACCTGTTCATACAAATTGAATGGGTTTGAGACCTGTGCTGCAATTTTTCCTTGATTTTCCAAATAGGTGAAATCTAATGAAGTTACTAAAATCTGAGTGCAGATAAAAGACAAGAATTTTTCTATATGAATATGATCCCCAGGAACTATTTGAATTCAAAAATCTCTACAATGGGGGTATTGGAAGTTCCAGTTTATTTTCCGTTATCCTCCATTGATTTTGTTATTTTACTGTTTTGACATTAATCCCATATTTTTTGACAGTGCACAAGCGCACTCGTTGAATGAAATACTATGTGGGAGATTTCTTGTTGGCCTTGGTATTGGCGTGAACACAGTTCTTGTTCCTATTTATATTTCAGAGGTACTAATAGTCACTATATGTTGCCTTCTTGAAAACAGTTTTCTCTGTGGAATATATGATTTCAAGCTTTCTACTTATGAAGTTGCATACATGTTTTCTGTGGTTGCTTTCTATCCCTCTGAAATCACAGACTTGCTAGTTGGTACTTTCTACCGCACTTCTTATTTCAATCATTCAAGCTTTGTACTCATGAAGTACCGTTCATATTTCCTGTGGATGAGTTCTGTCACTCTGAGACTCACAGGCTTGGTGTTGGTATGTTCTACCATACTTAGGTATACTTATGTCACAACCTTTTAATCAAGATCTGATGGCTCTTACATCCAGTGTGATTAAAGGCTATTTTTACTATGGTACATCCAATGGAAAACCTCTCACAATACTCAATTTCTTCTGCGTTTATTACATTCAGAATTCATTGGCCCCACCAAGGTTATAAAATTTGAGATCCCATGTAGGAGGATTATTTGAATGATCTTGATTCTTGAGGATTAAAGTTAGGATCATAATCCTAAGAATCGTCATACAGATCGTTCAGTCTAGTTATGTGCTGTGAAGATTATTGCAAGTGCACAATAGTCAAAGAAGTAGTAAAGTGACTCAAGAGTCTGGGTTATCGATCCTACGAGGACTATCTTATCTACTTTTAGTTTAGATTAATCACGACCTAGTTTAAAGAGAAAAATGCAATGATTTGATTTTTTTTAATGCTACTACTACTTAAAATAAGCAATTATGAAATCTACTAATTATGTTATGAAATATTTCTACATTTTTGCATTTAGTGCAGTTGGAGTCCTGATGATTAGACTTTTATAATGTCTTTGCAGGTAAAAGTCAAATTTTTAGTTCCCTCACAAGATTGTTTGTCGTGGACATAGTTCAAGCTAGACTTCAAAAGTCAGTGAAGTGCTCATCTTCAGTGATGATTCGTGTTGAAAATGGTGATAGTAACTCTTTTTTGTATGGCTGCCGGTCTGCTAGAGATACTGTTGCAATTTAGAGGGATAGTAAATGTCAAACTTTAGATATGCAATCAAATAGGTGAAAAATCTATATTGCAGATTTTGTTTTAATCTAGGAGAACAAAGTACTGTAATTTTTATTAAGTATTAAAATATACGTGGTATAATTCTCTTTAAAATGCTTGCATTTTATTTTGAATAGTTGATTTATTTTTATAGCACGCGCGTTTCGTATTTTACATATTACATAAATGTTTGAAAAATTTGTTGGTTATCACTGGAATTATCTATATTGATTTACAAAAAAATTTAAAAAAAATGTTAAAGATCAACGGCAACGCGCAATGAGTGTTGCCAAAAGTATCAACGACAACGCGCAATGAGTGTTGCCAAAAGTATCAACCGCAACGCGCAATGAACGTTGCTAAATGATCTATCACAATATGCAAAGAACGTTGCTAAAGGTCTACCGCAACACGCAATGAACGTTGCCAAAAGTATCAATGGCAACGCGCAATGAATGCTGTTTAAGATCTACCGCAACGCGCAGTGAACGTTGCCAAAGGTCTACAGCAACGCGCAATCCATCCTTTTGCAATATGCAATGAACGTTGCCGTATCCTTTCCCTCTACGGCAACACTGCGATTTGCAACATGCACATGAACGTTGCAAAAGGTCTTTTGCAACATTTTTTGCGAGTTGCCGTAGGCTGTTTTTGTTGTAGTGACGTGAGTGTTGATTCCTCTAACTAAGTTGGGATCAGCAATTCCACTCTGCACAATGCATCGCTTGTTACGTTTACTTTCTTTGGCCAAACTTTTCATCTTTTTAAGCAAATCGAGGCACTTTTTTGCGTCACGCTGCCTTGCATCCTCTATTCTCGAGCAAATCTCTAAAACATCGAATGGGGTGATCGGAATTCAAGGAGTTGGTATTCTTTCAATGCCATAAGACTTGTTCTCCACACACCAATCTTGAATCATATTCCTTATGGTATGATTTGGGATTTGATCAAAGCTTCTAAGTACTTGATTCGTCACCGGGCATGTTTTGTTCCCGGCATCTGTCCACTTCTTGATACTTTCTCAATCATACGTGATCCTGTAGACAATGTAACTGTATCTTTCATTAGATCAAGCAAAATTGGGCAGCGAAAAATGAGTTGAAACGGAAAGTTCTACATCCAGAAACTCGTCCTTTCCGGTACCGGCTCTGTTGCCACCACGGCCGGCTCTTCTCCTCCTCCACGAGAAAATCATACTCATAATACAAAACCTTTTTGTAAAGAAATCGAAATAATCACATACCCAACAGAAAGGATGAAATTTATTGATTTACAACTGAAAATTTGAGGTTGTCTAAATTTTATAAACAAACTATCACAGACAAGTCTGGACAGTAACCAGTTAATAGTAAATCGTTAAGTTTTGTTTAGCGCAGTACCAGATGAATCTTGCTAAGGCAGATTCTTCTGGATAGTAAAACGTAAATAATCAGAATAAATTGTGCGGAATTGTAAATAAACCAGAACACAATAATTTGAGCTTAACGTGTGAAAAACTCTAACAGGGAAAACCCACGGTTCGCATCCTGCGAACAAAAACCAATCACTATATAAGGAAAGAGTTTATACAGATCAATCTAAACTACAGGATAAATCTACGCACAGACTTTATCAAACATTCAAGAAATAGATCACTCCCTGATCCTTCTATGGCATATAATGTGAGATGGCGTCCCACCACTCTTCAATAGTTTTCTTTGACTCTGCAGCACTTTTTAGCAACACGAACTCCCGTTCGATCTTGATCCAAACCTCCCGTATGATCTTCACGCTGACATTCTTTCCTCCTCTAAGTGATTGAATCCTCCTCCCGGAGTATTGAAGTCACAACTCAATTGAAGCCTTTTGTATTTGTGCACATACGAAAATAGGCTTTAGGACTTCTAAAGTGGACGTGTATTTTTGTAGAGCTCCACACGATTTTATGTATTTTCACGTCACAAGACAACATCCCCTTTTTTTCTTCTCTTTATAGTGAAATTAGGTTTACTTGACTCGAAAGTTTCCTTATTGCACAAAATCTCTAATACCTGCAAAACAAGGTAGAGATCATTAGTAAAGGTAAGATACTTATCCTTAAATAAATCTTACCATGAATAATGATAATGATAAATCATAGAAGATCTTACCATTTATTAATCAAGTGATAAACCTTAATATTTATCACCATATTTTCGGCCAACACAAGATTCTCTCTAATCAAGATTTTTGACCTTATAATCTTACCATATGCAAAAGATAAGGTTGAAATATTCTTGACCATATTAAGAAGATACTTACCATATCTTGGATATGCTTGAATGTCAAGAATAATCACAAAATAATAACAAGAATAACAAGATTAAGATTCCAAAATATTTTCGAGATTATGATCAAATATGTTTGAGATTATGATCAAAATTTTCGAGATCATTTTCTTTTTGAAAAAAATGTTTTTCTCGAAAATAAATATTTGCATAATTTAATTAAACTTAATAAATTACTAAATACACGTATTTAGTAATTAAATCAACTTTCATTAAATTATATATTAGTGAAAAATAGGAAATGCCAACAATATAAAATTAACAATCTCCCCCTTTGACTTTTTCTATTTTTCCGAAACCAACCATCTTTTTAATGATCACAAGAAATCAATTAGCTTCCCCTATCAAAAATCTCTTCCTCAAGATATGCATCAAGATAAACACAATCAATAAATGCATATAAAGCAATCAACACATAGAGAACATAAAAAAAGATGATATCCAAATGCTATCCAAAATGCTAGGAGAAGCCAAAGTGCTAGGTCAAAACATGATAACAATGATTTCAAATTACTGAAAATAAGTAGATGAGACTGGCAAGGTTAAGATTAGTCTGGAGTCTTCCTTTGCTTCTTAGAGGCAGGGAGCTTCTTGGCTGCAACCTTCCTCTTTTCTTTGGCTTCCACAGGAGCCACATTTGTCGAAGACCCACCAAGTAACTGATCAAGCGTGTCTTCAAGACGTTTAACATGTACATTGAGTTCATATATACCTGCTTTCATCCCAGCATTTCCTGCTTCTAACTGACCAAGCCTGGAATCTTTATCAGTTGAATCCTGATTTCCAGCGCTAGTCTCATCCATAACTTGCTTCTTGTGACCCGTTTGCATCTCCGGAGTCTTTCTGCATTTGATCCTATTCAACACTTTGGGGGTGATCACCAGATCATCTTCCAGTGTTTGGATACCCTGATCATTCAAAAATCGTGAAATAATCCAAGGATAAACCAACAGATAAGTATTCCCTTGTCTAGGACAACTTCTTGAGACCCTTCCAATGACAGAATTCCAGATTCGGGCAGCAAGGTCAATATTTCGTTTGGTCCCTAGGAAAAAAAGAGTTCTAGCAGATTCCCTCTTAAAACTTGAGTCATGGATGAGTTGGTCAAAATTTGCTTTTACAATTTTGTGAAGTATTTGATACTTCTTTGACATTTCTGACCTAGGCAATTGTTTTAACCCCTTCACTAGCCATGTGATCTTTCCCCCCGACAACTCCATAGAAATTTCGTCATTAGTGGCTTCCATCGACTCATCCTCATCAGCCACGTCGTCATTCAGTCCTAACCACTTCCTAAGTTCTTTTGTCGAAATCTTAATTAACTGTCCCCTAACAAAAGGAGAAGTGGTAAAAAGAAATTTTTTGGAGTTATAGTCAATGGGGATATTGGCATAAAATTCCTTGACCAGAGTCTCATTGATTTCTCCCTTGCAATCAGTCAATTTTTTCAATCCAAAATGTGACACTATATCATTAATCTCAAAGTCTTCAAATTCTCCTACAGTCACTCTAGACTCATAATGCAACCGTTTACACGAAATATTTTTCTAGAAATCAGTGTAAGCCTCAGATGACCAAGACTTGAAATTGAAAGGGGTAAACATACCTCTTGCTGTCTGCATGGGATTGCAGACGAATGAAGAAACATCAAACCTGGATCGTACTGGATCCGCAGCCGTGTCACCCTTTTTCTTTTTCGAACTCACAGTGGCTACTATCTTTTGTTTTCCTTTTCTGTCTGGAATAACACCTTCTTTCTCAGACTCTTCTTCCAACTGCTCAGACTCGTCTGCATCCTCAGATTCCTCTGGCTCTTCTGGTGGTGCATCATCCTCAGATTCTTTTGCTACATTATCTTCCTCAGATTTTTCAATCTCCCCAGATTCTTTCTGCTCCTCTGGTTTGTCCTTTTCATCAACAGATTTTGTTTCACCCGATTCATCTCCACCTTCTTCATCCACAATTGTCGCATCTCTTGCACTTCTCATGGAAGCAAGTTTTCGGGCTCCCTGTAGTTCACTGCGAATATCTAAGGGAGAGATATGGCTGAACCCAAGATTACCTGAGATGGGTGACAAATTTACGCCCATGGTTTGTGGAGTAATAGGCGTGCTCCTGCTTATTTGGGCCATGAGAAGAGCAGGTGTAGGAGTAGTACTGGCGGTGGAGAGTGAGGTCGGCGTTGGGCTGGTGCCGGAGGGGGGTGCAGGTACAATGGTGCCGCTCGGAGTTCCCAACTTAGATGGGTTTAGTGCAGATGATGCTTCGTCGCTTCTTCTAGTGACTCTCCTCCTTCTGGCTTGTTTGCTCCTCGCCATGTCTGGATGGGTTTTTCTTTTTTCTTTTTTGTTTGAGAGAGAGAGAGAGAGAGGAAGACGGAAGATAGGGTTTTTGGCGAGAGGATTTAGAGCTTTAGACTTTGGAACACGAGCTTTTAAGAAGAAGTGTGAGGGTTTTTGGGGTTTAAGCTGAATTCTCATAGGAAAGGAATTAGAGTTCATTATGGTAACTGTAGAATCCTGATTCTTGTCAACTTCTTTCCTTAAAAAAATAGATAAACATAGAAACAGAATATGTTAAGAATTAGGAAACAAATAAATTACCAAATTGTGCTCCACAATCAACTGACTTGTTCTGCAAGATTTGCACATATTAGCCCACGATATACTGTCTTAAAAATAAATATTTTCAGAATAAAATCTAAAAATCGTGAATAGGAAAAATCTAAATGCATATGTATACCTGAGACACGTCTGAGCACTTGTTGGCATCTATTGAGTCAGATATATCTGGCAGTAGACAGTCCACAACGAGCATGATTATGTTGATTAATGTGCGTGTGTGATTCGAGCAATCCTTAGTCATCCACATACTGCCACAAATCATATGATTGCCCTGACTTATCGATTTGTCACCGTAATGCACAATAAGACCGATCAAAATCTATAGAAAGTGCATTTTCTCAGATCCGACCTGCTGACTTTTTCTATATTGTGGCAATGTCTTTTGGAGATGGAAATAGCTTCACACAATCCCCAGAAGTTATCTTACAGTATGTTCCCCTTTAGGTTAGAAGAAGGGTATGAACTTGGCTTGGATTGGTAGATTCACACAATCCCCAGAAGTTATCTTATTAGGTTTTCCCCTTACTTCTACAATATTACCACATTTATATCAATTCATCATATTTTGAGGCTAAAGGGTATGAACTTGGCTTGGATAGGCAGCCTTCTTTTCCACTAGCCCTGCCCTTGGATAACAAGAAAAATGCGTACAATGCAATAAGCAAGATTTAGATCATAGGTCTACACATAGAATATAGAATCTCATCCAGTAACAACCATATGACATAGGCAGCAGTGACTTATCCTTAGGATTGTCCAGATGTGAGTGCTAGTTAGATTCATCCGGAGACATGTTGACTGCTATCTGCCAGACGTATCTGTCTCGTTATCAGCCACAAGCACTCAGATATAACTGCAAGCAAAAACATGATCTACTTAATATAAGAATAGGATAAGTTAACCAAAATGCAAAAAAAGAAAAACAATGCGAGTTTTTTTTTTTAAATGAAATATGCATGTTCCTATTCAGAAGGAGGTGATACTCCAATTTGTTTACTAAGGCTTTCAAATTTGACAGTATCGAGGGCCTTAGTAAACAAATCTGCCAGCTGTAGATCAGTCTGTATGTGCTCCAGATTGATAATCTTTTGCTCCACCAATTCTGTGATGAAGTGGTGTCTGATGTCAATATGTTTTGTTCTGGAGTGTTGGACTGGATTCTTTGAGATATTGATGGCACTGGTATTGTCACAATACATAATGGCTTGTTTTGTAGAGATTCCATAGTCTTCCAACATTTGTTTCATCCACAGGAGTTGTGTACAACAACTCTCAGCTGCTATATACTCAGCTTCGGCTGTGGATAGTGACACTGAATTATTCTTTCTACTTAGCCATGCCACCAAATTGTTCCCAATGTAGAAACATTCTCAAGATGTACTCTTTCGATCATCCACATTCCCAGCCTAGTCTGCGTCTGAAAAACCTGCAAGATTGGCAGTGGTATCTCTTGTAAACCAAATTTCGTAATTCAACGTACCACTTACATATCTGATGATTCTTTTCACAGCAGCAACATGAGATTCCTTAGGTTTGGCTTGATATCTTGCACAAACTCCAACACTGAAGGATATATCTGGCCTACTGGAAGTAAGGTACAGAAGACCTCCAATCATGCTTCTGTAAAGGGATGAATCTACATCCTTACCACTGTCATCCTTTGAAAGTTTTAGAGTAGTCGCCATGGGAGTTCTCATTGCCTTTGCATCTTCAAGTCCAAATTTATTCACCAGATTTTTAGCGTACTTTGCTTGAGATATGAATATGCCAGATTCATCCTCCTGTACCTGTTAACCAAGGAAAGAGGTTAGCTCACCAACCATACTCATTTCAAATTCTCTTTTCATTGTATTTATAAATTCATTAATTTTGGACTTAGATGTAGACCCAAATACTATGTCATCAACATATATTTGAGCTACAGTTAGTCCAAGATTTAGATGCTTAATGAAAAGAGTTTTATTAGTTCCTCCCCTTTTGTATCCGTTTCTTAGCAAGAATGATGTAAGCCTTTCATACCAAGCTTTGGGGGCTTGTTTCAACCCATATAACGCCTTTTTGAGTCTAAAGACATAATCCGGGTGAGATGGATCTGTGAAGCCTTGAGGCTTCCTCATTAAGCACACCATTCAGAAAAACACTTTTGACATCCATCTGAAATAGTCTGAAGTTGATGTAGCAGGATACAGCTAGCAACAGCCTGATGGATTCCAGTTTGGCTACCGGAGCAAATGTCTTGTCAAAGTCTGTCCCTTCAATTTGGGTATAGCCTTGAGCAACGAGTCTGAATTTATTTCTTACCACATTTCCATGTTCATTTGACTTATTCTTGAAGATCCATTTGGTTCCAATTACATTACCTTCTTTAGGACGTGGAACCAGCTCCCAGACATTGTTTCTTTCAAATTGGTTAAGTTCCTCCTGCATAGCTTGTACCCAGTGTTCATCTGTCAAAGCTTCCTTGACATTTTTTGGCTCAATTTGAGACATATGACAGATGTTACTCATCTCAGCAAATTTTCTTCTGGTCACATTTTTCTTAGACATATTAGTGAGAATGTTGTCAAGTGGATGTGCCTTTTGGATCCTAGCAGGTGGTAGTCTCGATGCTTCTGATTCAGCAATATCAGGTGTATCTGGGTCATCTGATTCATCTCGATCTGCAGATATTACTGGGTGCCTAGACTCATCCTGATCGGATTCTTCAGTATTATTGAGATTTTCAGCTTGGTGCTGTTCTTCTTCTGATTTTTCGCTTCCAGCTTCTTCTTTTGGTGGAATTTCCAGTTGATCACCATCTGCTACCTGCAAATCCGAATTTACACAATTAGTATCATCCACTTTCACATTAATTGACTCAAGAACAGTTTGGGTTCTTAGATTGTAAACTCTATAGGCCCTACTATTTTCAGCATAACCCAAAAATATTCCATCATCCGATTTTGAGTCAAATTTTCCTAGGTGTTCTCTATCTTTCAAAATGTAGCATTTACTTCCAAATGCATGAAATTAATCAACCCTAGGTTTTCTACCCTTCCAAATTTCATATGCAGTTTGGTTTGTTCCAGATCTAAGCATGACTCTATTGATAATATAACAAGCAGTGTTTATGGCTTCTACCCAAAATTTCATGGGCAATTTGTTGCTATTTAGCATGACACGAGCCATCTCTTGTAGAGTTCTATTTTTCCTTTCCACCACTCCATTCTGTTGAGGAGTCTTTGGGGATGAGTACTCATGCTTGATCCCATATTGGATACAAAAATCAGCAAACTCGGAGTTTTCAAACTCTCTTCCATGATCACTTCTTATCCTTTTGACTTTTACCTGTTCGTCGGCCTTTTCATTGTTCAATTTCTGAAAAAGATTAACAAAATTGTCAAAGGTATCAGATTTATCCCGAATAAACATGACCCAAGTGTATCTTGAGAAATCATCAACACACACATAAATATACCTCTTGCCACCAATACTTTCCTTTTGGATAGGCCCCATCAAATCCATGTGAATTAGTTCAAGTATATGAGAGGTATTAACAGATGTACCTAATTTGTGTTGACTTTTGATTTGCTTACCCTTTTTACAATCACCGTAGATTTCATCTGGAATATTGTTTATACTGGGTAAGCCTCTCACAGCTTGTATTCTAGTTAGCTTCATGAGATCATGGTAGTTTAGATGCCCTAATCTGTTATGCCACAGTTTCTCATTTTTGGTCTTAACAAAATTGTAAGTTTCGAGACTCTCAAGTATATAGCATTTGTCTCTAGATCTAACTCCCTTAAACAACACACTTTTTAACGGGTTAGACTTCTTGTCACAATTTAAAACCTTGCAATATTCTTTTGAAAACACGACAAGCAAGTTATCATCACATAGTTGTCCTACACTGATCAAATTTGCCTTAAGTCCTATAACATATAAGACATTTGTTAATGTAGGCAGTCCCTTGATGTTGATGACACCAGATCCATCTATCTTTCCCTTTTGGCCATCCCCAAATGTAACAGCACCTGTTTCACCTTTTTCAAAATGTGTTAGTAGAGAGAGAGATCACCTGTCATGTGTCTAGAACATCCACTATCAAAATACCATGTGTTAGGAATCAAGGCACTCAAAGATAATTGAACTACATAAGCATTAGTTCGAATTTTCTTCTCTTGTCTAGAAACAAGTCTTCTTTTGTGTGAATTGATTAATTTCAAGTACTCACGACACCTAAATACATCATGACCAGATTTAGCATAAAAATTATAGAATACCTGGAATGGTTACGATGAATGGTTACGGTGATGCTTGCCAAGTGCACATCCTTCGTAAACTTCATGCTTTTCTTCAATTTTTGGAAGCCCATGAACCATGTTTATCTACTCCAATAATTTTAGCCATTGAAAGTTCAAATGTCCTAGCCGTTTTTGCCACAACCAAGATTCATTAGCCACCATTCGAAAAGCTTTGTCATTTGAATGCTTAAAGTTGAGAGGAAAGCTTCTATTCTCCATTTTCACCTTTGCTATAATTGAATTTTCAGCCTTTTTATCACGAATAATGCAATATCCATCATTGAAAAATAGAGAATAATTATTCTCTAAAAGCTGTCCAACGCTTAGGAAATTTTGGTCTGATTCTGGTACATGCACGACATCTCGAATAAGTCTAAAGCCCTTCTTTGTTTGAACTCCAATTCTTCCTTTTCCCTTCACATTTACTAAATCTCCATTTCCCAATCTCACTTTTGAATTTAAATCTTCCATATCAACAAAGATTCCTTCATTTGAAGTCATGTGATTTGTGCATCCACTATCCAAGTACCATTGAGTTTCATTTGAGCAATTTGAACTTGAGAAACATGCTTCATTTGTTGATTTGGATGCATTCAAGGAAGCATAAAACAAACTTGATTCACCATCCTTCTCAGCTACACAATTGGCTTGTTGAGTATTCTTTGCTCTACAATCCTTTTGTACATGTCCAAATCCTTTGCAATTGTAGCATTGTTGCTTTCCTTTGAACCAACAATCATTTTCATCATGGCTACTTCTTTTGCAAATTTTGCACCTTTGATCTTCTCCACTAAACTTTCTTTCAAAATTGCTTCTTCTTCTACCTTTTGGACTTCTTCCTCTTCCTCTTCCTCTTCCTCTTCCCCTACTACTTCTTCCACCTCTACTTGATATATCTATCCTCTTTTCATACTTTTGGGGCTGCCTTAAGTTGCTACTTGATCCAACATTTAGTTTAGATTGAAATACACTCTCCATTGATTTTTTGGAACGTTGATTCAACCTTTGTTCAAATGATTTCAATGAACCCATTAACTCCTCAACTTTTAACTCCTCTAGATTTTTTGTTTCTTCAATCACCGCCACAAGAGAATCATATTTTTCCGGCAAGTTAATCAAAACTTTTCCCACCATTTTTGTATTTGTCACATCCTCACCATATGACTTCATTTGATTCACGAGCTCATTAAATCTATCCGAAAATTCTTTAACACATTCATTGTCTTTCATTTTCATATTTTCAAAGTCTCTTTTAAGAGATTGAAGTTTAATGGCTTTTACCTTCAAGTCTCCTTGGTATTCCTTCCTTAGAATTTGCCATGCTTCATTTTCTTTGCTTGCCATCATGATTCTTGGGAAGACTGAATCATCCACTGCCCTATGCAACATTGAAAGTTCACTTGCATCCCTTTGCCTTGCTTCTTTAAGTTCTTTCTTCTTAGCTGCTGTTCGAGCTTCCTCATTTTCAGGTTCCTCAAAACCATTCTCCATCATATCCCATAGATCAACAACAATAAATGAAGTCTTCATCTTCACACACCAAAAATCATAGTTTTGGCCATCAAAAATTGGAACAAAGGACTGTTGTAAACTACTACTTATGCTTGCCATTTTCGTTCTGCAGAAGGCCCCCTTTTTAACCCTAACTTTAGATTTTGTTGCAGCAAAAAATGAACCAGACCTGGGGATGCTCTGATACCAATAATGTTGGCTGTTTAAACAGCTTTTGGACCTGCAATATGTGGAGAGAACAGCAGATATGCACCAGCAGCAAGCAAGAAAGAAACTGGACAGAAAACCAGCAAAACAGGGGCCGAAACAGAGGAGTTCATCTGGGCAATGTGGACCTGTAATCCTATGTAAAATGATAGCAGCAAGAAGTAAAAATATCTGGACAAAACCAGAAATGCAAGAGGAGAAATACATAGGTGCAGGGAGAGAAAAAATGTGAGGGAGGAGAGGTGCAAAATCTGATTACTTACAATACCAATACAGCTGTCTTGTGCAGTACAAAAAGATGAATTTTGACCTACTACAATACATAAAATCAGCCCAACACTTGTCCATTATACATCCCTTAGATTAGATATAAGTAAAATACATTTCTTTGACATTAAAACACATTACATATTAACACTTGGAATGAAATTGCTTGGAAAGGAAACACAAGCGATTACAAAAGAGATAGCAAGTTATCTTCGCACATTGATCTCGGAAGAAGCTTACATGAGAAAATCTTGCCATGGTTCGAACACATCTGTACACTCTAAAGTTGCGTTTCACAGGCATTCAAGGTCTCCCTTCCTCAATTGGAAAGTTAATATATACATTTGAGATATCTTAACGTGTCCATAAATTTTCACATGAAAACTTTTCCAGATTCGATTTGCAAGCTCTACAATTTGCAAACTTTAAGGATTGTGGATTGCCCCCTTCAACGGCTTCCAGAAATGCTGCAATGCTTGACTAATTTGAGGCATCTCTATTATTATGGCGGTGAAGATTTCCTGATGCTGCGTGAAATCAGAAGGTTATCTAGTCTTCAGACGTTACCATTTTTTAATGTGGGTGACAAGGAAGGCTGCAGAATCGAAGAGTTGGGATATTTGAAGAATCCTGGAGGTGAATTGAAGAAACGCAATCTTCAACTAGTGAATAGCTACCATGAAGCTAAGAAATTGAGTTTGATTGGGACGGTCGGGTTTTTTTTGCCAATTTAACAGATTGGGTAGAAGCACAAATTATTCTAGTGCCAGAAACACAAATATGCCTTGGTTTTTAAACGGAAAACTAGTGCATATATATTGGATGCAATTAAGAATATTTTAGTTTTGTTTTCTCCCTTCTGCTGTCTTGTGTTATCCCAATCATCCTTTTCAAACATGTCACATGTATTTGTGTAATGTAGAAATAGGTAGTAATTTTCTTATGTTATTGGAGGATTCATAATCTAAAAATTGTAGTAACTCATCAACATGCCAAGAAGGGATATTTTCATAGTGATCGGTTGTGAATTCTGTTTTGGTGGCTTGACTCCACATGGTATTTCATTGTGTCCTTATTGCAGCTAGAGCTCAAAACTCATCGTTTATTACTTTTTAAAAAAATGGATTAACGAAATGCTGTAACGTCGCCATTTGTAAAAAAACCGTTTATAAATGGCTTGCCATTAACCTCATTTTTAATTTTATTTTTTTTTCTTTAAAACAAGTTTTGTGTTGCGATTGTGTTGTGTTGTGTTGTGTTGCGTGGTGTGAATACTTTTACCCTTACAACCATTTTTTGTTTATTTTTTTCAACAATGCTCCTTTTTTCTCCTGATTTTTGTTCTTTTTCAGCGATGGTAAATTTTGTGCTCTTTTTTCTTTTTATTTTTTTTTAAAAAGAAAATTTTTTATATAATGATCTTTTGATGCATGTGAATGTGGACTATGTTGTTAGTTTAGAAGTAGAGTAATTTTATTATTTTTTTCTCTCTCCACTAATTTAGATTGAGCCTTAGCAAGATGAACATAATTGCGGTCTTTGGAACAAGTTAATGGCATTGAAAATCTTAATCAAAGCAACCCCTTTCATAAAACCTAAATAATAGTTTTTACTTTTTAGTAAGAAAATATGATAAAGATTTCACTATACGTTAGTGAATTCATTAAAATTAATGATTGAAAATAAAATTTGATCATCAACAAATAATTGAATTTTTTTTCAAAGAGCTCTTATTGATATTTTTCCAAAACTTTCAGAAATTCCTTCACTGCTTCTAGCAATTTCAATCCCAAGGAAATACTTTGCATAACCCAAGTCCTTTATGGTAAAAGTCTTGTCCAAAAATTGTTTTAGCTAGTTAATCTCATTTTCATTGTTTCCAGTGAGAAGTAAATCATCTACATATATCAAAACAGCAAGAAATACATCATCTCTTTGCATAATATACATGCAATGATCATGACTAGACTGTTGAAAACCATAGTTTTCCAGATGTCTACTGAGTTCAATATTCCATTGTCTGCTTGCCTGCTTTAAGACATATAGTGATCTCTTCAATTTGCAAACCTGCTCCTCCTTGGTTTTCCCATAACCCTCCGGTGGCCACATCTATACTTCCTCATCCAAATATCCATGTAGGAATGCATTATTAATGTCAAGTTGACATAAAGGCCATGCTTTTACACTGGCAACAACAATCAAAATTTTTATAGTAACATGCTTAGCTACAGGTGAAAAGCTTTCACAAAAATCCACTCCTTATACTTGATTGAAACCTTTTGCCACCAATCTAGCTTTACATCTATCAAGTGTACCACCAGGTTTCAATTTTGTTTTAAAAACCCATTTTGATCCAATAGGTTTAATTCAAGGTTCTAAGTTGACAATTTCCCAGGTTTCATTGTTTTCTAGAGCCTCCAACTCAGTGTTTATAGCCTTAATCCATTCAGGTTTAGTGCTAGCTTCTTTGTAAGATGAAGGTTCTTGGATAGGATCCACATTTACCAAAAATGTTAAGTAATCAGTGGTAAAGTAAGGATTTTTGTAGTAGGGAAAAGTGTTAGGTGTATATTGTTTTGATATATGTTCATCATGACTAAATTGGTAACAAAATCATGAAGCCATGCAGGTGGTAATTTTGATCTAGAGCTTCTTTTGATTATTTGTGATTCTTTGTTTCTCAAAGACACAGGTTCATCATCAGGACTTTCTTGTTCTGTTGCAACTGGATGATCAGTCAATTGTTCCCAAGGAGGTCTATTTGTAATGTCAATGTTAATTAACTAAAATGTTATTGGACCATTGCTAATCTGCTGCTGATCAGATATTCCTTCATCCCCCCTTTTCCTTTTTTATTGCTTCATATCCTCTTCCTTTTCTTGTATCACTCCTTCTATTTCCATATGGTTTCACCACCATAGCATTGATTTCTGCGTTGTCTCCAAACACAACTTGTACTTCCCTTTGTTTCTCTACACGTTGGATCATAGAGTAGGCTTTATTCACAGGAGGTAATGGTTCCATCACTAGAATCTGACTTCTTACTGCTTTATATTCATCATTCAATCCCATAAGGAACTGCATCAGTCGATTGAAACTAGTAATTTCTGCTACTCCTTTTGCTGATCCACAAACACAGGTTGGATTTGGCATAAAAAACGTGAGCTCATCCCAAAGTCTTTTGAGCTTAGTGTAGTACTGTGATATGTTCATGGTTCCCTGTGTAATAGATGAGATTTCCCTTTGGATCTGGTAGAGTTGAGGCCCATTACATCCCCCAAAACGTTCCTCAATCTCCATCCATAACTCTCTGGCTGTTTCAGTGTCGAGGAAGGCATCTACTATTTCTTTCGAAATAGAATTCAAAAGCCAAGAAGTTACCATGTAATTTGCTTTGTTTCACCTCTCGAAACTTGCTGAATTTGTTGCTGGTTTTTCCACAGATCCATCTATGAATCCGAGTTTCATTTTTGCTCCTAATGTCCGTACTGATCTGCTCCATGCAAGGTAGTTTCGCCCAGTAAGAGGAGCTGAAACAAGCTTCATTCCTGGATGATCAGAATTCTGTAGTGCCAGTGGATCTTCTCCTCCCAATTCATGAACTGAATCCTCCTCATTATTATGTGTTTCTCCTTCGTTCTGATGAACTGTGGCCATTCTTCAGATCACCAGATTTTCACACTTTAAATGATATGCCCTAGGTCGTTTCCTGCTCTGATACCATGATAAAGTATTGAAAACAAGAGATACCAGATATTATTTGCAGTTCGTCACTTCATTAATGCATGAATCATCAGTATTTATACAGGAGAGAAAAATGATCAAGAAAGCAGGCTAAAACTAACTAGTAGCTGAGTAACTAATCAAAAACTAATTAACTAACTAACTAATTATAGCTCACTAATTAACTAAAATGTTATTGGACCGTTGCTAATCTGCTGCTGATCAGATATTCCTTCAACCCATCCAGCGAAACATAGCTGCAACTTCATCAACCATGTCTATTCTTTTGCTTTTCCTTATCCTCTTCATTTTGTTCTTCGCAAAAACAAATGCACCAGACATGTCCATAATCTCATATGATGAGAAAATAACGTTAATGGTCTGATGTTGCGGTCTCACAACGAGGTCATGTCGATGTACGAGGCATGGCTAGTGAAGCACTCTAAGTCATATAATGCTTTGGGGGAAAGAGAGAAGAGGTTTCAGATTTTTAAGGATAATCTGAGGTACATAGATGAGCATAACGGTAAGGTGAACCAGACATATAAGCTAGGTCTGAACCGGTTTGCTGATCTGACAAATGAGGAGTACCGGAGCATGTATTTGGGCAGGAGAAAGGATGCTAAACAGAGTTTTCCTAGAGTGAGAAGTAACCGGCATGATCCGAAGGATGGTGACAGTTTTCCGGAATTGATTGACTGGAGGGAAAAAGGAGCAGTCAATCCGATCAAAGATCAAGGAAGCTATGGTAAGCCCTTCTTTTATCTACTTCAGCAAGTTAGGTTAAAGGTCCCTTTTGACTTGTTTTCCGGTTTTGCTTTTGTTTCTTGTAGATAACTTGGATAAATTTTTTTAAAAAGTCTATTCAACAAAAATACTTTTAAAAATTATTTAAATATGATAAAAAACAATACCTTATTTTCAACTTCTTATTTTCTACGATCACAGTCCATATATATATCTCTCTCTATATATTATATAATATATCTCTCTATATATAAAATCTCTCTATATATAAAAGATCGAATCTCTCAATTGACACTATTCATTCAATTTCAATGAAATACTATTTATCATTTTAAAATTAAACAATATTCATCCAATTTAAGCACTATTCATCCAATTACAATTAAACACTGTTCACTATTCATCCAATTGCAATTAAACACTATTCATCCAATTTAGGCACTATTCATGGCACTATTCATTCAATTGCAATTAAACATTATTCATCCAATTTAAGTATTCATCCAACTGCAATTAAATACTATTCATCCAATTTAGGTACTATTCATCCAATTAAACATACGTAGGGGTGTATTAAGTAAAATGTAAGCAAATTTATAGTTTCAACATATAATAATTATGCTTTTTTAATCTGTGTAAAATTAGAAATTAGTCTATCTTTATAGGAGGGGAGTATCAAACAAGAAATCATTATTTGAAACTTCTCTGATAGGAAACTACTGACAATATGCGTGCAACGCACGCACTAAAACTAGTATAAAAAAAGATTGAATATCTCAATGACATTATTCATTCAATTTCAATTAAATACTATTCATCCAATTTAACTATTCATCAAATTAAAATTAAACACAATTCATCCAATTTAGGCACTATTCATAACACTATTCATCCAATTGCAATTAAACACTATTCATTATTCATCCATTTGTAATTAAACACTATTCATTGATCCAATTTAACTATTCATCCAAATGCAATTAAACACTATTCATCCAACTTAGGCATTATTCATCCAATTAATTATTGGATGCACTATTCATCTAATTAAATATTATGCGAGCAAATTGCTCGAATTTCCCATCAATTTATGCTCTATTCATCCATTAAACATATGTAGAGGTATATTAAGTAAAATGCAAGCAAATTTATAGTTCCAATTTATAATAATTATATTTTCTTAATCCATGTAAAATTAGAAATGAGTCTATCTTTATGAGATAGAGGGCAGTATTAAATAAGAAATCATTATTCGAAACTTCTCTGATAGAAAAATACTAATAATATGCATGCAACGCATGTACCAAAACTAGTATGTGTATATATGTGTGTGTATGTGTCAGCAATTCTGGAAGTGATGTTGATAAAGATTAGCACTGCCGAAATAGCTGTTTGGGGGCCGTAGCTGGATTTTAGGCTAGTCTCTGGCACTATATATAGGTCCCCATTTCGTACTTGGGTTTAGTCATACTTTGATAAAAAAAAAAAAAAATACTCTTCAGGGACTATTCTTTCTAGAGCTGTGGGCTAGGTAGCAAGGAAACGGAAATGTGATTTTTGAACAATATTTAATTTCAAGAATTATTTAATATAATTTTAATTATAAAAACTCTACAGCCAAATCCTATCCTATCCTATCCTATCCTAATCCTAATCCTAATTCCTATCCTAATCCTATCCTAATCCTAATCCTAACAGTATTAAAAGGGCGAAGTGCAAAGTTACTATTCCTAAGCCGAAGCCATGATTATACAAGCTGAAGTTCTATATATATATATATATATATATATAGAATTAATTGAGTGATAGCAATTAATCTCTCATTCAAAATACAGAAATTGTGAGCTTGTGAGAGCGGAGCGATAATAATTCTTTTTAAGAATACGTTATCCGATCATTCTCTTTCTTTTCAAAATATTATTGTAACGTTCAGCGTTATAATTTCAATATACTTTCAATATTTCAATCTGCTGTTCAAGTATTTTAATTGTTTCATTACAGTTGAATCTTTTTCTTCATTTTGATTATTGTTTCTTCAATTTATTCCGCACTATATATATTATATATAATATTATTATTAATTAATTATTATATTTTTTAATTATAATAATAATTAATAATAATAATATAATATAATATTATAATTATATTATAATTATTATAATTATAATTATAATTATAATATTATTATAATAATATAATTAACATATATATACAATAAAAATATAATATATAATATATAATATATATATTATATAATATATATAATATTATAATAATAGAACCCAGGTTAGATAGAACAAGGATAGTGCGGAATAAATTGAAGAAACAATAATCAAAATGCAGAAAAAGATTCAACTGTAATGAAACAATTAAAATACTTGAACAGCAATTTGAAATATTGAAAGTATATTGAAATTATAACGCTGAACGTTACAATAAATTTTGAAATAAGAGAATGATCGGATAATGTATTCTTAAAAAGAATTATTATCGCTCCGCTCTCACAAGCTCACAATCTCTGTATTTTGAATGAGAGATTAATTGCTATCACTCAATTAATTCTAAGGAAGATATTAATTGTTATAGACCCAATTAATTCTGCCTGACAATTGAAATGAACCCTTACATTTATAGAAGACTAGAAATGAAAAAGGTACAACAGAATATTGAATAATTGAACTACAGCTGGAAAAGTCTTGATTGAACAGTGATTGAACAGTGCTCTGTCGACTACTTTCCAAAAAGTAGGAATCTTGAACAGTGATTGAATTTTGAAAGTCGTTGATTGAATAGTGACTTGTCTGCAGCTTTTCCAAAAGCTAGCCAACCACTCCACCAACTCCACCGAAAGTTTGAAAAAGAACATTTTGATTTAATAAAGAAAATTCTTTATTAAAATATTTTGAAAGAAGAGAGACTCTTCATCTGAACTTTTGGCAAGTCCATAGCCATCATCGGATTTGAGAATTCTTTACCAGTTACCGTTTGAACTGGAATAGCTACTGACTTCTGAGGCACAGTAGTACCAAAATTTGAAAACATTAAAAATTTGCAATTTCACCAAAAGCATGATGATAAATTGCAAAATGAAGAACGAACCTGTTAATATTTTCATTGAAATCATTAACAGTTTCAAAGTATTTTTGCCATATATCAATTTTGCAAAATGGAGAACCCCAGTATCTTTAAGAAATGATACAGTTTTCATACCATCTTGAGGCTTGATATTGAAAGGTGAAGAGACGGTGTAATACATGGCAAGTATTACATTTGTAATTTGATGAAGATTCTTGAGAAAAGAGAATTGCTTCATTATTGACTTTGGAGAGACAATAAGAAGAATTTTGAGAAGATTTTTTGAATTTTGAAGATTTTGGGATCTCCAAAACTGAATCTTGAGGAAATTCGTCCAAACATGAAAATTTGTTTGAAAGGGAAAGAGAAAAGGAATTTTGAGGGTATATTGAAAGGGGCTTTTATTGATTTTAGGAAGTTTTCCTGAACCAGTAAGAACGGCCTTTTTGTAATTTGAAGGTCTTGACTTTTCTAGGGTTTGAGGAATTTTGCCAAGAATCGAAAAGTTGTTTGAAGTGGAAATTTGAGGAAAGTTTGAAGCAGAAACACTTCTGCTGGAAGTTTGAACAAAATCTTCGATTGAAGGAAGAGGAGTAAGAGCAACTTTCTTGCCCTTATTTTTGTTTTTTGAGGAAGTGGACATGGAGGAAGCCATGTCTTCAAGAACTTTGTTGTACCAATCAATTTTGATACCTTTTGTTTGAACACTTTCTTGGGGTGGCCTTTCAGTCACTCGAAATCTCTCAAATTTATAGAGGAATTTCTTTGTGAAACAGTTATCCCAAAAATTATTTTGAAAAATTTTGTTTTTTGAAAAGTAATTTTGAAAACAGTTTTTGTTACTAAAATAGTAAAAATACTGTTGTTTTTGAATTGATCCAAAAGGAATTCGCTGTAGGTTTCCCTCACCGATCCCACCTAATCCTATGTCTGACACAGCTGTTTGG
Organism: Ligustrum vulgare; assembly: GCA_963555705.1. Lineage (NCBI taxonomy): Eukaryota > Viridiplantae > Streptophyta > Magnoliopsida > Lamiales > Oleaceae > Ligustrum > Ligustrum vulgare. The sequence goes on along the minus strand of OY743173.1, from coordinate 43,376,357 downwards.
ACATGGGAAAAAGTCTTTGAAGCAATAATGAAAAGGATACCAATAATGACACTTTTGACAACGGTGACAAAGGTGTTTTCTACCTGCAGATTGTTTGAGAAACAAAGTTAAGCAAAAGGTCGGACTTTTAGCTAATTCCGCGTGGTCTTACACGGGTCTTACACGATTTAACTGCCCTGCCCCCGAGGTTTCGAACCATCCACTTACAGAACTTAACCTGTAAAACAAAATTCCTTTTGTTTAACTTTGTTTCTCAAAAATTCTGCAGGTAGTAATAACTTTCAAGCTTACCTTGTTTAATAATGTCCTCTTTTTCCAGTTGGTTCAAAGGATCTGGTAGTTCTAGAAATAGAGCTAATAATTTGTCAAACAATTTTCAAAATACTGAAGAATCACTTCAAAATGATTCTGAAACTTTTCAAAATACAAATGAACTTCAAATTTATCAAATTGAACAATTATTGCATAATTGGACAATTCCTAAGGTAGACAAAGGATCTATCTATGAAATTGGTCGATTTGATTTTTCTCAAAATTACATCATCAAAACACATGAACAAACCATGCATGTTTTGGGTCAAAATACAGAGCTTGCTCTTCTTTCAAAAAACTCCATACAAGAACATCGTAAGAAATTCCAATTCTTACATATTGGTCTTGTTCAAATTGCTCTCAAGCCCTTGTTCAGACTTGGACTTGACATTCCTGTCTTGGTTACTCTTCGTGATCAAAGACATTCAAACTTCGAGCATTCGCTCTTGACAGTTCTAGAATCAAATCTAGAATCTGGTCCAATCTTTTCAAACTGTTATCCAAATTTCACAGTCAGTCTTTTTGACAAACATATCTTAAAGACTCTCAAACTTCATGTTCAAACTAAGAATCTTAGTTTGGATGAATCAAATTCATTTGCTGTAATATACAGAGTATATTGCAAACTCTTGGGTACGAATCTCAACATTCGTGCTCTCCGTTCGTCTCCAAGAAACGAATCGCTTCTTATGGAGGTGAATGATCTTCATACTAACACCATGATTCCTAAGAGAATTCCATGGAATCTTCAAACTAGGAGCTTAGAATGGGATATTCTAAGAGCTTCCAAACCGGAACCTCCTCCTTCATCTGATACTCCTAATCATATTCTTTCATTTCCTGATGGAAGTGTTAGGATGATCTTTGGAGAATCATCAAACAACTCTTCAAACATTTCAAGATCTAGTTCATCTAAATCTTTTCAAAATAATTTTCAAAATGTTTTCCCTTCAAGATTCTCAACTTCATCCAGCAGACTCAAAGATGTCAACTTTGAATCTGTTATCCCAAAACCTCAATATTCTGAATCTGAACAAGATTCTCCCACTGCATCTGACATGCAGCCTCCTTCTGAAGAAATTCCTCTTCTGAGAAAGAAACATCACAGAAGAAGTTTATCTTCTCAACTCAATGTCATTTCTTCTAGCATTGATAGAAGATCTGAATTCAAAAAAGATCAGTCTCCTAAGGTGAAAAACCTAAGGAAACTTTTTCGTCAAACTTTTTCAAAAGAAGAAATTGAATCTTACTGGGATGAGTTCTTCGCTCAACCAGAAGATATTTCATTTTTCAAATGGATTAATTTCAAAGTTTTTGGTAAACAAAAGAAGTCTTCAAAATCTTCTTCCAAATCCAAATCTCCTTCCAAATCCAAATCCATTTAAACTTCATCTTCAAAAGAAAAAATTTGGAAAAATTCTTCAGATCAGACTTTCAAATCTGAATATCCTCCTCTTGAAGAAATTGTTTTTCCTCATGGAAATGCAGTTGTTACTGCTTCTCCTTTCAAACAAATTCCTGAAGATAGGACTGATAATACAGCAGCCAAAACTGTTGATGTCAGAAATCTTCAAATCCAGAACAATTACACAAATATTGTTCTTCAAACTATCGGTAATCAGTTAACCAAAATTGAAGCCAATTCTGAAACTGAAGCCAAATTCAAAATTCCATCTAATGTGTTTTCTACAATTAGAGATTCTCCCTCTTCTTCATCTTCTTCGAGTAATCAAAAGTTACTCTTCAAACCAACCAATCTTACTCCTGATCTTGGTAAGAAATCTTTTGACACTGATTCTGCAGTGATCAAAGAGCTTGCCTCTCAATTTTCAAAAATGTCTGCATCTTCAAAAAATATCAACACAATTGACATTTCTGATGTCGAAAACCAATTTGTTGAAGAAACTCCGTTTCAAGTAAACAAATTGAGATTTCAAACTTCGTCCTACTCAACCAGATTTACTTTTAGAAGAATCATCTTTTAGAAGGAAAGTCACTGAGACATACTCAGGTGATGAAATCGTTGAATGGAATATTGATGGAATGACGGAATTCCAGATTATTCAAACTATCAATAAAATGTATGTTTGCTTCAATGCTTACAGATGTCAAAGGATTGATGAAGTGAGTGCTTGTAATAATCTTATTGCTGGCTTCACTGGACAATTAAAGGGATGGTGGTCTAACTACCTTAACGATGCAAGTCGTTTTGAGGTTATTAATGCCATTAAAACCGAAGATGGTCAGAATGTTTCTGATACATTGACGACCCTTGTCTTTGCCATTATCAAACATTTTATTGCATCTCCTGAATTCCTCCAAGATAGATCGTCAGAAATTCTGATGAATTTGTCTTGTCCAAAATTGCACGACTTCAGATGGTATAAGGATATCTTCCTTACCAGAGTCATGCTTCGCGACGACTTCTATCAAGAGTTCTGGACTTCCTAAACTTTTTGCAGAGAAAGTTCGCAACTCAATCAAACTTCAATATAACAATTCAATTCCCTATGGTGACTTGACTTATGGCGAACTTGTTAGTTACGTCAATAAGGAAGGCCTAGCCCTCTGTAATGATATCAAACTCAAGGCCAAACTCAAATCTGAAAGTTTTGGGTCTAAGCATGAGTTAGGTTCATTCTGTGAACAATATGGTTTTGAAAAAATTCTTCCTCCCTCTTCAAAAAACAAGAAGAAGTTTCCTTCATTTCTGAGGAAACGAAATTTTCAAAATTCCAAAAGATTTTCTTCAAAACCTCGCCCTCAATTTCAAAAATCTTTTCAAAAGAATTTTCATCAAAAATTTCAATCAAAACCAAATCATTTTCAAAAAAATTTTGATCCAGCCAAAGTCACTTGTTTCAAGTGCAATCAAACTGGTCATTTCTCAAACAAATGTCCCATGAAGAACAAGATTAACAATCTTCAAGTTGCTGAAGATGTTAAGATTGAACTTCTCAATCTTCTTCATTCATCATCTGATGATGATTCTGAATTAGAAAAAAATTATCAGTATCAAGAAGATTCTGATAATGAATCTAATTCTTCCTCCTCTTCTCATTCTTGCGAAGGTAAAGGTATTTGTGGTTGCAAAACCATAAATGTTCTTACAAAAGAAGAAGAACTTATTCAAGAAATAATTGAGCAGATTGACAATCCTCAATTAAAGAAGAAGTTCTCTTCGCTCCTTCCTTCTTCTTCAAAAACCCATGAATCGTTTAGTATGAAAGAAATACTAAAAAGATTTAATCAAGAATCTACTTCTAAAAATTCATCCTCTGATTTAAAATCAGAAGTGAGGGAAATGAAGTCTCAAATTTCCTTTTTGGAACGTCAGGTTAAAGAGATTAAACTTGATGTTGCCATTATCAAAAATTCCTCTTCAAATATTCAAAATCAAAATGATTCTGATTCTTCTTCTTCCTCCTCTGAAGAATCATCTTCAAATTCTGATCGTATTAATGATTTTAGTCCTCTTCAAACTGATGAAGAAAAGATTAATGTTATTTATCGAATTCAACTTCAAAAATGGTACTGTCAAATGACAATTGTCGTTGACAAGTCTTTTCAAATTACCACCAGAGTATTAATTGATTCTGGAGCAGATCAAAACTGCATCAGAGAAGGATTAATACCTACAAAATACTTTGAGAAAACTACTGAGCGTCTTTACGGTGCTAGTGGTAAAAAACTCAATATTCAATATAAACTTTCAAAAGCTCATGTTTGCAAGTCAAACATTTGTTTCAAAAATGAGTTCCTTCTGGTGTAAGATTTAGATCAAGAAGCAATTCTTGGGATTCCTTTCATCGTTCAAATTTACCCTTTTCAAGCTAACGAAAATGGTCTTCAGACCAATGTTTTCGGTCAAAAATTGAATTTCAAATTCGTGCATCAGACATCTCTCAAAGATGTTCTTGATTTCAAAAAATCATCGATTTCTCAAATTAAGAATATTAATTTTAGAAATTTCAAAAATAAAGAATCTTCAATTTTCAAAAAAGACAAATTGACAGATCTCTTTTCTCAAAAATTCATTGGATCCATTAGTAAAGAATCTTTCTTTATTAATTCCATTTCAAAAGACAATCATTCATGTCACCCACTCCTCAAAAGAAACCAAAATTGTCAAAAATCGTGGGTGACATAGGATTAGGTGGGATCGGTGAGGGAAACCTACAGCGAATTCCTTTTGGATCAATTCAAAAACAACAGTATTTTTACTATTTTAGTAACAAAAACTGTTTTCAAAATTACTTTTCAAAAAACAAAATTTTTCAAAATAATTTTTGGGATAACTGTTTCACAAAGAAATTCCTCTATAAATTTGAGAGATTTCGAGTGACTGAAAGGCCACCCCAAGAAAGTGTTCAAACAAAAGGTATCAAAATTGATTGGTACAACAAAGTTCTTGAAGACATGGCTTCCTCCATGGCCACTTCCTCAAAAAACAAAAATAAGGGCAAGAAAGTTGCTCTTACTCCTCTTCCTTCAATCGAAGATTTTGTTCAAACTTCCAGCAGAAGTGTTTCTGCTTCAAACTTTCCTCAAATCTCCACTTCAAACAACTTTTCGATTCTTGGCAAAATTCCTCAAACCCCAGAAAAGTCAAGACCTTCAAATTACAAAAAGGCCGTTCTTACTGGTTCAGGAAAACTTCCTGAAATCAATAAAAGCCCCTTTCAATATACCCTCAAAAATCCTTTTCTTTCTTTTCTTACTTTAGAACAATCTTGGATCGAAAAATATTCTGATTTCAATGAATGTTTATCAAATATTTTTCCTTCTAATTTCCATTTCATGCCTTCTTCTCTTCAAAAGAATCGTGAGTTTTATGAAAAGATCCTTCTCAAAACAGGACCAGCCATTATTACTCATACTCAAAATAAAGAAAACCCTCAAAATATCGATTTTTCAAAATGTTCAATTGTCAAGGTTTTGTCATATAATGATTGGGGACAGCAACCTTGGATTGAGAAAAAGATGAACCTTGCAAAAGGGGAAACTTTTTCTTCAAAATTCAATTACTTGGATTATCAAGATGCCTGGTTTAATGCCTTTTTGATTAGACCAGTGAATCATTCTTGGTTCATCATTTTTCATCAAAATTGCCAAAATAATTTTCCCCAATGGTTTCAAAATTGGTTTAATTATTTTGGACTTGAAGAAAGTATTCTACCCAGTCTCTCTCTTCAAGGATTCAAACATTTCAAGAATGAGACTAAAGATTTGCTTAAGTCTCAGGAGAATCTTCTCCTTCAATTTTCCTTCAATTTCAAAGTCTCATGGATTCTTTGTTGGGACTTTTTTCTTCTTCAAAATACTGACTCTTTCAGTCCTCAAAGGATTGTTAGAAGATTCAAAATAAAATGATGGGAAAAATTTCATGAAACAAATTGTTGTCCCAAGGCAGTTCAATCATGGATTAATCAAAAATCAAATGAAGGACTTCCGTCAAAAAAGCTTCAAGATAAACATGCTGATTTTATTGCCGAAAAAGGTAGATTATTAGCACTCCTTGCAAAATGCACCAGCCCTGAAGAAATGTCAATTTTAGCAGAGAAAATTGCTGCTCTAGCTGAAAATGCTTCTTCAGTTCAAGATTCTTCAGAAACAGTTCAGAGGCGGATTTCAGCGTAGAAGACAGTTTCTATCAAAATGAAGATGATTTTCTCGCAACTGACTACGATGAAAATCTTCAAAAAAAAAATTTCAAACTACCAAATGACTACATGGACGCAGTTTCCTTGATGATCTCAGAGAATATCGCGTTCAAAAATCAAAAGAATTTGCATTCAAAATTATTAAAGTTAAAAATCAATGTCCACTTTATTCAGAGAATCTTTTCTTTTCATAAAAGGACAAAGGTGATTTTTACTTTTTCAAACTTTCGGTGGAGTTGGTGGAGTGATTGGCTAGCTTTTGGAAAAGCTGCAGACAAGTCACTGTTCAATCAACGACTTTTCAAGATTCCTACTTTTTGGAAAGTAGTCGACAGAGCACTGTTCAATCACTGTTCAATCAAGACTTTTCCAGCTGTAGTTCAATTATTCAATAGTCTGTTGTACCTTTTTCATTTTTAGTCTTCTATAAATGTAAGGGTTCATTTCAATTGTCAGGCAGAATTAATTGGGTCTATAACAATTAATATCTTCCTTAGAATTAATTGAGTGATAGCAATTAATCTCTCATTCAAAATACAGAGATTGTGAGCTTGTGAGAGCGGAGCGATAATAATTCTTTTTAAGAATACGTTATCCGATCATTCTCTTATTTCAAAATTTATTGTAACGTTCAGCGTTATAATTTCAATATACTTTCAATATTTCAAATCGGGTCTTACACGATTTAACTGCCCTGCCCCCGAGGTTTTGGATTATCTTGAAGTCTTTTGAAGAGTGGGGAACAAAGAATCCTGATATCTTTGACAAAATCAGAAACATAATTCACACACCCAAGGAATCTTTGAAGAGAAGTTTTGTCAAGGATTTATCTGGAAATTTATCAGTAAAATCCAAACTTCTTTGAATTGGTGTAATAGTTCCTTGAAAAATTGTATGTCCAAGAAAACGAATATTTTCTTGACATAAAACAATTTTCTTTGCAGAAACTGCTAAACCATTACTTTTGACAAATTATTAGCTCTATTTCTAGAACTCAGAAAACACCTTTGTCACCGTTGTCAAAAGTGTCATTATTGGTATCCTTTTCATTATTGCTTCAAAGACTTTTTCCCATGTCCAAACAGCTGTGTCAGACATAGGATTAGGTGGGATCGGTGAGGGAAACCTACAGCGAATTCCTTTTGGATCAATTCAAAAACAACAGTATATTTACTATTTTAGTAACAAAAACTGTTTTCAAAATTACTTTTCAAAAAACAAAATTTTTCAAAATAATTTTTGGGATAACTGTTTCACAAAGAAATTCCTCTATAAATTTGAGAGATTTCGAGTGACTGAAAGGCCACCCCAAGAAAGTGTTCAAACAAAAGGTATCAAAATTGATTGGTACAACAAAGTTCTTGAAGACATGGCTTCCTCCATGGCCACTTCCTCAAAAAACAAAAATAAGGGCAAGAAAGTTGCTCTTACTCCTCTTCCTTCAATCGAAGATTTTGTTCAAACTTCCAGCAGAAGTGTTTCTGCTTCAAACTTTCTTCAAATCTCCACTTCAAACAACTTTTCGATTCTTGGCAAAATTCCTCAAACCCTAGAAAAGTCAAGACCTTCAAATTACAAAAAGGCCGTTCTTACTGGTTCAGGAAAACTTCCTGAAATCAATAAAAGCCCCTTTCAATATACCCTCAAAAATCCTTTTCTTTCTTTTCTTACTTTAGAACAATCTTGGATCGAAAAATATTCTGATTTCAATGAATGTTTATCAAATATTTTTCCTTCTAATTTCCATTTCATGCCTTCTTCTCTTCAAAAGAATCGTGAGTTTTATGAAAAGATCCTTCTCAAAACAGGATCAGCCATTATTACTCATACTCAAAATAAAGAAAACCCTCAAAATATCGATTTTTCAAATTGTTCAATTGTCAAGGTTTTGTCATATGATGACTAGGGACAGCAACCTTGGATTATCAAGATGCCTGGTTCAATGCCTTTTTGATTAGACCAGTGAATCATTCTTGGTTCATCCTTTTTCATCAAAATTGCCAAAATAATTTTCCCCAATGGTTTCAAAATTGGTTTAATTATTTTGGACTTGAAGAAAGTATTCTACCCAGTCTCTCTCTTCAAGGATTCAAACATTTCAAGAATGAGGCTAAAGATTTGCTTAAGTCTCAGGAGAATCTTCTCCTTCAATTTTCCTTCAATTTCAAAGTCTCATGGATTCTTTGTTGGGACTTTTTTCTTCTTCAAAATACTGACTCTTTCAGTCCTCAAAGGATTGTTAGAAGATTCAAAATAAAATGGTGGGCAAAATTTCATGAAACAAATTGTTGTCCCAAGGCAGTTCAATCATGGATTAATCAAAAATCAAATGAAGGACTTCCGTCAAAAAAGCTTCAAGATAAACATGCTGATTTTCTTGACGAAAAGGGTAGATTATTAGCACTCCTTGCAAAATGCACCAGCCCTGAAGAAATGTCAATTTTAGCAGAGAAAATTGCTGCTCTAGCTGAAAATGCTTCTTCAGTTCAAGATTCTTCAGAAACCAGTTCAGAGGCGGATTTCAACGTCGAAGACAGTTTCTATCAAAATGAAGATGATTTTCTCGCAACTGACTACGATGAAAATCTTCAAAAAAAATTTCAAACTATCAAATGACTACATAGACGCAGTTTCCTTGATGATCTCAGAGAATATCGCGTTCAAAAATCAAAAGAATTTGCATTCAAAATTATTAAAGTTAAAAATCAATGTCCACTTTATTCAGAGAATCTTTTCTTTTCATAAAAGGACAAAGGTGATTTTTGATATTGGCAACATCAAGTTTAATCTCTTTAACCTGACGTTCCAAAAAGGAAATTTGAGACTTCATTTCCCTCACTTCTGATTTTAAATCAGAGGATGAAGTTTTAGAAGTAGATTCTTGATTAAATCTTTTTAGTATTTCTTTCATACTAAACGATTCATGGGTTTTTGAAGAAGAAGGAAGGAGCGAAGAGAACTTCTTCTTTAATTGAGGATTGTCAATCTGCTCAATTATTTCTTGAATAAGTTCTTCTTCTTTTGTAAGAACATTTATGGTTTTGCAACCACAAATACCTTTACCTTTGCAAGAATGAGAAGAGGAGGAAGAATTAGATTCATTATCAGAATCTTCTTGATACTGATAAATTTTTTCTAATTCAGAATCATCATCAGATGATGAATGAAGAAGATTGAGAAGTTCAATCTTAACATCTTCAGCAACTTGAAGATTGTTAATCTTGTTCTTCATGGGACATTTGTTTGAGAAATGACCAGTTTGATTGCACTTGAAACAAGTGACTTTGGCTGGATCAAAAGTTTTTTGAAAATGATTTGGTTTTGATTGAAATTTTTGATGAAAATTCTTTTGAAAAGATTTTTGAAATTGAGGGCGAGATTTGGAAGAAAATCTTTTGGAATTTTGAAAATTTCGTTTCCTCAGAAATGAAGGAAACTTCTTCTTGTTTTTTGAAGAGGGAGGAAGAATTTTTTCAAAACCATATTGTTCACAGAATGAACCTAACTCATGCTTAGACCCAAAACATTCAGATTTGAGTTTGGCCTTGAGTTTGATATCATTACAGAGGGCTAGGCCTTCCTTATTGACGTAACTAACAAGTTCGCCATAAGTCAAGTCACCATAGGGAATTGAATTGTTATATTGAAGTTTGATTGAGTTGCGAACTTTATCTGCAAAAAAGTTTAGGAAGTCCAGATAAAAATCTTTCTTTCCAGAACTCTTGATAGCAGTCGTCGCGAAGCATGACTCTGGTAAGGAAGATATCCTTATACCATCTGAAGTCGTGCAATTTTGGACAAGACAAATTCATCAGAATTTCTGACGATCTATCTTGGAGGAATTCAGGAGATCTAATAAAATGTTTGATAATGGCAAAGACAAGGGTCGTCAATGTATCAGAAACATTCTGACCATCTTCGGTTTTAATGGCATTAATAACCTCAAAACGACTTGCATCGTTAAGGTAGTTAGACCACCATCCCTTTCATTGTCCAGTGAAGCCAACAATAAGATTATTACAAGCACTCACTTCATCAATCCTTTGACATCTGTAAGCATTGAAGCAAACATACATTTTATTGATAGTTTGAATAATCTGGAATTCCGTCATTCCATCAATATTCCATTCAACGATTTCATCACCTGAGTATGTCTCAGTGACTTTCCTTCTAAAAGATGATTCTTCTAAAAGTAAATCTAGTTGAGTAGGACGAAGTTTGAAATCTTAATTTGTTTACTTGAAACGGAGTTTCTTCAACAAATTGGTTTTCGACATCAGAAATGTCAATTCTGTTGATATTTTTTGAAGATGCAGACATTTTTGAAAATTGAGAGGCAAGCTCTTTAATCACTGCAGAATCAGTGTCAAAAGATTTCTTACCAAGATCAGGAGTAAGATTGGTTGGTTTGAAGAGTAACTTTTGATTACTCGAAGAAGATGAAGAATAGGGAGAATCTCTAATGGTAGAAAACACATTAGATGGAATTTTGAATTTGGCTTCAGTTTCAGAATTGGCTTCAATTCTGGTTAACTGATTACCGATAGTTTGAAGAACAATATTTGTGTAATTGTTCTGGATTTGAAGATTTCTGACATCAACAGTTTTAGCTGCTGTATTATCAGTCCTATCTTCAGGAATTTGTTTGAAAGGAGAAGCAGTAACAACTGCATTTCCATGAGGAAAAACAATTTCTTCAAGAGGAGGATATTCAGATTTGAAAGTCTGATCTGAAGAATTTTTCCAAATTTTTTCTTTTGAAGATGAAGTTTGAATGGATTTGGATTTCGAAGGAGATTTGGATTTGGAAGAAGATTTTGAAGACTTCTTTTGTTTACCAAAAACTTTGAAATTAATCCATTTGAAAAATGAAATATCTTCTGGTTGAGCGAAGAACTCATCCCAGTAAGATTCAATTTCTTCTTTTAAAAAAGTTTGACGAAAAAGTTTCCTTAGGTTTTTCACCTTAGGAGACTGATCTTTTTTGAATTCAGATCTTCTATCAATGCTAGAAGAAATGACATTGAGTTGAGAAGATAAACTTCTTCTGTGATGTTTCTTTCTCAGAAGAGGAATTTCTTCAGAAGGAGGCTGCATGTCAGATGCAGTGGGAGAATCTTGTTCAGATTCAGAATATTGAGGTTTTGGGATAACAGATTCAAAGTTGACATCTTTGAGTCTGCTGGATGAAGTTGAGAATCTTGAAGGGAAAACATTTTGAAAATTATTTTGAAAAGATTTAGATGAACTAGATCTTGAAATGTTTGAAGAGTTGTTTGATGATTCTCCAAAGATCATCCTAACACTTCCATCAGGAAATGAAAGAATATGATTAGGAGTATCAGATGAAGGAGGAGGTTCCGGTTTGGAAGCTCTTAGAATATCCCATTCTAAGCTCCTAGTTTGAAGATTACATGGAATTCTCTTAGGAATCATGGTGTTAGTATGAAGATCATTCACCTCCATAAGAAGCGATTCGTTTCTTGGAGACGAACGGAGAGCACGAATGTTAAGATTCGTACCCAAGAGTTTGTAATATACTCTGTATATTACAGCAAATGAATTTGATTCATCCAAACTAAGATTCTTAGTTTGAACATGAAGTTTGAGAGTCTTTAAGATATGTTTGTCAAAAAGACTGACTGTGAAATTTGGATAGCAGTTTGAAAAGATTGGACCAGATTCTAGATTTGATTCTAGAACTGTCAAGAGCGAATGCTCGAAGTTTGAATGTCTTTGATCACGAAGAGTAACCAAGACAGGAATGTCAAGTCCAAGTCTGAACAAGGGCTTGAGAGCAATTTGAACAAGACCAATATGTAAGAATTGAAATTTCTTACGATGTTCTTGTATAGAGTTTTTTGAAAGAAGAGCAAGCTCTGTATTTTGACCCAAAACATGCATGGTTTGTTCATGTGTTTTGATGATGTAATTTTGAGAAAAATCAAATCGACCAATTTCATAGATAGATCCTTTGTCTACCTTAGGAATTGTCCAATTATGCAATAATTGTTCAATTTGATAAATTTGAAGTTCATTTGTATTTTGAAAAGTTTCAGAATCATTTTGAAGTAATTCTTCAGTATTTTGAAAATTGTTTGACAAATTAGTAATATATATAATATAATAACATAATATATATATATATATATATATATATATATATATATATAATAATAATAATAACATATAATAATAATAACATTAATTATTAAATTTTATTTTAAATTAAATTAATTAATTAATTAAACAGTATTAAAAGGGCGAAGTGCAAAAAGGGCGAAGTGCAAAGTTACTATTCCTAAGCCTAAGCCATGATTATACCAGCTGAAGTTGATGAATCATTATATTTAGCCGGTCTTTTAGCCACTGATTCCGATAAATATCAAAGCCATAGGTTTTTCTTTTCAGATTTTCTACACTCCATCGTGCTCTCTCTCCTTCCCTCAGTTTCGTCCACTTCGACTTCCATTACCCCCGCTATCACCCCTTCGACCCCCTTTACTCCTACCACTGCTATCATCGCTTCACCCACTTTGAACTCCATCATCGCCACCACCGCGACCATCACCCCTCCAAAATCAAACAGTACTCTGGGTCTCACAGCCCCTTCGACCACCGCTATCATCGCACCTCCAAGATCCAACGGCTCGTGAAACATCGACCATACCCAGGATTCATTCCAAAACAATCGACCGGCTACGGGTCCTTGAAGGTTAGATTATTTTCTTCAAATGATTAGTAACTACTGATTTTTGTAGTTTGACAAGTTTGAAAGGTTTTTTTTTTTTTTTTTGGTTGGAAGATGGTGATTTTGTTGGGAATTCATGTTGTGGGAAATTTAGGGGTCTGAATTGATGTCGAATTGTTGATGTTTTGTTGCTATTTTACTGAAAGCAAGAAACTTTTTTACATTTTATGATGATAGATGATCGAGAACCATTGTTTATGGAATATTTTCCATCTGGCTTTGGACTAAATCAAATGATACTTGGCATATCAAGTTATATGTGTATTCCAAAATTTTTAGCTGTGCAATATGAATGCCCTAATAATTTTTGTACCATTGGCAAGTTGGCAACGTCCTCTAAAAATGAGGATGAGGATCAAATCTGTAATATAACCTCTTCTAATTAGAAGCATGATCATTACATGCATTCTCATTGTTCCAATAATTTCTTGCTTTTTATGTTCTCAATTTATTTTGGTTCTGTGTGGTTTTCTTTGTTCTGAGGAAATTTGAACTTTGTTCTTGCTGTTGATTTACTTTGACATTGCCTGAAAATTTTTAAGAACTAGGTTACTTTATTTGTTTTGGTCATTCCAGATATATTTTAGATTGATTTTTACTTTGAACACATATTTTCCTCTGTTTAAGAATTTGTATGTGTAAATTGGTATCCCACAGGTTTGTGCCTTCATTGAGTGGATTTAGAAAGATAAATCTTATATTACATACTCCGGGAGGTGTTGTTGCAACATGTAACTAAATCTTATTGTTCCTATTTATTGATGCCAATTAGTAAATGCTTTTCTTTCTTACACATCATATTATCGATGTCTCAGTGGGTATGCTTTAATCTTTACGTTCAACGTCAATCCTTCAAGCACCCTTCTCTCCTCCCTTTGCGATTTTTTGGCCCTTTCTTTGTTTTTGAAATCCTACGCTCCTCGCCTTTGCCTTCGCCCTCGTCGTCACCCCCCCACCACCGCATGTTTCTTGCCTGAAGATTTTTTTAATGACAAATATCAATGTTTGCATCTTTTAAACTCCTTGTTCTATTTTTTTCCCGACCTCTTTCAAGATTGTCGTTGGTGGTGCAAATTTTCCAAACATTTGCATTCACATCTCTACATAATTGAAAGCGATGATTATGGTTTGATTTGCAGGCAGCGGTGGAAGTGGCAAGGGAGAGAACTGATATGGGTAATGTCTGTTTTTGGTCTTTACAGATTTTATTTGGATCTTAATACCTTCCATTTCTTGCATCATGACTTGAGATAAGTTGGGGATTTTGAATGCCGATTATTTGGTTGGCTTGTAATGAATTCTGATTGTGCTTTACTTTTGACTTAAATTTATCTGGTTGGCTTGTAATGAATTGTGATTGTGCTTTATTTTTCACTTGAATTTATTCATTGTTCTGAATATATTGGGTGAATATGAACTATATTCAGTATATTAAGTGCTTATATTTAATTCTGATTATGTTCTATTAAATATACTAGTCAACTTCATGTGAATTTCATTTAATTTGAGCGTTTCGGTATTAATTTTTTTGTTTAAAGGATATGTTGAATTTCTATGTTCTGTTTACTTTAGTTTCTGGATTTTTTTATTTATGGGGGGAAGATGTGTAGGAGAGAATTCAATGTGTTCACGATATTTTACTTCAAATTTGATTTTGGTCTTACTTCTCTACTCACCACCACTTCTCCACGCCATCGACTCACCACCAGCACACCACGCAATGGTCACAATGTTCTAAAGGTTTCCTTTCTTTTTCTACAAGTTCGAGTTCCCTTGCTGAGAAATTGTATCGAAGAAGGAGGGTTTTCTGCCGACCCAATAAAAAGTTCGATATTTATTTCAAATTTTTTTAATTAAATGCTATTGAGTTTGTTTTACACCAAATAATTCTCAATTTTTCCCCTTGAACTGAAGGAGAAGTTTCGGGTTCAAGTATATATGAGTTCTTTGCAATAAAATTCTCATTTTCGTTCTATCTTAGAGTAATGCTAACACATTCTTTCAATCTTAATTTTCCAGCCCACAATCTCAAGGATGCATTTTAGCAAAAGTTCACGAAGGCTCCCACCCTTGTCAGTGGATTCCCCAACTTGTATGCCATTGTACTTTACCATTGTCCTTTTACCTCAATTTTGAATTCTTGATTCGTTTCGGTTTATTAGTTTGTCATTTGGGTGGATTGTTTTTATGGAGAAAGTTAAATCACCATATTTAGGGAATACGATTTATTGAGACAAATGTTCAGAAATCTTTGGAATATTTTTAATCACTAATGGGATTTTTGAAATAAACTCCTTTTTTATAATTCATTTATCAATTGAATTTGGTTTACTTTTGGTGCTTCTATATTTTTTAAGTACAATTAATTAAAAAAAATTTAATGGCTTTCAAGCATAAATATAGAAAAAGTTGAAATTTTGTTAGAAACGTCATTTTTCTTATTAATAAATTAAAAAAAAAAGTTAAGAATTTTTACTTTATTTTGTGAATTTGGTATATAATTATGAATTTTTCTCATGGAGAGAGAAGACAACTGTTGAAGTGGGAAGACCAATTTACTCTTTACCCTTTTCATGATTATTTTGGCTCATTAAAGATTTAAGACACTTGCTGCTAATCTTTGCGTATTTGATAATGGACCTGCTGGTTTCTATAGTGCCAAAAAAATGTATGTTATTCCCTTATTCCTCTGTCAGTAGGTAGAATTTGTGTTTGTGTTTATGTTATATACATTTATGTAAGATAGGCAATGCCCCACTTTTCTTCTCATTCCTTTTTGGGATCTTCTAGATTTTCAGATCTCATAAAGGAGTAGAAGCTGATACAATTGACAGATTGCCAACTCCTAAGACTTGATAAACAAATCTAGCCACAGGTACATTTTTAATGATTTTATGTTTGTATTTCAATTTCAAGATTGTTATATTTTTTTTTCCTATGCTTCTAAATTTTTGTTGCAATTCTAAACTTTAATTTTAAAGTTTTGAATTTTCTTTTGTTTTAACATAATAGCACATTATTTAGTAGTTCAAATTACTCATTTATTGTTGTTATAAACATTCACATCCATTACAGACACAATGTCGCGAGTCAATAGCAGCCAAACTCGTAATGACGTGATTTTAGATCTTTTGTAGAATTTATTCATTTGGTTTTATTCTCTACATGCATTAAGAATGTCCTTTGTTATTTTTATCTCTATTGGAATTGTCCGTTGTATATTACTCTTTGATCATCAAATGGATTCATTAAATTTGTATTTTATTGTTGCTGTGTGGTAAAACTTGTGTTCTTGTATTTATTTTATTTCAGATTATTCTTCCTAATATACAATAGGGAGGAATTTAGTATGCCAAGGTATAGTGATAAGTTGTAAGTTGGAAAACTTAGTTGAGATTGACGACCTATTTTAGGTGTGTTCTTAATTGTAAAAGATCATTGGTGAGACTTACAATTTAGTACAGTAATTGATTTTAGTTAGATGGTTTAGTGATCATGGCATTTCTTTGTTCATATTATTTATTGACATAATTTCTTACTTTTTCAAATTTAAATTAGCCTGCATTCATAAGTTGTAATGTTTATATTTGATTTTCTTTTTATGTCACTTCCAAAATAAGCGTTTCTTTTGCTATTACACTTAATGTGGCATTATAATAGACACATTAGAGTCTTCTGTGATTTAATTTGTTTATTTGTCTTATTTGTATTTTCACTACATTAGTATAAGTAATAAAATACTTATATTACTTTTGGAACAGTCTTAGACCGATTAACCTATTTATGTGTCGTACATGAAACAAAACAATAATATGCGATTATTCGCTTTCATTCTGTCTCCTTTTAGTCTATATTTTAATTTTTTTCCCAGTTAAAAGTATTTTTTCTAAATTATTTTATGTGCGTTCTTGGTGATATATAGGAGAATTTTGGAGAAATAAGGATTTCATAATTTCTTCATGGATTATAGTTACACTTTTATAATTCTCGTGATTAGGTGACTTTGTAAATGTGTTAGATTTCATGTATGCATGTTGCTTGTGACATTTATTTTTTCCTTTTTTTTTTCTCAATTTGTTTAAGTGTTCATTTATGGTAGTCAAAATTGCTTTTTTAGCTTGAACTTTTTTTTTTCCAAATTGAACACCTGTTTTTTCAGCTTAACTTTATTTTTTTTTATTGAGGAATCATATGTTCACAGTAAGAATTTTTTTTACAATTTTCTGCCATCATTACCTATTCAGGTTGAACTTCTGTTTTTTTACCTTTATATTTTTTTTCCCAGGATCTCAAGAATAGCCTCAAATTTAGTTTGTTGGGACAGTGTATTGAGGAATCATATGTTCACAGTAAGAATTTTTTTTTTCAATTTGCTACCATCATTATCTATTGCTAAACTTATATTTGTCTCTTTCTCAATTGAAACTGTTTTTTGATGCCTGTGTGTATATTGGTCGTGACAGCGTGGAAGGGGAATGGGAGAGGTGGTGGAAACGGGGTGGGCATGGTAGTGGAATTGATTGGAGAATAAAATTATTATTATTATTATTATTATTATTATTATTATTATTATTATTATTTTAAGTGGGATGGTTTGTATTTGTTCAAGAGAAATTGAAATTAAGATTGTAATTATTCATTTTTTTTTTATTTGAAGAGGATCTAAGATGCATTCTTTTTAATGTAACATTACATTTGCCAATTTTCTTAATTTTATCTTCACATGAAGAGCTTTATTTAAATTTAACCAAGTATTTGGTGTTGTTCTTTATTTTTAACAATTGAATGCGTTAATCTTTCTTTCTTTATTTGTTCATCTTCTTGTTCCTTCTACCAACTCGCGCGCGCATGTGCTTTTGATAATTTGACCCCAAGAAGCACGTGGTCATTATGGGCACGTATGCAAGTAATATTTATAAAGCTTCTTATTTTCTCCTTTCATATGTTCTTCCAATCTTTCTTTCCTAATAATAATTATCCACATGACACACAGGCATTCAAGGATTGTAGTAAGAAGCCTCCTGGAGTATGGAAGACTTTAATTGAGGTGATCTTCCAGGTCAAGAGCACAACTAGCTTCACTAACACCTGTAGGTTGATATTATTAGCTTATTAAAGAAGGTTGATCTTATTAAACCAAGAGTTACACAATTTCTTCAAAAATCAAGCAGCCAAAGCTTTGTGCTTAGAAATCAACTTAGGTGTTATGGGTATGCCAATCGCTTTCTTGAAATTCTACTGCAGGAAAATCAAATTCCACCCCCCTTCCCCCTCTGTCAGTTATCCTGTAAGGTCTCATAAATGAAAGAAACTATATCTTTTGGCAAATTATTATTATTATTATTATTATTATTATTATTATTATTATTATTATTACTATTATTATTATTATTATTATTATTATTATTATTATTTTTATTTTTTTGTACTTCGTAAGGGATTGCTATTGTATATAGGATCTTTGCATACATTTTATCCAAGAGCTTTCATATTAAATGTTCTCTGTTATAGGTAAGGAGGAGGCTTCTAAGTCACGTGGCAGATGAAGCCAATGCAGCCAGTGTACTTGGGGCAAATTTCTTTGTTGGTTTTATTGCTAGGAGCCTTGCTGCTGCTACTAGATAACGATGTTATATCTGTGAGTCACCTTTTGAGATATACTCTCCCTCTAATTTCGTGTGAGAAGCGGCAAGTCACCACCATGATTTTATTTTAGGCCCTATAAATGTTCCTATTGTTTAAAGAAATACTTGAACATATTATCCTGGGCGTTTTCGGATGAGGAATTTGAAACTAATGTTGTCTTGGCATAATGGGAAAAGAACCAAGGCCAAGGCAAATTCTATTGAGTAGTTCTTTGTTATCTGTTCCATTTATCTTAATAAAATTTTATTCAGCCGTTAATATTTGAAAGTGGTAGACGTGTGGCATGACTAATTTTACTTTTATTTCTTTTAGTTTAATTTTGATTTTGATCATTTGTATAGTTTCGATTTCTTTACAGGAGTGCATTCTCTTGCAGTTGCACCAGACTCTTATGCGTCATGTAAGTCTATATCCCCACCCACTTTTGATGGTTTTTTGTACTTGATTTTTTTTCATCCATTTTCAGCTTTATCTCCTGATTTAATTTGTGGTTTTTTCTTTTTCAGTGCGCAAGATAGTAATAAGTGAATGACGATCGAATATTTAAAGTTTGTTTATATTTGGCTTTATTCTGTGTTCATTTGATTTCAGCTTTTTTTTTTTATTTGATTTTTTTCTTGGAGGTATTGATGAGTAAACGATGGTGAAATGTTGCTTACAAAGAAGTTTTAGCTGCTGCCTACTTAGCATAATCATCAAATTAGCATGCTTTTTTCTTCTCGGTCTGCGATTTCTTCTGGTAGAGCTCTCACTTCTTTGGGTCTTCTCTTCTGATAACCGGTGCCGCTCCCTCAACCGATTGGTTCACCACCTGCCACCGGCAACTCTTTCTTCTATTTTCTCTATTAGGCGCCGCTACCTCAACTGATCGGTCCACCACCTGTGATTTCATGCGGTTTTTTCATATAGGTACTATGCCCGCGACTTAAATTTGGACATATTTGATCTGCAACAAAGACCCAGGCTTGCAATTCTTAATTTTTTATTTTTTACCTCTATTTTGCAGATTTTCTATTTGATAAAATTTTATAGTTTAATTCTTATTCAGACAAACTCTAGAGGATTAGCAAATATAAGTTGTGGTGGTGTGTGAAGGCTTGTAATATTCCGAATTATTCTTATTTGTTTCATTTGGGGAATCAAATTAAGAGAATTTGTTTTTTCCTTGTAAATTTTGTGAAGTCATGTCACTAAAGTGGAATAGTATTTTAATTTTATATCTCGCATTTGGGGAGTGTGATGAACCAAAAATTTTAATTTCCAGAAAAATTCATGCTATGGATTTGTTTTAGAATTTACTGTAATTTTATGCGAACGTCATCGCACGTAATCCAGATCGTATTAACCTTTTTTTGCAATGTGAGATGGCTGCTTATGCTGGAAGGTGCTAAATGGTCACCTATAGCAACAATATTATTCTTGAGACATAGTTTTGCCATATGACCCTTCTCACCACATAGGAACAATGAACCAGTTCTCAGGAGACATACTCCAGCATGATGCTTCTCGCATTTGCCACCATTTGCCACAAATAGGATCTTGTTGATAGTTGTTTGCAGTTGTACCCCAATTTCCCTTCTTTGCAAAGTTTTGTTTATTCTTTCCTTTGTTGTCCTCCCACTTACGCTTCTCAAGTAGTCCATACTGCTGCTATTTATTATCATTGTTGGAATTCTCTCTGAAATTGAATAGTTGGGCCTTGGTACTTCATGATATGTAGGCAATTCAAATGTCACCATAGCCTGTCTAAGATCATCCCTCAGGCCTTGCTCAAAACTCCTGATTCTTATTCTTCATTTCTGAATTTTTTTTATTATAAAACATTGATAAATGAGTTGAAATTGGATGGAAAAATAGTTTATTTCTAATAATTCTACAGTTGGTTGTGAGTTTTTTTCTTCTTTTCTTGCTTTCTTCTTTGAATTTAACCATCTTGAATCTATTTAATTATTTTAGTTTATTAGGTAGTGAGATTGTAGTTCCCTTATTAAATACCATAAAAAAGAATTTCTTAATCATGGCACGAGTTACTTTGGTT
The DNA here is from genome assembly GCA_963555705.1 of Ligustrum vulgare. Lineage (NCBI taxonomy): Eukaryota > Viridiplantae > Streptophyta > Magnoliopsida > Lamiales > Oleaceae > Ligustrum > Ligustrum vulgare. The sequence goes on along the minus strand of OY743173.1, from coordinate 43,355,947 downwards.
GCTTTCTAATTAATTGAGTCTCATCCTTTTGTCCTCTTAGTATATAGTGTTTTTTTTTACAGTTTTATTTGATACTTGCACTCATGGTAGTTCGACTTCCCACCCTTCAGGATTTTCATAATTATTGTTCATAACGATGATAAGCGTTGCTGGTTTATAATGAACATACTTTCCTTCTCAATTTTGATTGCTACAGTGTGAGTCTCAATTCTCTTAAAAGAGATATCTGATAATGATATATCTTATAATGATTTCTGGGATCTCTGGAATAATTTTCCAAAGCTAATACACTCTATATATACATTTTATAGCTTTTTGAGATACATCCTTGAACCTTTCTATTTTCATACTTGCTTGCAACATTTATATAAAGTCATTGAATTGATATCTTCATGTGTCTTCATGTTTCAGCACAAAACATTTTGGTTCAGCTCTGAAGGTTGTACTTTGTCCGTCCATTGCTCTCATCTGAATTTGTGACCTCCACTTGGAACGGTAAGTAGCGCTCTACGAATCAACAGATGGCCTCCTTTAAAGTCAACAAATTGCTGAAATTTCCCGTATGTTTCAGTAATCATGTTTTCACAGGTTTTTATGTTAATTTAGTCTTTTGCTTGTTCAAACCTTAATATAAGCATTGTCTTTTTCCACTCTAAGTTCCGGTAGGTTTATTTAGACAAATTTTAAGCTCCTTTTGACCAAAATAGAAGAGGGGAGAACAAGGAAAACACATCTAATTTTAAATTGATGTCGGGTAAAATAAAATGATTTAAAAGAAGTTTGACTTCCTTCTAAACTCTGTCAAACATGATGATGAACAAATGGAAAAAATAGCTGATAGCTTTTAGCCATGCAAATATTGATATGAATTTTGCACCGTCAATGAAATTGTTGAAATGGGAAAATTATTGTACCAGAGCTTCAATTCTTGGAAAATTCACCATGTTTGAGCATTCATGGTAAGATCAGAGAGAGGCTGAGAATAAGTTCTCCTCAATGGAGGCAAGTTTGTTTATAAACTAGCTGGTAATTGTTTATGCTATTTTCTTAAATATTACATTTTTAAATCTTTAAGGAGATGCACCCTATTAAATGCAAGAATTTTTTGCCTTTATTTGTAGCTGAAAAATACCATCTAGATGTTTAAATTTATAAGCCTTTTCTTTGGTTGGAAATCAGCCTCGCGGGTGAAACTTGTCAGCTGTGCTTTTAAACAGAGGAGTCAATCTCCATCCATTAAGCAACTGGTCCAAAGTAAGAGTTACTCTATATTTATTGTATTCTGTACCAAGTAGTTTTTTTGTTTCTTGTGAATTGCTCTGTTATGTTTTTCAATTAACAGTAATTCGTGAAATACAAGAGTCCAAATTTGTGTAGCGCTTTGGTGGGCAGGTTCATATTAGCTACATGTCTTTTGCCCACACGATTGATCATCTATCTATAACCTTGCAACTGGAACTCCACATAATTGCCCAAAGCAAAGACTAATCCATTCTATTGTACATTTAAGAGTGAAATTTCTCAATCACACTTCCAGACCCTTCTTTTCCCCAAGAATCAAAATTGATAGCTCATATTTTTTTGTACATGGGCATATAACATAGTTATAACATATTTATTCTTCAAAGTTTTATTTCTTCAATTTACTTTTACCACTTCTAAATGATAAATATGGGCATATTCTTACCAATTTTTAATTTTCTTCTTCTTATGTTTTCGTTTCATATTGTCCATTATCAATTGATAACGTGTGGGTGTTAAAGGCAGTGGTTTCATAATCATCTTATATTACTTTTGTTAATGTTGTCAAGCCTAATTTGTTGCCCTTTCTTGATGTAAATCTAAGAACCATGGAACATTACGTACTGGACCTGTTTACACAATTTTATGTGTTGTTTATTTCATCTTGTGTAGATATAACATCTGTTATGCCAATGCAAAATGGAAAATTTACAACTATTGGTGTAACTGATTCAGATTCGGCTACTCTTGTTGTTAATCGTCAGAACGATGATCGTCAGAATGATGACTATGAAGCAGGTAATAAATCTTCAACTCATTTATATTAATTACATATTTGTTTTTATAGTGAAAATATGCTTCTTTATTTAGATATGATTTATTTATCTCACTTCAATTAATTTGTCTATGTTTTTGCTTATTTCTTGACAGACTTTCATATAATGGAAATGTAAAAATATTTTTTTGTACTATTGAATTTGTACTAGGAAAAATATTTGAGATATATACTAACTAATACTTATTTATAGACTCGATTTTCAAGTTATATTGGGTAGAAGATTCTGTTTTACTATTTTTACACAATGCATTTCCTTGCAAGTACATAGATTTCATTTTCAAATAGCTGCCTTCGGTTCCAGCAATGATTCAGATTTTTATGCTTTTTCTAACAATGATAATAACATAATTGTTCACGGAAGGCCTCGGGAGTCAAAGAGACCAATCTATGGTAACAGATGAAAAATAACAGAGCAAAGGATTTAAGTTTTTTCTTGCTCGTTATCATCTCGTTAAATGTTCTGGTACAAGAAATAATAGTTGGTTGGTCCATCTTGAGATTGCTACACACGCCGTAAGCTATTGAATATTTTATTCCAGTTAATTTTGTTAAATTTTTGTTCATATGATTCCATGCAAATGAATTCCACCCACTCTTGCTTCGTTAGGTTCTACAACATGTGCCTTAGTAAATTATTTGTCTTCCTTTCTTTCGTTTTAGAGATAGTCCCCTTGATTATCAATAATTACGTTTTACTTTTTGTGGCAAGACCCATATTCCTCAAATACTAAGATGTCCTAATATCTTAAGCAAACATGCTGTGTTATTTAATAAGAATATGTTTATTATTTTAACAAGCCTGTGTTTGGACTGCCTTGCTTCTATTCTGTTTCTACTTGCTACCTTCAGTGCTTACATAATCATCACAGGATCTACAAGAGTGGTAGGGGACCTTTTTGCATGTCAGATCACTCATTCAAGAGGTTATCAAGGTTCACCTTTTCTATTTTCATTAAAACAATATCTTTTTCAATGATGAGCCAAACTCGACACATTGATATTAATCATTACAGAATTTTACTTAATTTTACTTCACAGTTGCTTCGCTACTGAATCCTGACCACATCATATGCTAGCTGCCATATCCCTTAACTCAGCGGATCAAGCAAGGGCGTCAAGAGCGCAGAGGATTAGAATTGTGACTTTAAAGTCCAAGAATGAAGCCCCAGAATTTTTTGGTTCACTAATTCTTCTCGGTAAGCTATTTAACCCCATATTATGGATTGTTGTTTTATGGTTCATCTCAAAACGTGGTTTTATTTTTAGGTGTTTGTTGAGGATAAATCTTGTTAAACGACTGAAATTATCAACAAATACCTTGTGTAATGCTCTTAATGAGTATATATGTTATTTTATATAAGCATAGTTAATAGGAATAGGTTTTTTGTGATTTATTCCTTATTGTAACAGGTCAACTTGGGGTACACGAAAGCACTTTCATCCATGCCCAAGCATATAATATCTCAATTTAAAAGATAGGAAAAATTGGAGTTTAGAAAATATATAAAAATTGGCCTTGCATATCTTAAACTCTAGAGTATGTTCCTTTGGAACATTATATTCCAACTCATCTACATGCATTGCGCCTTTATTTCTACAATACCTTTTTTCAACAAAAGAGATCGCTGAGGTATTGTCTGATTATTTTTTGAAAAATGAACTTTACATTCTTAAAGTATTCCAAGATGATTTTATGCAACTTGCTAAATTTGATTTAATTAGTGTCCATCTTCAAAGTACAAGATTCAGTCCTATATGTGCCATCCATTTTTTTTGTACTTTTGCTGCTGTAGTCTGTTCGGTTTAATATTTAGTTACTTGGAGGTTACACAGTTTGGTTGATATATTATAGTGTTTATTTCCTATTAGCATGATGTGTAAAAGGAAAAACCCTAAACCAAAAATATATATATATATATATATATATTATAAAACTCCATTTTCTTGGTTTAATATAACATTAATTTTGTCTGCATTTGTAATTTATGGCCATACATGAACAATAAATTGGAATCAGTTGAAACAGAAATTGCTGCCAGTAATGCTTCTACATTTCATCTTTCAAGTTATACATGTATAAAATTTTTTTAGCTATTCTCATCCATATGTTTTACCTTTCTAAATTAGATATGATGCAGAGGAAACCTGTCACCTATTTTGATGAAGGTGTTCGATCTTCAAAGTGGAAATAGTTGGAACAGAAATTGCTGCAAGTAATGCTTCATTCTTCGAGTTATACATTTCTACAAAAAAATCGTATCACTATTTTCTTTAAAAATGTAGATCGAGTAATGGCAAATACAGCCTAAAATTTTACAAAATTGTATATGGCTAAAGTTTCTAAAATAATCCAATTCACTCTCATGGAGATTCATGTCATTTCTTCATTTGGTTCCATTCTTGACACGATAAAATATTTCACTCCTCAGATTCTATATGTAGCTAAGGTCTATACATTGTACATTTTTTATTGTAACATTTATTATTAATTTGAGAAAAAATACAGGTTCGCTTGATATTTCGTTTCAAGCTGAATCTATTACAAGTGAAATTATTAAATGCATTGCCATGGAATTCAATGGTAATTATGCTTTTCTTTTAGGACTGTCTATTGGGTCTCACTTTTCAAGAGAGGAAGAATGTGCTTTTAAGTACGTACTGGTATTGTTTTACAACAAAATAAGTGACCATATGATAGGAGTTTTCACTGGTGGAGATAACCTTAACTCACAAAAAGGATGATTACACGTGCAGCTGCCCACAGCCTATGAAGGTATTTTGCTATTGCTTTCTAATTCCCTTTAAAACACCTCTAATAGATTCTTTATATTTAAATAGCATCTTATTTACAATGGTGACAATTAATGGGTAAAAACATGACACATTTTGTTTATTTAGAATTGATAGCTGTTGAAATGATCCAACCTTGCAAGACACAAAGTAATCGAGATTAGTCAATAATGTAACGGAAGATAATAATAAAATTGGCACGTAATTGAATTCGTTACATAAACAATATAATTGGGCAAGTAATGATAACTCCCTTTTTTAGCAAATTAGCGGACTGCACAGGGTGAAATCGAGGGCTCAAATTTCAGCCCAATCCCCACAATGGTAACACCACTACCCGCCTAGAGAACACTCCAAGACAACCCCCCAAACCGGCCAAGAGACCCACTGCTAACGCACCTCCCACAACCAATACGAACCGGCAGTACAAAGAGGAACCACGACAGGATCGGCCAAGGAGACTGCAGAACCACAAAGGAACCAAAACACAGCAGTAGCCGACCACAACAACACTCGGTCAAGAGACTGCACCAAGTAACCAGACTGCCGAACACACCCACAACCTAGGAACCGAACCATGGGCACGAAGGAGAGAACAACGAGCCACACAGGTTGCGGTTTACACCTCAAGAAGGCTGAACCAGCAAGAACACACAACACGGTCCACATCAAGGGCCAAACACGGTGACCCACAAGCAAGAACCGAACTGGAGGCAGGGAGAACACGGTCACAGGAAGAGCCACACTTCCAATCACAGAGAGAGGAAGAAGGAAGAGGGTCGGGCTCTTCAAAGAGGAGTGCCGCTGCGCAGAGAGGAGAGAGCCGCACCGAGAGCAGGGGGAGGAGATGTCGTGTATGAGTGATCTAATTAGCCAAAGAGGAGGGTCGGGTAGAAATAGGTTTAGGGTTTAATTAGGGAGCCCTAATTAAATGGGTCGTCTTGAAGCCTACCCATCGAGCAACAGGGTTGTGACCCAATTAAAACCTCGACGTGGGTAGTAAATCTCGTAGCGCGTGGGCTGCCTAATTATGGAGATTGGGCAATACTTCGATCATGGGCCGAGGGCCTACGAAGCTTAAAATCCGACACTGTTTATTATCATTGCCCCCGAGGTTTGATTGGGACCAAAAAATCCCAACAAACCTCCACCTTGGTTCCAATCGAACCTGCAACACCAAAACACCTAGTTCATTAGTTGCACAAAACAGTTCCAAACGAATTAGAACTCAACATACATTTTCCAATGTTTCACGTTAGAAACATATCCCATACCTGCTAACAGTACTCACCAAAGGCCAAGGTAAAACCCAAGAATACACTAAATCATAGCGAGCCAAACTATGCATTTATACCACATTAGCAAGTAATACAACTTTAGACAAACAACACATGCTTTCTAAAGACAAATGTAAACAAATTACATTTCCACATGAGTCAATCAAGAGCATTTAATAACACAAAGTTATAGGTGACTCCACAAATGCGATAAGAGCACATCAAAGGTAAACCACAAATCTTTTCACCAAGTTCACATAAAGAACTTAACATTAACACCAAGTTAATCAAACAAGGTCAACACAAGTAACGTATGCAAATGACCCCCAAGAAAAGATATAATCACAATTACCCCATTCCAAAAGCGATGTAGCTCTCCTCTCACCGCCATCTATGCTCACTAGACTACTCAACAATCACACTTAACTGGTAAACTACTAAGATCCTAAGACAATGGATGTACCTCTATCACAACCTCACCACTAGAAGTTAAACCTCGACTCTCCACCTCACCTAGAGATGATAGGAGCGTCCTCCACCTAATCGAGATCCTCACAGATAGAGTTAAACAAGACATTTGACAACCTCACCTCTCGTGATCTACATGTCAAAACACACATCCCCTAGTATGTCACCAAATACACTCTTAGGCATCTAGTCCAACCTTACCAGCTAACCCTCACTTCTAATATAACTACTGAATACCCATCCCACCAAGGGAATGACATCTAATCTATATTGTGAGAACACACCAAGTGTCAAACCTCACACCAAAACCCAACCACCATGCATGTAACCATGTTATACACAAAGTAACATATCACACTCAAATTCATGCAAATGTTCAAATCAATACAAATGAAATGCAACATAAGAAATGCAACCGAATAAAGTGACCACACACATGCAAAAGGGTAAAAGATCAATCAAATGCACACAATTATTCAGTAGTAATGATAAATGAGATAAGAGCATCAATAAACTCCATTCGGATCACCTTCCGAGTAAGTAACTACATTGACCCCATTTCTATCCCCATCTCCTATTTTGTTTTTCTCTCCAGGGCAGTCTCTCTTATAATGGCCAGACCTACCACAACCATAGCACTTCCTTCCCTTCGCCTTACCCTGTGACTTAAAACTACTTCCACCCTTCCATCTATCACCCTCACGGTTTGAGTCACCTCTGTTTTTACCATACCCACCTCGCATCATGTGGATCTCACCACTACCACTCCTCACATCTCTTTCAGCTTTCACCTCCCTCTGCCTACTTTTCAAGGAATCAATGACAATTTCAGGTGTAAGAGTATCCCTCCCATATTTTATAGCATTCTTAACCTCTTTATAAGTGTCAGGAATAGCATTTAACAATATAACAGCTTTATATTCTTCGGGTACCTTTTCACCACAGTTAGTAATGTCTTGCACAAGTTTATTAAAGACATCCAAGTTGTCATCTAAGTCCTTAGAGGGATCAATTTTAAAACTGAAAAAACTTTCAAGCAAGTAAAACTTATTAGGAGTAGACTTTGACACATAAAGTTCTTCCAATTTGTCCCAAAGTTCTTTAGTGGTATCATGTTTTCCAACTTTACGCAAAACAGAGTCAGATAGATGCAAAATGATAGAAGTATATGCGAGTTCATCAAAATCCTTTTTCTCTTCAGCAGTCACAGTATTTGGGAAAGAATTGTCAATAGCTTTTGAAATCTTTTGTTGTACTAAAATACCTTTCATTTTCTGTTGCCATATAGAAAAATCACCTTTACCATCGAAGATATTCAATTCAAAATGATGTGCAGACATCTTAACAAATAAGAAGCACACAACGCAATATAAGCACCACACGGAAAATCACACAGAATATCCTAAAGGTCGCAATATACGCCGTTCTAAATTTCCAGGATTTCGTGAGACTCAAGGATCTCAGGTCAAGGGAATTTTCGACACGGGAGTCTAGGTGACAGTTCTAATAATAGTGCAACAAGCAAAATAATCACAAAAGATATCACAAGACAAACAGCTATGAAAAATACAGGTAATGTCAAATAATTCCTATAACTAACAACAGGCAACCGCAAGCCTAATGGTCACCCCACACGATGACCTGCTATTACTGGAATTTAAAAGTTTCAGCCAATTTACCAGAGCGGACCTTTCTGAGTCCGTAATATGGAGAGATGCGAAATTATTTATCGTTTTACGTTTTGCAATTAGCGATCTTTGGAGCGTAAGTCAGCACCAAGCTCGAGAAACTCCAAAATATTGCCTAACCAACCAAAAACGGTAAAACACCAATTAAATGATCATTTTCAACCCCAAGGGGTTGCTCAAGCGGTAAGGCGGTGCTTGGGATCTCACCAATCCTAGGTTCGATTCCCCGTGAGAGCAAAAAAACTTCTTGGGGCCACTGGGGCGAGTCCCGGTCGAAAGCGCCAGGGCCTCGTGGGATTAGTGGGGGTGGGGCCCCCGATACCCTCGGTTATCAAAAAAAAATGATAATTTTCAATCACAAAGAATTTGAAAAATATAATTGAAATCAAATAATTTCGAACGACAAAAACAAAACTAATTTTCACTTAATGAAAATTAAATTAGGGAATTAGAAAACTCAATCAATGAATTCCTGTATTGATTCAATTCAGTCAATCGAGCCACCAAGGCTCTGATACCAATTGTTGAAATGATCCAACCTCACAAGACACAAAGTAATCGAGATTAGTCAATAATGCAGCGGAAGATAATAATAAAATTGGCACGTAATTGAATTCGATACATAAACAATATAATTGGGCAAGTAATGATAACTCCCTTTTTCAGCAAATTAGCGGACTGCACAGGGTGAAATCGAGGGCTCAAATTTCAGCCCAATCCCCACAATGGTAACACCACTACCCGCCTAGAGAACACTCCAAGACAACCCCCCAAACCGGCCAAGAGACCCACTGCCAACACACCTCCCACAACCAATACGAACCGGCAGTACAAAGAGGAACCACAACAGGATCGGCCAAGGAGACTGCAGAACCACAAAGGAACCAAAACACAGCAGTAGCCGACCACAACAACACTCGGTCAAGAGACTGCACCAAGTAACCAGACTGCAGAACACACCCACAACCTAGGAACCGAACCACGGGCACGAAGGAGAGAACAGCGAGCCACACAGGTTGCGGTTTACACTGCAAGAAGGCTAAACCAGCAAGAACACACAACACGGTCCACAGCAAGGGCCAAACACGGTGACCCACAAGCAAGAACCGAACTGGAGGCAGCGAGAACACGGTCACAGGAAGAGACACACTTCCAATCACAGAGAGAGGAAGAAGGAAGAGGGTCGGGTTCTTCACGAAGAAGAGGAGCGCCGCTACGCAGAGAGGAGAGAGCCGCACCGAGAGCAGGGGGAGGAGATGTCGTGTATGAGTGATCTAATTAGCCAAAGGGGGGGGGTCGGGTAGAAATAGGTTTAGGGTTTAATTAGGGAGCCCTAATTAAATGGGTCGTCTTGAAGCCTCCCATCGAGCAACAGGGTCGTGACCCAATTAAAACCTCGACGTGGGTAGTAAATCTCGTAGCGCGTGGGCTGCCTAATTGTGGAGATTGGGCAATACTTCGATCATGGGCCGAGGGCCTACGAAGCTTAAAATCCGACACTGTTTATTATCATTGCCCCTGAGGTTTGATTGGGACCAAAAAATCCCAACAATAGCTAATGCAGATGTTTATACCTATTGTAATGTGAAGCAAATTGCAATCCAATCTTTTAATCCAATTATGCTTTATACTTTTCAAAACCAAAGTATCCTCGGTATAAGAGTCATATTATTGTTGTGCATTTGTGCATTTGTTTGTTATTGTGTATTCACCATCAAAGCTTCTATTGTTTTGCAATTGCTAAATGCTAATTCAAATTTTGAGGCGTTTAAAAATCCAAAATGTTTGTATCATTACATTTTTTTTTTTCAAATTAGTTATTTCAGTTTTTTATTTATTTATTTTTGGTTTTATTATTTCACTTTGATTTTAACATGTGAATATGTAGATCCTGCATATTCATATTTCATGTATTTGTTGGACATTCCCCATTTATTTACTACAAGAGATAGTGGGGCATATTTGTGCTTCCCTATATTTTCTTTTTATTTCCTACTAGGATGCTATTTAGCACAGATTTATTATTGTGGTTTACTGATTCTACTAAATGTTTTGTACATTACATGGAACACGAATTGTTGCATTCATGATTTTATATTCTCCCAGCTCATTTTTTGCTTTTGTCTTTTCTTTTGTTCAAGTCTTTGATTAAGTTTTTGTGAAAAATGCTAATACTCTTTAGGTGGCCTCTCCTGTGAGGTATGCTCATTAGGAAATATTTTGATTTAGAGCCTTGTTTAATTTGCAAGCTCAATTTTTCTTGTCAGTTGGGTTTAGGGAATATAGAATTTAAATTTTAGCAGCAACGTGGTGGCATAATTAAACTAAACCATTTTGATGATTTCAAGAATGTTTGATCATTGGATGGTAAATTATATAAATTCATAAATAAGCAAAATAAGATCTCGCAATCATATCGTAATCCTAAATACAGAAATATAGCTTAAATTAACTAACAATACTTAACTAAAAGAGGCAAATTAACCTTTTCAAAAAAAAAAAAAAAAAAAAAGGCAAATTATAAATAACAAAATGACCCAAAACATACTTAAAAATAGGCATAGGATTCATGTTACTGTTCACAAACATTTATTGATTTCTTTGAGTTGAAAATACTTACATATTGCTTGTTTTGATGTTGCATTTAATTAAATAATATGTTGTTTGGTATGGCACTCTAATCTTAATCAAAATTTGTGCTGATACTTGCGGTATAATAAATGGATTTCATAATGTTTTATGTCAATTGGATTGATATAAGAACTTCTCTCTCACCATAATAAAACGAACAGAGATTTAAAATCTGGGGAAATATCTTTTTACAGCAACTATTCCTTCTTTGATCAAAATATGTTTTAAGACAAGGTTTAGCAGAATATAGGCTATTAGTTATTCCTCTCCTTTGTAACTCTTTTTCTAATTTATTTCACATAAACTTCTTAGAAACAAAATTTAAGGGAAACAGGAATAGTATATAATATATATATTGTTGACAAAAATCCTCAAATTTTTAACTAATAAAACATCTTGATCTAAGGGTTGGAGTTGTTCTTAAATCAATGCATAAGAACTTCTCTCTCACCATAATATAATATTGTCATCTTTGATTGTACTGCAAGCGCTGTCATTTGAAATGTGGTAAATATGTTCCCCTTAGGATATCATTCGAGCATTTAGTTGGTGTTAGAGATGCTTCAATTTCTCATTCAATTTTGTTATGCATGAGTCGATTATTTTGTTCAATTGATACATTATAATGAAACTCTCTGTCAGGTGTAGGTGATTTCTTCATATTCACTAATTTACTGTGCAAATACTCTTTCCTGAAGTATTGGACTATAATTTCCGTTCGATTAATCCCCATCCCTATATAACAAAATTGCTTTTCTTTATAATTTCATTTTAATTGTAATCATGTTTAATGTATGTATATTATATCTATTTTGATTGCATTTTTGCTTCTGGCATTTTGTAGAATGCATATTTCAGCTGTAGTGACTTTTGAATAGAATTGCTATTGCTATAATGAAAGAGCTCACTCTTAGAATATAAGACTACTTAGTCTCTTTCAGATAGTGCATGTCCACACGAATTTTTTCGGCCCGGATATCATTTGTCCCTTTTCTTTGACAACAGTCACTGGTGGGTGATCTCTGTTTTTCTTTACCTTCTCTTGTAATTTAGCTACTATTTTCTTGAATATTGACTCAGTTTGTTTCTAAATTATATCCAATAAGATGCTTTGTTTACCTTTTAGCACGCACTTTTGGAGCAGGGGTAACGGCATCTATCTTGTTGTCGATGATGGTTATGCAATTAAAGCCTGTAGGTGTCGTCAGTTGATCCACCAGATTTCAGGTTCATGGACTCTGATGATAATTTCATAATTGAGGCATAAATGGCACCTCCAAGGTTATACCATGAGCAATCACAACTCATTTTAATTTGTTTTTTTTCAATAAATGTACTCTTCAAATTTCAAATTATGTTAAAAGGTATATACAAATATAAGTTTACAAATTTGTGTACAAATAAATGTTCATTTCTAGAATCACATTCGAACACTATCCAAACTTACACAAATTTCTCTTTCGTGCAACGCATGTTTAAATCCTAGTAATAATAAAAACCCTATAGTCAATTTACTAAAATATGTCATCACTATCAATATCTATAACAATACTATCCCTGCCAATGTCGATAGCACTATCAACATGATAGTTGAATCATATGACTTTCATCTCCGATTCATCTAAAGAAAGAATTGCGATATAAAGTATTTTAATATCTTTAAAAGAATCAAACTCTATATCTCATATTTTAATTTCCTTGACATAGTATTATGGTCTTCTTCTCGATAGAAGACATATGTTACAATGAACTAAAATCAAAATTTCAGTTTGTTTTGTTGTTAATTTGTTTCTTTTAATCAAATGAATAAAAAGAATATGTAATCCAATTCTATTAAAAACATGATGAAGAACTAGGTATTTCTAGTATCTTGAAAGCTATACCTTGAAGCAAAGTTGCACTTGAACCATGAGTAGCCCTCCAACCTTTTGCATTTATAATATACCAACCTTTTACATCTATAAGTAGTTATCCCACCAACTTTTTGCGTCCATAATGTAAATTTTTCATGTAAAGTTTCCTAAAAGTTTCCATGAAGTTTCCTAACAGTTTCCATAGAGTTTCTAAAATTAATTAAAAATAGAAAAACATTTTTCAAGCTTCTGAGAACTTTCGAGATTTCAGAACATTTCCAAAATGAAATGCTTGGTAAGTAGAGGTTTCCATGCTTCCTAGGTCGTGGGTAGTTTTCGGTATTTTCCCTTGTCCTTTGCCATTTATTAGAGTATATTTATGGCTTTTGGAATAAATTTAAAAGGGGGAAATTTATTGGAAGGTGATATAGTGAGTAGAACAGATGACTTAAGATTAATATAAGAAGATTTGAAGAAACACACTACTAGTAGGTGTTTTTGCATAATTGATTAGGGGTGGGATCGTTTCATCAACAACGACTGAATTGCAAGTCGGCTCGACTAATTGTCCAACTATGAGGCATGCTTGTGGCAAGTTGAGCCCAACCTTTTGAGATTATTATAGGCTCACAGTAGGCTCGTACCATTTAACGCCCTTAGAATCTATTGGTTCATTACTTCAACTGAATATACACCCAAAGTAGATATATACCTGTAATGTATCTAGGTTGTCATTGTCTTGGTCTATTTTCAAGTTTTCGATCTATCCTCTTACTAGTCATTTACATAGAATATATCCCATTATTATATTGATATGTGATCTAGTTAATACTCGATGATGATAATGAAGATATTGTAATGCTTGGTCATAGTATAATCTAGATTGATGACTAGATTGATAACCATGAATGGAAATGGAAATGCATGCAGGGAGTTGCTGGGCATTTTCAACTATTGCTTCTGTAGAAGGAATAAATAAGATAAAGACAGGTGAATTGGTCTCTCTATCAGAGCAAGAATTGGTCGATTGTGATAGATCGTATAACGAAGGTTGCAATGGAGGTCTTATGGACTACGCATTTGAATTCATAATAAGAAATGGTGGCATTGACACTGAAGAAGATTATCCTTATACAGGCTACGATGGCACATGTGACCAATACAGGGTTAGCAATCGTTTCAAATTAATTTCATAATATTAATGAAAATAGAGCATTTCATTTGATTTACTACTGCGTCGTCCGTCTATGCAGAAAAATGCTAGGGTTGTGTCTATTGATTCTTATGAAGACGTAACTCCATATAACGAAAAGGCACTGAAGAAGGCAGTCGCAAATCAACCAGTGAGCATTTCCATGGAAGGTTCTGGGATCGAATTCCAACTATATGAATCGGTACAAAAATCTCTCCTCTCCTGTCATTTCAAAAAATTCTCTTCCGAATGAATCTCTCCAGGGTATATTCACTGGAAAGTGTGGCACTGATTTAGACCATGGTGTGAATGCTGTCGGATATGGTACAAAAGATGGTCTTGATTACTGGATTATTAGAAACTCGTGGGGTGAATATTGGGGAGAAAAGGGATACATCAGGATGCAGCGTAATGTGGCTGCTAAAACTGGTCTATGTGGAATAGCCATGGAACCGTCATACCCTATTAAGAATGGCGAAAATCCACCCAACCCTGGACCATCTCCTCCGTCTCCATACAAGCCTGACAATGTTTGTGATGAATTTTCTGTATGCCCCGAGAGCAATACTTGCTGCTGTCTCGAGGAATTACTTGGTTCGTGCTTTATATGGGGATGCTGCCCTCTCCAGGGTGCGACATGTTGTGAAGACAATTCTAGTTGTTGTCCTCATGCAAACCCTGTGTGTCACATCTATTCAGGCACATGTTCACTGGTAAGAAATAATTTTAATCTCAACTATTGAGCCTGTTACTTAATTATTCACATGTTCTCTTTCTATCTCGTAATGCAGAGCAAGCGTAACCCATTTGGAGTGAAGGCAATGAAGCGTGTTCGTGCAAAGCCAATTGGAACCTCTTAAAGTATTGAGGGAATAAAGAGTAGTTCTTGAGGAAACTTAGTTGATCTTATGTGAAAGTGCTTCATTGCGATCTTTTTGCCTTGTTTAACCTGTTGGGTTGGCAAGATCACAGGATAATGAAATCTTAGTATAACGTTATGTTCTATATTTCTAGTACTTTGATTAAGCAAGAAAAATAGGGTTAATTTTTATTGAATTCCCAGTTATGTGTATTAGGGCATAATTCATATAGGAATTAGGTTTTTATTTATAGCAGACAACTTGCACACTAGAGATATTGGCACTTGATCATTGATGAGCTCAAATGCATTTATCACTTATGTCGATATTTTTTGCACTTGCAATTCTGCTAAGCGTATAATTCAAAATTATTTACATCTTAAAGATTTGTGTAACTTTGTTTAAGAATGGACATTAAAAACGCTTTCCAAACCAACAAAATACAAAGTTGTTTGTTGATTTAACCTTCAAAAGAAATGTAACGTTGTCTTAATAATAAACCTTTTCACAAAATTTATTAGTTGTATGCTCTGAATTGATCTAATAAAAATATGAAGATCTAAAAAAACTATCATTAGATTTATATTTTCAAAATAAATCATAAGTACTTCTGGCAGAATGATAAAACCAATAAAAGAAATATGAATCAGTTAAAAAAGACAATAATTGAATAAGCAAACAATTAAACATTATCAGCAACGGTATATCTACAGATTTTACTCTCAATTTAGCTTCCTCCTGTTGCATCTTCTCTGGTTCTTCTATAGCTGGTGAAAAAAGATGGAGTATGTTAGACTTAAGTTTAGAGTATAGAAAAAGGAAAAATTGTATTATCATATGTGTTACAAAGGTATGAGAAATTCACTATTTATAGGTTTATAGAGGAGCAGGGACCAAGTTAACTTGATGATCAAGTAAAAATATTACAATGGAATATATTTACTAAAATAGAATATTCTACACTCCCCCTCAAGGTGGAGTATATATATCACATATGTCCAACTTGACAAGTGAATCGGTAAATGTTGAGTTTGGTAGAGCCTTCCTTAACGAATTTGCAAGTTGACATTTAAAACTAACATATGGCACTTCAACTACCTTGTCCTGCAACTTTTCATAGATAAAGTTCGTGTCAATTTCCACATGCTTTGTTCGATCATGTTGTACTAGATTTTCAGCAATCTTAATTGCTGACTAGTTGTTGCAAAACAACTTCATAGGCTTTCGTGAAGGAAAAACTAACTCTCCCATAAGCCTTTTCAGCCATAGTAATTCATAAATACCTTTAACAATTGCTCGATACTCGGCCTCTACACTTGACAAAGAAACAACATTTTGTTTCCTACTCTTCCAAGTAACCAGATTACCTCCGACAAAGGTAAAATAATTCAATATCGATCATCTATCTCCTTTTCGAGCCAATTCTAAATCTGAGTACCCAATAATATCTATATTGCCATGTTTTGAAAACAAAAGACCTTTTCTTCTAAATACATCAAGATCCTTACAACTGCCTCATATTAAGCATCCTTCTAAACTCAAGTATCGCCCTTTGTTTGTTGGAGTTTGGTTAGGGCATTCCTCCAAGCCGTGATTCTGCTCAATAGGAGACATGATTGGCTCAAAACCAAGCATACTAGTTTTTTCGAACAAATCGAGCACATATTTACCTTGAGACAAAAAGATAACTTGGTTGGAACGGTTAACCTCAATACCCAAGAAATACTTTAATCCACCCAAATCCTTCATGTCGAACTCAGAAGACATATAATCCTTCAGTTTCCTAATATCTTTAGTAGTGCCGGCCCTGCATTTTTGGGTGCCCCTGTGCGAATGTTAAAACAGTACCCCCATTCTTTATTTATAAAGTATGCGTATAGAGAAAAAAATAAACTATTTATATAAACTCACTATAAATAAAAATGTCACATAACAAAAATATCGTTTTCAATGTTTTTCTTATATCGTTTTCATGTCATAAAGAAAATGTAAACTAAACTAAATTTATGCCTTGTAGAACATTCAAAACATCCAAAAGCATGAACTTTCATAAGAAAGTGTCATCCAAATTACTAATATCTTTGATAGCATATGAGTTGACCTGAAAAAGAAAGAAAACTACTCAAACAATATCATATGTAAGTCTTGAAATGCAACAAATCATATAAAATTAGTTCTTCTTGCATCACTTAAATCATCTATACCTTCATTTCTATCATTTTCATCATGCACTTCATTTGTATCACCTACAAAATTTGTTTCATCGTGACCATCTTCATTATTATTATTTTCATTGAGTCCAAATTTTTTCTCGTGATTTAGTTGTTGGTCATTAGCTAAATCTTTCGTTGACGTGTCAATTATAGTGTCTTTATTTTGCAATCATCCAACCACGAATCTATCAAGAGCACCTTTTTGAGATTGTATTAACTCTTCACATTTTCTCTTTTTCTTTCATTTATCACATGCAGATAATTATTTTCTATAAAACATTTTTAATCTTTTTATCGCAAACAAAAAACAAACGAAAGAGAAAAGAAGATAAATATTATCAGAAAAATATAACCTGGTTTAGAAATGACTAATAAGAGAATCTGAACCGAGCACTGCACTGAATGAAGTCAACGAACCAAGCCCACTGGCACTGTACACAATTTGAATTGGAAGTCTGGGATTCGGGTTCAACATCAATATATCAAAATTCAGCATCAACATTCAACAAGTCTAAATTCATCACTCATTAAGGCTGAAAGCAATCTAACATTTTACCTGCAAAGTCATGTGATGAAGGCAGAAGCTGAAGCATAATCGCGACGATGGAGGGTTTTGCCATTTTGGAACTTGGAAGACAGACAGACAGACAATGTCAATGAGACGGAGCCGAGTGATGAATCCAGAATTTTTCTTGTAACGAAGACAGTGATGCAGACGCAATGAGCAAATTTTTTATTTCTAGAAAGTGGAATCTGGTTTCTATTCTCGGGAGGTTTGATTTACATAGGAAATGGGGTTGTTTTGGAAGATGGGGAGTCTCAAGCTATCATCTAGGAGTAGGTTTTTTATTTACAATGGGGTGAGGGGTGAAAAAAAAAATGAAAATTTGGGAAAATTTTAGAGTTGGTCCGTCCCTTTGCTGTCCATGTACTGGTATAAAAAAATCTAATTTTTTTTTTTTTTAAATAATATGTTCTAATATATTTTTCAATATTGGTGCCCCCAAAATTTTGGTGCCTTGTTCGTCGCACCTCTCGCATGGATTCAGGGCCGCCTCTGATCTTTAGGATCATTCCCCATCACTACCATATCATCCATGTATATAATAAGTGTTGTAATTTTATCATCCACTCTCTTTAAGAACAAATTGTGATCCACATTACTCTTTTTATATCCAAACCTCTTCATCATTATTCGCATCATACTATTGTAAAGGCCAATCAAGATTTGCAATCAATGACAACAAAACCTGGATAGTATTAATTTTGACAACATATGCAAATGTTACTTGATAATCAACACCATACATATGAATGAATCCCCTAGCTACAACTCTTGCTTTGTACCCGTTGATTAATTTGGCTTACATTTAATCGTGTAAACCCATCTACAACCAATAAGTTTCTTTCCTTCTGGCAATGATACTAATTCTCATGTTTTATTCTTCTGCACTGTCATTTCTTCCTCTATAGTTGCAGCCCATTTTGGATCTAGTAATACCTCGTCTACTTTACTGGGAATATGTATCGCAACAATATTACAGACAAAGGCTTGAGAAGGTTTCGATAGTCTATGACCAGACACATAATTAGCAATCAGATATTTTACTTTCTTTATAGGTTCAGATGAAAATCTCTTAGCCGACACTATGCCAATATACCTCGTGCACGTAAATGCCACAATATACCACGTGCACCAATTATAAATCATAATCACATAATATGGCATTCCAATGAATTCATGTGCATTAATAACATATCATATCATCAAATCATATCTCCCATGATTTCGTCATATACAGATAATTGTCACATCATATTCCACGTATATTGCACCAACAATATACTTCACATAATCACATAGGAGAACATAATAATGTAAATATTATGTTTTGCATTGTAGTTGAAATGTTTCTTACTTTACTCCCTGGCTATCCTAGATTTCATGAATTTATTCCTCAATATTTTGTACTACTAATATTCGCTTAGAGTCGAACTAGAATGATCATCACTCATTGCCTATCATATATATAAACTATAATTTAGTCACATGATACTATATTATATTTCAATTAATAAGTATGAATTAAGATCCAATAAAATTAAAGTGGACTATTTTGGTGTAATATATTTAACTGAAATAATTATAGAGACCAACTTTAATTTAAAGGGATTGATTTGCTTTATTATAACATAAATGATTTAATCTAATTTCTACAATCAAAATAATAATCATAATCATAATATTAATAATATAAAACTTATTATATTATATTTTATATATAATAATATTATATATAATATAATAATAATTATATAATTAATTAATTAAAATAAAATTTTACCCTTGCAGAGAGGGCTTGGTCAACCCCCCAAATAAAAAAAAAGGGGGTCGAGCCCCTACTTTCTCTCTCTCTCGTTTCTCCGTTTTTAAAATGCTGAATGCCCCTCTTTATAGTTCTTATTGAGGACTTATTGCAATTATTTTATTTGCTTTAGTCCAAAAAAAAATAAAATATAAGATCTATATTTTAGTCCCCAAAATTAACAAAAACTCCAAAATGACTAAAATAAATTATAGGGTCATATGAAGTCGAAATTAAGAGTTCTAGGGGGCCAATATGAAGTTTTCAACGAGTACTTTGTAATGATATTAAAAGTTACCGCTCGTCAAAGTTAGCAACTTAAAATTATTTATTTTGATTTCTTTTCAAGTGACTACTTTCGTCTTAATTTTCGGTACTCTCATTATCATCAAAATTTAACTTTCAATATACCATTCTAAAATACTCATGATCTAGTTTCTCGTATCCTCGTCGAAACGCAATATGGTCAACTATAACAAAAATTGTGACTTGTCAAATTAGGCTGTTTCAAACCAACATTTTGAATTGTCAATCTTCTTTATTAAAGTTTTCGAGATACGTACATCAACTGAATACGTGTCTACGATATGCCATTTTGAAGTTCATTTAGAACTCTACACGATGATATTCTCGAACAGTCAAGACAGATAACAAAACTAAGAATTTACGCGTCCCGAAATTATACGCGTAATTCGTCGTTAATAAATAATATAATATAAATATATCTGTGTGTGCACGTCACACATACATATATAAATAATTATATATTGGTTTAATTATTTTTATTTTGACCAATAAGTTTACAAATTAGTTTTGGTCTATTATTTTTTTAACGTTAGAACGAATTCTTAGTTCGACTTTGAAGTACATTCCATATACTTCAATTCATATTTTCTCTGTTATGAAATCGATAGTCGATTTATTAAATCGATAAAATTACTTAAAGTAATATTTAATATTCTTATTTATTTTTCGTTTATATTACGTCAACTAAATTAAAAGTCTTATCTAATGTCGAATATGCCCCTTTAAATAAGTCCAATTAATTAAATTTTTTATTTGATTTTTAAGTAGGTCCCGTGAAATGTGAATAATTTAATATAATAATATAACGAATTTTTTGGGTCGTTACATTATCTAACGGTGTTTGAAGTTTAGAACACTCATTGGCAAATGATTGAGTAGATAAACCGTAGTAGTAATGGCTTCTTTCCAAAAAAGTGACTTCATATTTACACCAATCAAATTGACGAGTTTAATCTCAAGTTTCTGTCTATGTTTCATATCGGCCACACCATTTTTCTGTGAAGGTATAAGCACAAGTAGTCTCATGGATGATGCCATGTTCCTTAAAATAATCCTGCAAACATTTGTTAACATACTCTCCACATTTATCAGAATGAAGTACTTGTAAGGTGGCTGAAAACTGTGTCTTTATCATATTGTGACAATTATGAAAATATTCAGTAACTTCATTCTTATTTTTCATCAAATAAAATCAAGTCATGCACATACAATTATCGACGAATAAAATAAACCAACGAAACCCCAGTAGTAGTTGTAATAGGAGCTGGACCCCAAACATTTGAATGAATCAATGAAAATGGGACAAATCTTTACTTAAACTATCTGGATAAGGAACATGATAACTCTTTGCCAAAATGCAAGTTTCACATTGAAATTTCAAAGGTTTACAATTTGAAAATAAACCGGGAAATAAATGCACTAAATAGCCGAAAGAAACATGATCCAATCGTTTATGCCACAACCAAATTTGATTTTTTCTGCATGAGATGACCCTTTTACAGATAGAGAATGGTCGACAGAGACATCCTCTACATAATATAAACCCTCTCTCTTAGTACCACTTCCAATTATCTCCCCGCTGTAGATATCTTGAAGAAGACAGAAATTGGGATAGATTAATACTAAACAATTTAATTGTACAGTTACTTATGGTGCAGTGCAGACAATTAATTATTAGAGAGGGAAGGAATCAACAAAGTATGATTCAATGATAGAGATGGAGTTAGATCGACTCTTCCAGCTCCAATTATAGGATAGGAGACACCATAAGCATTGGCAATAGATGAACATTTAGGCATGCAATGATCACGTAAAATGGATGCATCAAAAGTCATGTGATTTGTGACACTAAAGTCAAGAATCCAACCATGATCTCTTTTTGAATTGCAAGTGGCTAATGCTTTACCGATATCATTTCAACTAGTGTCATATTATTTCTTTAAGCCAAACCATTTTGTCGGATATTCTAAATGCACTACATTGATGTATTATGTCATATTATTCACACAGAAGAGATTAAATTAATTAGAGAAGTATTTACCTCATCTATCACTTTTAAGAATTTTAATCTTTTTATTCATTTGATTTTTTACTTCAATTTTACATATATTAAACATATTAAAAGCTTATATTTCATTAAGTACCTATAACAAAACCTAAAATGATCATCTATAAAAGTAATGAAGTATTTACTACCCCTTGTTAACTTTCTATTTAATTCACGTATATTGGAATGAACTAAGTTTAATAGATTAGATGTAATTTAAACACTAAAAAAATTTCTCTTATTCATTTTAGACTTATATATAATTCACGTTTACTATGATTTAAGTTATCACATGAAATCATTTCGATTTTTATCATCATTCTTATAAAGTAGAATAACCAATAGGTCCTAATCTATCATTTCATAAAGAAATAAACTTAATTTGAAGAACATTTTCAATGTTTCCGGTAATGGTTCCAAATTCATATCCAAAATGTAAAAATCTTCAAAGTAGTGAGAAGGAAATTTCAACCTGTCTTGCCATATTGTAAAATTTGTCACATCAAACCTATCAAGCCTTACAAGGTCTGGATGCATCATCATGATTTTTGTCACGTGGTCTCATTCTCCAGCTCTTGAAATATTGTTTGATATTTTTGTACAAATTGAAGGAGAAGGAAGATGAACGTGAACTTACAAACTTTAAAAACAAAAAATGAGGATTAAACACAATGCTAAATCGTTGTCCACGAACAATATTCAGTGCCACCGAGGTGGGAGCTTGAAGAATTTCAAGGCGAATAGAATGAATGAGTAATCAAACAATATTTCAAATAAGTTTAAACCAAGCAATTTGATACTTGTTTATAGAACTTGAAGAATTTTTTTGAAAATTGATGTTTGATCTATGATTTGAATAGGTTTTGGTACAATAGAGGTTAATAATATGTTAAAGACGTGTTTTCTCATAAGCAACATTTCTATTTATAGATTGCCGAGCAACATGCATGAAATAATGCAATTATCAAATGAAAATGTGTCAAAACCTTCCAAAAAGGCACCGTAATTCAAAATCCCAATGACTGTAATTTATAACTGGGTGGCCACCCAGTACAAAATGGGGTGACCTCTCAGTACAACAAAAAAAGCTACAGCATCAGCAAAATTAAGTCACACGACATCCCTGAAATGTTTCTTTTCTTTTGCATTTCTTTCACTTGATAATTTTTCACTTACTTATATAATTTCAAACCACTCATCATTATGTTTTAAACAATTTACAACAACCCCCACTTGTTCAAATATATAATGAGAACTCAATTTCAACGACACTTATGTGTAAAGTATAGATATATTTTGATTTGAATCCAACCTTAGTATAAATTCCACAAAGTAACATCGAAATCCTATGTAGCATGATAGCTTTGAACCTTTTATTCCTAGTGAAGATATCGGTGAAGCCACACAAAAATGCCACGTGTTCCAATTTCTACCCTATCTTGTTTAATGCTCTTTTGGCCTTCCGCTACTCATACACGTGAATTTTTTTTAGAAAGAAACTCCACTTTCCTAATAATTTTCTTGTGGCTTCTTTGTCACTTTTAAAGATGCATAATCCAATCATCTGAATTTTATTAAGAGTCATAAAACTCATCCTTCCTTTCATGAAAAACAGTACTTACAACCTAGAGTTGAGTTTATTTTAAAGTATGAGTGCTGAGACAACACACTTAATGAATGATTATTCTTACCCAGTGAACTCAATGTGTATTTGTTAGTATAGTTGTTGTTGTTGTTGTTTAATTATCACTAGTGCACGATATCTTTATCAAGTAGTAAAGTGGGTTTTTGAGTCCGGATTGTCGATCACACGAGGATTATTTATTTGCTATCGATTTACTTTGATTCTAAGTAATTCCTGACTAAAAAAAAAAAGCTAACTAAGAAAATAAAATTGCAAACGATTCCTAGAACGACAATAAAATTGAGATATAATGAAATAAACAATTAAATAAAAATAGAAATTTAAAACTAAAAGTAACTAACGAAAGCTAGAAATAAAGTTGTGGGTTTTGTAATGATTAAATGAATATCGAGACTAACGATTTCGAAGTAATGTTCTAACTTAATTTCACATCTCAAGTTAGTTTTCTAGAATTGTATTTAGTCAAATCTACGCATGTATCTAATTTACCCATGTCGAGTTCAAATTAGGCTTATTTAACTAAGTCAACCATGTATCTTTATAGAGGGTCAGAGTTCTCCTTAAACGCATTAAATTACTTAGGAATTCATAAGTGACCACAAGCAACTATAAATTCATACATCTGTCTTTTTGTTAAAATTGTTGAATTTTATTATGTGATCTAATTATTAACCCACATTTCAAATTATGAAAACAATCATTACATCATAAATTGGTGATCAAGCAACTTAAGCATTAAAGAAAATAATAAAATCAATACATGAACATCAAAATACCAACTTGAGAATTAAAATCAAACTAAAAATATTAAATCTACATCGTCAATCCCGATTTAAAACTTAGCTACTTATATTCTTTGAGATCAAAACAAAACAAAACAATGAAAATAAAACCTGAATTTTGAAGAGTTGAAGAATTAGAATCCCCCTCCTTTTATCTCTTTTCTGTGTATCACCTGCTTCAATTAATCCCAGTCAACTTTTCTTTGTATTGTAGTCGAATTCCAGCCTAACTTCACCTAATGCCCAGCCAAGAAGTATATTGCCTCTTTTTTTTTTTTATTTGCCCAAAGCTCCCTTTTGTTCCCAGCAATGTATTACCCCAGCCGTCTAACCTTTCGTATCCACTACCGAAGTCTTCCTTTTTGTAGCCAACCTCGCCTCCTTTTCATCCACTCAAAAAAATAAATAACCCAGCCGAGTGCTGCTGCTCAATTCCCAGCCACATACCACTCTCAGTTGCACATCGCCATGAACTCCTATAACTCACCACTTTTATAACCCCCCCCCCCCCCCCCCCTCCACACGGCAGCCTCTCTTCTTGTCTCTCCAACTCTCCTTTTATTGCCTTCACAGCCGAGCCCCTCTTCTTGTTGCTTTTGGAGTCTTTATTAAATTAGTTTTTAAAGGAACTTAGGTAGGTTATACTTTAAGACCTTAATTTTTCCAAATGGTTCAAGTTGGTCCATTGTCTTCGTTTTATCTTCAATTGCATCCAAAATTGAGTTTTTCCATCCAATTGTTAAATAATTGCTTCAATTCCTCATTTTTCTTGATTTTGGAATAAAACCTGAAATAATAATAAATAAAAACAAACTCAGTAGAATTTATTCATGAAAGAAAACATAATATTCCAATTTTGACAGGTAAATAAGTGAATAAAATATACTTATTAATAGTCATGAAGGGTTTCCGTCATTGGCCAAATTCCCTTGGGAGTAGTTTAGTAAGAGGATTAGCCAAATTCCCTTGGGAGTAGTTTAGTAAGAGGATTAGCCAAATTCTCATTTGTTCTATCTTTTGATTAATTTCCTCACATAGTTATATCTTAGACTCGTGTGTCTATACTTACCATTATATACTTCATTGTGTGCTTTTAATAAAGTGGCTTGACTATCACACAAGATAGTTCTTAAAATTCTCTCCCAATGAAATTTCATACATTAAGTCTCTAAGCTATTCAACTTTTTTTTGGTTTCATTCACTGCTACAAATCCGAATTCCATTGTTGAGTGTATAATACATGTTTATTTCTTGAATTTTCAAGAAATTACACCTCCTCCAAGAGTAAACGCCCAACTTGAGGTTGATTTATTTTCGCTTGCACTTGATATCCAA
This sequence comes from Ligustrum vulgare, assembly GCA_963555705.1. Taxonomy (NCBI): domain Eukaryota; kingdom Viridiplantae; phylum Streptophyta; class Magnoliopsida; order Lamiales; family Oleaceae; genus Ligustrum; species Ligustrum vulgare. The sequence continues at coordinate 43,330,414 of OY743173.1, read as the reverse complement.
CTAGCATTGGTGAATCCTTCTTGGATTCTCGAAGATTTATAATTGAAGACTTAGGTACTTAGTTCTCTTCAAATAGGAAAGAACCCTTCTGATAGCCTTCCAATGTTCTTCAGTTGTATTGTGAGTAAATCTACCAAGTTTACTAATTGCAAATTATATATCGGGTCTTGTGCAATGCATGGTATTCATAACACTCCCAATAACACTTGTATATTCAAGTTGTTCCTAGTGATAGCAACGGGAAGGATCAACATGATTCGTAAAATTTCCACTCCACTTGGATCAGATATCCTGTGGGTTCGGATCATATTGCATATTAGTGTCATCTCTAGTTGTGCCATTATTCTTCCATCATTTTTACAAGTTTAAACGTAGATATACAGTATATTTACCTCATTTATGTTCAATTGACTGTATAATATGATTAACTGAACATATAACCCCACTAGTTTTGGTAGTTTTGATAACTAAAATTGTCTGAACTTGACCAAGATCTTTCATTTTAAACATGAAAGATAGAAACCTCTTCGTTTCTTTATACCTTAAATTTGATTATATCTAATCAAAATGTCATCCACGTATAAGAATATAAGCACAATTTGATAAACATTACCTTTGAATATAAACATTTATCAACACTGTTATGTTTAAATTCAAATGACATAATTCCTAAATTAAAATTTTCATGTCATTTATTTAGTGCTTGTTTTAATCCATATAAGGATTTCCCAATTTATATACTCTATTCTCATTTTGAGAAGAAAAAACCTTATGATGGTTCCATGTAAATCTCCTCACCGAGATTCCCATTTAAGAATTCTATTTTAACATCCAATTGATGTATATGCAAATTGTGACTAGAAGGTAAAGCAAATAAAATTCTTTATTCGTGCAACTAGAACATACATGTCAAAATAATTAATTCATTCCTTTTGTAGATGACTACTAATGTGAAATTAAAAGTATTAAGAATACCATTTGCAGTATGGGACTGAGCTAGGATTTTGAGCAAGTGGGGGCTAAAAATTTCGAAAATCGAAAAATGTTAAAAGTTCAATAATAAACAAAAATTCGAATATGAACAAATCCGTCAAGATTTTTCCACGAATTTCACTGCGGTACTTCAACACACTTCCATAGTTCCACACATACATTACACAGAGAAAAAAAGAAGCAAAAGCTAGTGGCAGCCAACCTCCCTCTGTGATCTTAGATAAAACCGCAGACAAGTATCGTTCCAAATCCGAGTGGAAAGCAGATAGCCAAGAATAAAGTTTGCCATATCAGGAGCATGACGAGTGTCACCAAGTATGAATTTACGAGCATAAATCAAAGAATCTTTGATTCATTGCCAGTCCTTTGATTCATTCATATGTATTGGCTATATCTGTGGTACTTCTGAAAGCACAACCACGATAATGCACATGATCATCAAAAACCCATTAATGACAGGAACATAAATTTGACCTATCAATTTTTTTTCCTCAGAATCTTAGTGGGGACCTTGACTCTCATGGGTCCTCGAATGGATCCATCCCTGTCTACATTGTACATCCTCCTAAATGCTCATTTACAACCTATAGGTCTTGAGTGGGTGGTATATCAGCTATATCCCAACTATTGTTAGACATTGTTGAATTCATTTAATTTTTTATAGCATCGTTATAAAACATGTTATATATGATATTGCTTCTCGATAAGACTTAGGATCAGACTCTACTTGAAGAACAAATAGAGTAGTTCTAATAGAAAGAAATAAGTTGATAAATAATTTTGTCCGATTCTACTACTTTATCTTTTCGAGCTCTTTTGCTCTACAAAGTTCATTTGTATCAACATCCTTGGAAGATGTTTTAACTTATGATCTTGTAGAATTAAGAATCTCCACTTCAGGTTCCCTTCAAGAATTACCGAAAAATAATATAATTTCAAAGAACTCTACGTATCGGAATTCAGTAATGACATTGCTTTCTAAGATAAATAAATGACATGCTTTACCAATTTTAGCATATCCTATGAAGGCATATTTGATTCCTCTAGGACCCAACTTAGTCGTCTTAGGAATAACGTTCTTGCAATAAGCAAGATACCCCACACTTCTAAATAACCAATGTTCGATTTTCTTCTTTTCCACAATTCATAGGAAGAAATTTTAACTCTTTTAGAAGGAACCTTATCAACTATGTGACATGCACTTAACAAAACTCTACCCTGTGAAATGGCAACTTAGCATTTAATAAAATACCATTTATAAATCTGAATTAGTGTCCTATTTTTTTTTCTCTCAGACAAAGCGTTTTGTTGGGATATTCTAAGTACACTACATTGATATATTATATCATGTTGTTCATAAAGGAAATTAAATTCATTAGAGAAGTATTCAACTCCTCTATCACTTTTAAGAATTTTAATTTTTCTATGCATTTGTTTTTTTACTTCTATTTTGTATATGTTAAAAATATTGAAGGCTTATAATTCATCACGTAGATATTACAAAATTTAGAATGATCTTCTATAAAAGTAATGGAGTATTTATTATCCCCTCTAGTTACATTCCATTTAATTCACATATGTTGGAATGAACTAAGTCTAATAGATTAGATGTCGTTTAAAAACTATAAGAAATTTTCTTAATCATTTTAGACTTAATACGTAATTTACATTTACTATGATCTAAGTTATCACATGAAATCATTACAATTTTTATCATTATTTTTAAATTAGAATAACCAACATGTCCTAGTCTATCATGTAATAAAGAAATAGACTCAAACATATAATTTTAAATATTTTCAATGGTTTCGACAGTGGTTTTAAATCTGGATCTAAAATGTAAAAATCTTTAAAGTAGTGAGAAGGAATTTCAATCAGTCTTACCACCTTGAGAGATTTGTCACATCAAACCTACAAAACCTTAAAAGGTCTTGATGCATCATCATGATTGGTTGTAGGTTGTCTTCTTCTTAGTCTATTGAATTATCATTTAAGGTTTTTTTTGCAAATTGAAGAGGAGAATGAAGAATGATGATGAACTCAAACTTACAAACTTGAAAATTAAAAAATTAAGGTTCGAACACGATGATAAATCATTATTCACAAACGATATTTACCGTCATCGCAGTGAGTGCTTGAAGACTCTCAAGGAAAATATAATGAAGGAGTAATCAAACCTTTCAAACAAGTTTAAACCAAGCAATTTTATACTTGTATATAGTACTTGAAAAACACTTTTGAAAATTGATATTTTTTTCTTTGATTTGGATAGAATTTGGTATAATATATCTTAATTATATGTTAAAGATGTGTTTTATCATAAGAAATATCTCCAGGTTACCAAGAAAAATGGAACGAATGAGTAATCAAACATTTCAAACAAGTTTAAACCAAGCAATCTGATTCTTGTATTTAGAACTTGAAGAACACTTTTGGAAAATTGATGTTTGATCTTTGATTTGGATAGGTATAAATATATATTAATTATATGTTAAAGATGTGTTTTCTCATAAGCAATATCTCTAGATTACCAAGGCATATGGAATGACTGATAATCAAACATTTCAAACAAGTTTAAACCAAGAAATTTGATACTTGTATATAGAACTTCAAGAATACTTTTGATAATTGAAATTTGATCTTAGATTTAGATAGAATTCGGTATAATAGATGTTAATATAGGTTAAAGACGTGTTTTCTCACGTGCAACATCTCTATTTATAGATTATCAAGGGGGAATATGATATTTTATTTGTGCTTCATTATTATGATTATCACACCTATGCTCATGATTAAGGAATATATATCACCTTTTTGCTTATGCCAAAAGGGGGAAAATATGGTGATGATTTGTTTAGCATAACCATGGATATTCTATATGCATGAGAATGAATTATGACATATGCTAGATTATGCCACTATTATGCATTGAAAGAATAATCGTTGGTTTGTATAAGATAGGGGAAATATATGTTAAAATTGAACTTATCAATTATTCTCATTTCCCCATACTTTGATTATATGCTTTAATTACTTATATTGTCTTTAAAAATCATCTTGTTTGTCATAATCAAAAAGGGGAAAATTGTTGACCTATGGTTAACTTAACCTTATTGTTTTGATAATAAAAAAAAAAATTATATTGTATTACTAACAAGTGTGCTTCAAGTGTTTCATGTAATGATAATTTTCAAACCATTAAAAGTACAAATCATCTCTCGAAGATAAAAGATCCAAAACACAAGATGCGATGTTCAAGACATGAAGCATGATAGTATGAAGATCGAGGAATGAAGACTACAAAGAATTGAGCATTTACAAATTGATTTTCAATCTTGTGTAAGGTTAATGTATCAATAGTTGGCAATGCAATTCAAAAAGCTCAAGTAACATTTTTAAATTCATTAAAATATCTTTTTCAAAATCAACTTTGATAAAAATAACCTTGAAAAATCAAAATCTTGAAATGCTGATTTTTGAGGTCGACCACAAATCACATGAGGTCGACCTCATGTAGCTTTGAAGTCGACCGCAAGAAAAGACAGGTCTAACACATTGCTTTATTTTGAACTCCAACAGTTATTTTCTTGCAACGACTATATTGAGGTCGGTCGCATGGCTGAATAGGTCGACCGCAAAAGATAGTATGTGCGAAGTTGCTCTATAAATAGCCTTCTCTCTTGTATTCATTTAAAAAAAACATTTTTAAGAAGAGATTTTAGAGAAGCTTTCATGTGAAAATTCATTGTTCTTACTTCGTTTATATTCATCTATTTTTGTTAGAAAACATTGATTGATCTAAACTTTGTTTTATCAAATTCATCAAAGTTTTTGGAAGAAAGTTTTGTGAAGATTCTTGGTTTTATATTGTTTAAACTTCTTCAACATCTTCACATTATATATTGGAATAGAAGTGTAAGTCTCTCTTTGTTCTAAACATGTTTTAATCTTTTAAAAATAGAATTTTTGTTGAAGAACTTTGATAATTTGTGTTATAATTTTCATTATCATTTGATTTATCAAAGTTCCATTGTGGAAACACTTTGAGCTTAACTTATTGTTAATTATTCAAGTGTTGACAACTCTTGGTACTTAACTTGATCTATTGAATATTTATTCATCCATCTCATCAAAGATTCCAAGTGGGTAAGAAAACTTTTCTAGCTTGATTATTATCATTTTTACTTACAAAAGTTCTTGTTTACCGAGCACTTTTATTAAAGTAAAAATCTCTCTTCTTACTTAACTTGTATTACTTGTTAAGAGAGATTATTTGGTTGAAAGCTTTGATTCAAAGATCCTACATATTTCACATCATATTTATCAAAGACTTTTCAACAAAACAGTTGAGCTAAATTCATTGTCATCTATCGAAGTATTATCCAAAACTCTCTATATACTTAATTTGATTATATCATTTGTTTAAGAGATTTTTCCACAATTGTAAACTTATCATTTGTTATTTTACGGTTTTGAGAGCCTTGTGAAAAATCGATTTTTGTTAAGGATATGTGCTCCTTGTTGTAAGTCACTTAAGGATAAGTGCTCCTTATAAGTCACCGAAGGATAGATGTTCCTTGTTGTATGTCACCTAAGGATAAGTGCCCCTTGTTATAAGTCACTTAAGGATTTGGTACTCCTTGTTGTAAGTTACCATTATAGTGGATTTGGCATTGCTCGTGACGAAGAGCTCGATAACAGAGGACGTAGATCACGTTGGTTGATTGAACCTCTATAAATAGCGTTTGCATTCTCTTATCCCTTTTACTTACTTACATTGCACTTACTCTATTCTATCAATTTATATTATGCAACACTATATCTAAGTGCTATTCTCGCTTTCGCAATTAAGTTTACACATTTATAGCACACTACATTGATAGTTAAGTTACTTTCAACACTAAGTGCTCATACTTGTACTTATTGGCTTTAAGATTGAGATTATTTATCGAAAAAGTTTTATAAACCAATTCACCCCCTCTTGGTTAGTTACTCTTGGGCTAACAATTGGTATCAGAGCTTTGGTGCTCATTTTTTAAAAGATTTTACAATCTTGAGTTAATTGCTAATCATAATCTTGAGGGACATTCTACAAATCGTTCTCCTTTCTTTGATGGTACACATTATAATTATTGGAAGACTAGAATGATGATTTTTGTTCAATCAATAGATTATAATGTTTGGGAAGTAATTGAATTAGGTCCATATATGCCTACCAAAGTTAATAAAATTGATGGAAAACCGGACCAAATCATTCATAAACCTAGAGAGGAATATGATGAAAATGATAAAAGAAAATTGTCTTTAAATGCTAGAACAAAAAAATATACTTCATTGTGCTTTAGATATAAATGACTTTAATCATATTAGCATATGTGATTCCGCATATGATATTTGGCATACATTAGAAATCACACACATGGGTACAAGCAAAGTGAAAGAAACTAAGACAAATCTTTTATTTAAAGACTTTGAAAATTTCTTTATGAAGTAAGATGAGCCCATTACTTGTATGATTACTCATTTTACAGATATTATTGATGGCCTTAAAGGTTTTGATCATAAATTTACTAACAGTGAACTTGTAAGTAAAATACTTAGGTCTCTCTCCCGAGATTGGAATTCATTGAGGATGTTGATCGAAAACACAAAAGACATCAACACATATCCATTGGAAGAGCTTTATGGAACATTGCTGACTTATGAGCTCAACAATGCCCAAACAAAGGAGAAGACAAGAAAAGGAAAAGAAGAGGTTAGGTGAGAAATTGCTTTCAAATCGTCTCATGGTCACAAAAGTACCAAGTGCCGAAACAAGGAGAGATTCATCAAAAAGAAAGCACTCCAAGCCAATTGGGATGAAAGTGATGAAAGTCAAGATAAAGTGACCAACATGTGCTTCTTGGCAATTGGAGATGATGTAGACTCTATTGGAAAACCTTCATATGATGAATTACCTACCTCTTATGATGAAATAATTGTTGAATTTAAAAAACTTATTTTCAAACACTCTACTCTCCTTGAAATGCACAAATTATTGAAAAATGAAGTAGAAAGACCTTCGATTCTTAAAAATGATTTTGAGAAAGAAAAGATTGATCATAATTCCTTGGTTGAAGAAAATTGTTATTTAAAAGAAAAAGTTTTAGACTTGACAAACATTGTTTACAAATTCTTGACAAACACTGTTTACAAATTCACACAAGGAAAGAAATTTTTTTTATTTAATGCTTGGTAAACAAAAATGTGTTTTCAACAAGGAATGAATTGGATTTAAACCACATTTAAAGTAAAAGTTCATCAAACGCTTCCCTGATAAAACATCAAATTCTCACACCCCCACTACATGTGGTTTTTGCAACAAAGATGGACATATAGCTTCAAATTGCTTTATTTAAAAGAAGATACACTTTACAAACAATCAAAGAAGGATTCAAAAGTCCACTCACACTAACCACCAAGGATCCAAATTCATGTGGGTACCAAAGAACAAAATCTAGACTATCTTTTGTAGGTACCAGAGAAGATAGAGTGATATTTCTTGGATTGTGGATGATCAATGATCGAAGATCTATTATTCAACATTTTCATGATCAGAATTCAAAACCTCTAGCACTTCCTAAAGAATTTTTCATATTGAAAAGAGGTATGAGTATGAATATGACACATGGTGCTAATTCTTGTTATATGCATGATGTTATATTGTATGCATGAACTTATATTTCTCATGATTATGTCTTTGTACTCATTAAGGTGAAGTTATGCTTATGTTTTATGCATCTTATGTTTTGGAATGATATGATTATGTATTGATATGATGTTATGTTGATAATAAAGCATGTGATTAAATGTTTGTGACAAGATAGCAATCTTATCGGTTTGAACAAGTTAAGGGAAATCCATGCCAGATTTTTATTAATAAGAAATAATATTTGAATATGTGGGAAAAGTGAAAAGTGATCTTATTGATATACATGTTTATTCTAAAATAGATCAGCTGCTTATACATGTCAAATGATTTTTTTTTCTCAAAATCCCATTTAGTTGACAATATGGATAAACAATCACATACATTGAAATGACTTATGCACTTTGTTATACACCTTGAACTCATTTCATGAAATAAGTGTTTTACTAAGGGGGAATATGATATTTTATTTGTGCTTCATTATTATGATTATCACACCTATGCTCATGATTAAGGAATATATGTCACCTTTTTGTTTATGCCAAAAGGGGGAAAATATGGTGATGATTTATTTAGCATAACCATGAATAATCTATATGCATGAGAATGAATTATGACATATACTAGAATATGCCACTATCTTGCCTTGAAAGAATAATCGTTGGTTTGTATAAGATAGGGGAAATATATGCTAAAATTGAACTTATCAATTATTCTCATTTTCTTATGCTTTGATTATATGTTTTAATTACTTTTATTGTCTTTACAAATCATCTTGTTTGTCATAATCAAAAAGGGAGAAATTGTTGACCTACGGTTAACTTAACCTTATTGTTTTGATAATAACAAACAAGATTATATTGTATTATTAACAAGTGTGCTTCATGTGTTTCATGTAATGATAATCTTCAAAGCATTCAAAGTACAAATCATATCTCGAAGATAAAAGATCCAAAAACACAAGATGCGATGTTCAAGACTTGAAACATGATAGTATGAAGATTGAGGAATGAAGCCTACAAAGAATTGAGCATTTACAATTTTCTTATGTAAGGTTAATGCATCAATAGTTGGTAATGCACTTCATAAAGCTCAAGTAACATTTTTAAAGTCATTAAAATATTTTTTTTCAAAATCAACTTTGATCAAAAAACCTTGAAAAATCAAAATCTTGAAATGCTGATTTTTGAGATCGACCGCAAATCACATGAGGTCAACCTCGTGTAGCTTTGAGGTCGACCGAAAGAAAAGACAAGTCTACCGCATTGTTTTATTTTGAACTCAAACGGCTATTTTCTCGCAATGACTATATTAAGGTCGGTCGCATGGCTGAATAAGTCAACCGCAAAAGATAATATGTGCGAGAGTTGCTCTATAAATAACCTTCTCGCTTGTATTCATTTTTTTTAAAAAAAAAATTAAGAAGAGATTTTACATAAGCTTTCTTGTGAAAATTCATTGTTCTTACTTGGTTTATAGTCATCTATTTTTATTAGAAAACTTTGATTGATCTAAACTTTGATTTATCAAATTTATCAAAGTTTTTAGAAGAAAGTTTTGTGAAGATTCTTGGTTTTATACTATTTAAACTTTTTCAACATCTTCACATTATATATTGGAATAGAAGTATAAGTCTCTCTTTGTTCTAAATTTGTTTTAATCTTTTAAAGAGAGAATTTCTATTGAAGAACTCTAATAATTTGTGTTATAATTTTCATTATCATTTGATTTATCAAAGTTCCATTGTGTAAATACTTTGAGCTTAGATTATTATTAATTATTCAACTGTTGACATCTCTTGGTAAACTTGATCTATTGAATATTTATTCATCTGTCTCATCAAAGATTCCAAGTGGGTAAGAAAACTTTTCTAGTTTGATTATTATCATTTTTACTTACAAAAGTTCTTGTTTACCAAGCACTTTTATTAAAGTGAAAATCACTCTTCATACTTAACTTGTATTACTTGTTAAGAGAGATTATTTGGTTAAAAGTTTTGATTCAAAGATCCTACATATTTCACATCATATTTATCAAAGACTTTCAACAATACAGTTGAGCTAAATTCATTATCATCTATCGAAGTGTTATACAAAACTCTCTATATACTTAATTTGATTATATCATTTGTTTAAGAGAGTTTTCCACAATTGTAAACTTATCATTTGTTATCTTACGGTTTCGAGAGCCTTGTGAAAACTCGATTTTTGTTAAGGATATGTGCTCCTTGTTGTAAGTCACCTAAGGATAAGTGCTCATTGTTGTAAGTCACTTAAGGATAAGTGCTCCTTATTGTAAGTCACCTAAGGATAGGTGCTCCTTGTTGTAAGTCACTTAAGGATTTGGTACTCCTTATTGTAAGTTACCATTATAGTGGATTTGGCCTTGCTCGTGATGGAGAGCTCAATAATAGAGGACGTAGATCACGTTGGTTGATTGAACCTCTATAAATAGCGTTTGCATTCTCTTATCCCTTTTACTTACTTACATTGCACTTAGTCTATTCTATCAATTTATATTGTGCAACACTATATCTAAGTGCTATTGTAATACCATTTTTCATTGTTACGTGCATCTTTAAATTCCACGTGACATTTATATTAATGTTGTTATACATTTTAAATTTGATAAATTTTATGTCAATGATTTGAATTATCTTGCGGTGGAAGGACTTGGATGCCGTCTCGATCAATGTACCAATTAGAAAGTTCATAAATTGTTACGAGCAATTCTATGTGATTATTTGTCTCAGTGCTTAAGCATGTTATTTTCTATTTTATTGTATTATATCGAAAGTTGGGGGAAAGTTTGGTGGCAATTGGAGAGTAAATAGAACTTATGGACTAAGTTATGTACATAGAGAGAAATGAGGGACCAAATTGCAAATTTCAAAGGATTATGTTTAAACCTAATTCAATCACCTCATACTCACTCTCTCTCTCTCTCTCTCTCTCTCTCTCTCTCTCTCTCTCCCCTCTCACTCGGCCTCTCTGTCTCTCTCTCTCGCTTCACACACCAACCGAACCACCCTCACTCTCTCGATACACCGTCACCGCCACCCCCACCGGAGTTCTCCGCCCACTGCCGCGACCACGATCTCCCCTCCCACGGTAAAACTTCCTTTTTTCTCTCCCTTCTGCACGCATCGCTCGGGCTCCACTATAGCCCGTACCCACGGTCTGCAACTCACACTCTTTTACACACAACACACTCTTTTACATGCACACACATGTTTATATGTATTGATGTATATATGTTGAATGTATGTATTTATGTGAAGATTTCAGATTTGGATTTTTGTTAAATTTTGAAATTTAAACAGTAAAATCAACATTTTGGGCAATACACACACACACACACACACACACACACACAAACACACACACATATACATACATACGTGTGTGTGTGTGTGTGTGCGTGCGCTTTTCAGATTTTATGGATTCGTAAAATTAATTACTTTAGTTAAATTTCTAGCTTAATAGGAGTTGTATTGTAAATTTCAGATTGATTAATGTATATAAACTTATATATAGATTGTGTTATAAATCTAATTTATGAAATAGGTAGCTTAGTGAACTATTTGATTAAAGTTTAAATTATAATAATAATCTTTTTTAGATTTGAGAGTTTCGAATTTATGAAATTTGTCAATCGTTTAAACTTTAACTTTTGGATGAAAATTTTATGATTTTCAAATTAAGAGTTTATCTGGAACTTTAAGTTGGTATTTCAGTTTTGGGATTTATTAATGCAATTGTTTTGATTAATTTTAGTTAAATTGAGACCTTGATTATAATCTTACATTCTTATGCATTTAGGGATTTAGAATGTAATATTTTGGAAATTGGAAGCATGAAAGACTCCTTCTGGTTTATGTGCTTTAATCTAAACGTAAGGTCACGTTTGAGTTAAATTGATAGGTTTTTTTTTTTTTTTTTTTTTTTTTTTTTTTTTTTTTTTGTTTAGTATTGAAATGAATCGTGAAATGTGCTTTCAAACTTAAAGTATATTTTATTTAATGAATGGATATAAATTAGGATTATTTGAAACATTGACGTGACGGGCATCTGAGACTCTTCCACTTGCAAGTCAAGATAACGGTAAATATTAAGGGCAACAAGTAAGTAAACTTCCCCCTATTTTTATCAAAGTTGAATGTAAATGTGAAATTAATGTGTAAACGACTGTCTTGCAACTTACTTGCTTTGATGAATTTCATTTACTTTATGAAAGTATATGTTATTAAGAAGAATGTTCAAGCATGCACGTTATCATGTCATTGCATCATCAAGCATGCATTGGTATCGAAATTGGGAAGTCAAATATTTTTAAATGAAAGGAATGTGTCAAGGTGCAAGTTTGTTCAAAAGTTATGTATCCCAAGTTTTTTTTTTTTTTTTTTTGAAAGAATGGATGTACTTCTAAGTCATGAAAGATGGGAGTGGGAAATGGGGCACGGGGGACCGGCGTACCAGAATGTAATGAGCCGCTTTGTGGTGTAATAAAGTGAATGAGACACTTTGCGGTGGAATAAATGTTAACCTCTTTGCGGTTTTACTTGTAAATGTGATCTGGTTCCAAATAAGAATTGCCCACTATTATCTGATTGACTAGAAGTTTCATCAAGTGAGCTCACGATGGAAATGTTAAGTGAATGTTTTGAAATGTTAAGTGAAAGTTGTGAAAGGTTAAAGTGAATGGGGATACATACTTCAAAATTTTAAAGCATTTCATGTCATAAGCATGCATCACGTGCATAAGTTTACTTACTGAGCTCTAGTTCACCGAAATCCCTCCCCCAACATTTCAGGTGATGAAAGCTAGATGACATGAGGAGAGCACTTGGTGGTTGACTCAGACAGTACCGCTGTCATTTTTGAAATAAAGTTAAATTTACTTAAGTTATCATCTAAATTATTTCTCATTCAATTTATTGATTATGGTTTGGTTGAAGTTAGTTTCGAATGAAGAATGGTAATGATTTAACTACTTACTATTTCATTTGTCAATGTTTATTGTTTTTGGAAATTTTATGTTGAGGAGTTTGGGGATTGAATGAATTGGTTTTGGTGATGATGAATGTGGTTGAGATGTGGTTGATCTTGTTTAAATTATTATATCGGTTATGTTGTCTCTCTACAGGTTGGTTAAATCCAATTTATGGAGGAGACTCTGCCGAAATTTCTGTAAAATTTAATAATAGATAAATGAAAATTTTAATGTTTAAAAGATTTATTTCCACATATAATGTGAATGGAAGTTAACACGCCTAGGTTTAAGATTTTGAATTTGGGGTGTTACAATTTTTGGTATCAAAGCTAAGAGTTTTAAAAGCGATTCTGTAGACTTTTAAAATTTATTTGAAAATGGTGCGGGTACTGAGTCACGCCTCAAGGGCGTCTCCCTCGATCATCTGGTAAGTTAAATTTCTGTTCAAGTTATTAAATGCTTAGTAATGTTTCCAGTATTGTAATTTTTTGCATGTTAACATGCAATGTTGTAAAGTTAGAGGTTAAGGATGTTGTTAATGGATATGACGTGTATACCTTGATTATGTAAACGAGAAAATGAGATGGTAATGATTATTATAAAATTGAGTAATGTTCATAAGTTCCTTATGTGAAGATATGAAATGAATGCGAATAGTGCTTTGAGTCATGGAGACTACATCGGCAAGAATGTATATTATATCCAAGTCGGAAGTTGAGAAGTCATCGAACTTAGTATTAAGCACTTATCATGTTTGATCTCGGGACTACCCACTCATTTTATAGTCCCATAATCATAGGAAAATTGATTTATCCATCTCCGTAATTGGAGACCAAGTTTAGATTGTCAACACCATTTGAAAAATTGTTGAACTCAAGTTATGTGTTGAGAGACTGTCAAATAGTAATGAGAGGGTATGATTGGTTGGAAAATCTTATAAAATAGATATCCATGATTTTGATGTCATTCTGGAAATGACTTGGTTATCTAGGTACCACGCTTCAATTGATTGTCATGACAAGAAAGTGGTGATCGAACCCCCAAATGAGCCCTTTTTGCTTTATTAGAGTTTAGGTAAAACCTTCTATTCCAATTATGTCTACGATGAAGGCTCGTCAGTTGATGGAATAAGATTGTAAAGCCTACTTGGCTGGTACTAATTGAGGTCACTAAGACAGTCGACAAACCTCTCTCTCGAACAAACTGCGATTGTTCGAGAATATCAAGATGTGTTTCCAGAAGATCTTTATGATCTACCACTTGAAATAGAGATTGACTTCAACATTGATTTAGTGCCTGGAACAACCCCAATGTCTAAGGCTCCATATCAAATGGCTCTTGCTGAACTTAAAGAGCTCAATGAGCAGTTACATGATCTTATGGACAAGTGTTTTGTTCAACGTAGCTTTCCACCATGGGGTGCGCCTATGCTATTCGTAAAGAAGCGAGACGGTCCTATGAGTCTTTGCATAGACTACAGAGAATTGAACACTGTGAAAATTAAGAATAAATATCAATTTCCAAGAATTGACGATTTGTGTGATCAACTTCAAAGTGCAGGGTATTTTTCCAAGATCGATCTGCGATCTGATTACCATCAGTTGAGGATCGAGGAAGAGGACTTTCCAAAGACAGTTTCCTGTACTAGATATGGGCATTATGAGTTATTGGTGATGCTGTTCGAGTTAACAAATGCTCCTGCGGTATTTAGGAACTTAATGCATTGGATCTTTAAAGAATATCGAGATCAATTTGTTATCGTTTTCATTGATTTCATAGTGATATATTCAAGGTCCGAGTAAGAGCATGAAAGTGTTTTGAGAATCGTGCTTCAGAAGCTTAGAGAAGAGCAATTATTTGCTAAGTTAAAGAAGTGTGAGTTTTGGCTGGGTAGAGTGTTATTCTAGGGGCATATTGTATCAAGGGAATGTATTGAAGTGGATCCGAGTAAGATCGAGGTAATTTGGAACTGAACGATGTATTCTAATGTTAAGGAAGTCTGTAGTTTCCTTGGATTAGCGGGTTACTATCGAAGATTTTTGGAAGGGTTTTTCAAGATTGGCTCGCCATTGACTAAGTTGACTAGAAATGATACAAAATTTCAGTGGAGTTCGGATTGTGAACAGAGTTTTGAGGAGTAAAAAAAAAAAACACGGTTGACAATTGCGCCCATTTTAACTATTCCACAAGGAAAAGAATGGTTGGTCATATACAGTGATACTTCATAAAAAGGGCTCGGTTGTGTTCTTATGCAATATGACAAGGTGATGGCCTACGCTTCTAGGCAACTAAGGGAGTAAAGAATTGTAAAAATTTAAGATTTATTGAGATTGAGAGATTGGTATATATAAGATTTTAGTGATTTATTGATGTAGAAATGTTCATGTGATATATATGATAGTTATTATACTGTGATCTTAAGGAGATTGATATGATTAAATGTTGAGGTCATATGGTATGGTGATAAGTGGCATGTCACATGATTACCATAAGTTATGGTAAATAGATAGTTAATGAATGTTATGATTGTCCTATGGAAGAATAGTGTGATGATATGTTTGAACTAATTAATCTTATCTTAATCAATGGTTTATCGCTAAATGTGATCTATGGTCGGGAAACTTCATTTATTTATGATAAGATAGATGAATTTATTTAAAATTTTGGTGATGTAGTTGTGATTACTCATTGTTGGTTGTGCATTAGATGTGAATAAAGTATATTTTCCATATTGAGATCTCCATGGAATATACATAAATTTGGATTGTTTAAAAATCTAATGATCATTAGTGTAACTTTTACTTATCGTGGAATTGTATCTTTGGGTTAAGTAAACTTGATGATGAATCCTATATGAATCGCAAAAGTCTTATTCATTGGTGATAGGTCAATGATTTATTTATAAATACTTGGTTAGAATATTTTTAAAATATGGCATACATTGAGGTTTTGGAAAAAAATAAAATAAAATTGAGAACGTCATATTGATCTTATGATGATTTTGAAAGCATGGATTCTTAAATTAGTACCTAGGCTTTAGTTTTAAGATGAGCGTATGATGCTGAATACTTGATTACAATATATAAATATGGGTTACAGGATTTAAGTTTGATCCTCCGATTTTAATAGAAATGTCAGGATGTTTAGAAAAGATTTCGTTTGTAAATCTTTCTAGAAAGATTCTGTTAAAGTTTTAGTATTTCTACTGTATATTTTGGTATGAACGTCAAGTTTCACTAATTCTGGATTATAAAGTCATATTTTGGTCAATCTTCTCGATTTTAGTTTTAAGAATGTGATCAATCAATATATATATTAAGGTTTAGACGTTAGAATAGATCTTATGAAAGGCTGGAAATGGAAAATAAGTGAATGGATTCATAAGTGAGATAATGTCGGTTGATGGTCTCCTACAACAATAACTATCAAACTTCGATCTGTATTGAGTACTATATGATAGGAAGTGTAGATCGTCAGTTCACGAGGGTGAGCTAGGAGAAAGAAAGTTGTTGAAAAAATTCGTCAGCAGATGAGAACTGCACAGAGTAGACAGAAAAGCTATGGGGACAAAAGAAGGAAATCTTTGGAATTCGCCGCAGGCGATATGATCTTTTTTAAGGTAGCTTCAATGAAATGAATTATGAGGTTCGGGAAGAAAAGAAGGTTGAGCCCTTTTGTTGGCCCCTTGAGAGGCTAGAAATGATGAGTGACCTAATTTATGTGATTGCATTGCCACCAAAACCATCTGGGATACAAAATGTGTTTTATGTCTTATTGCTGAGGAAGAAGTATTATCCAGAATCATCTTATATTCTCAGCTTTGAGTAATTAGATCTTCGTGAAAATTTGTATATATGTTGAATGTATGTATTTATGTGAAGATTTCAGATTTGGATTTTTGTTAAATTTTGAAATTTAAACAGTTAAATCCAGATTTTGGGCAATATATATATATATATATATATATATATATATATATATATATATATATATATATATATATATATATAAACGTATATATAGATTGTGTTATAAATCTAATTTATGAAATTGGTAGCTTAGTTAACTATTTGATTAAAGTTTAAATTATAGTAATAATCTTTTTTCAGATTTGAGAGTTTCGAATTTATGAAAATTTTCAATCGTTTAAACTTTAACTTTTGGATGAAAATTTTATGATTTTCAAATTAAGAGTTTATGTGGAACTTTAAGTTGGAATTTCAGTTTTGGGATTTATTAATGCAATTGTTTTAATTAATTTTAGTTAAATTGAGAACTTGATTATAATCTTACATTCTTATGCATTTAGGGATTTAGAATGTAATATTTTGGAAATTGGAAGCATGAAAGACTCCTTCTGGTTTATGTGCTTTAATCTAAACGTAAGGTCAAGTTAGAGTTAAATTGATAGGGTTTTTTTTTTTTTTTTTGTTTAGTATTCAAATGAATCGTGAAATGTGCTTTCAAACTTAAAGTATATTTTATTTAATGAATGGATATAAATTAGGATTATTGGACACATTGACGTGACGGGCATCTGAGACTCTTCTACTTGCAAGTCAAGATAACGGTAAATATTATGGGCAACAAGTAAGTAAACTTCCCCCTATTTTTATCAAAGTTGAATGTAAATGTGAAATTAATGTGTAAACGACTGTCTTGCAACTTACTTGCTTTGATGAATTTCATTTACTTTATGAAAGTATATGTTATTAAGAAGAATGTTCAAGCATGCACGTTATCATGTGATTGCATCATCAAGCATGCATTGGCATCGAAATTGGGAAGTCAAATATTTTTAAATGAAAGGAATGTGTGAAGGTGCAAGTTTGTTCAAAAGTTATGTATCCCAAGTTTTTTTTTTGAAAGAATGGGTGTACTTCTAAGTCATGAAAGATGCGCGTGGGAAATGGGGCAAGGGGGACTGGCGTACCCGAATGTAATGAGCCGCTTTGCGGTTGAATAAAGTGAATGAGCCGCTTTGCGGTGGAATAAATGTTAACTGCTTTGCAATTTTACTTGTAAATGTGATCTGGTTCCAAATAAGAATTGTCCACTGTTATCTGATTAACTAGAAGTTTCATCAAGTGAGCTCACGATGGAAATGTTAAGTGAAAGTTTGAAAAGTGTGAGAGTTGTAAAAGGTTAAAGTGAATGGGGATACATACTTCAAATTTTTAAAGCATTTCATGTCATAAGCATGCATCACGTGCATAAGTTTACTTACTGAGCTCTAGCTCACCGCAATCCCTCCCCAACATTTCAGGTGATGAAAGCTATATGACATGAGGAGAGCACTTGGTGGTTGACTCAAACAGTACCGCTGTCATTTTTGAAATAAAGTTAAATTTACTTAAGTTATCATCTAAATTATTTCTCGTTCATTTTATTGATTATGGTTTGGTTGAAGTTAGCTTCGAATGAAGAATGGTGTAGCTTTAATGATTTAACTACTTACTATTTCATTTGTCAATGTTTATTGTTTTTGGAAATTTTATTTTGAGGAGTTTGGGGATTGAATGAATTAGTTTTGGCGATGATGAATGTGGTTGAGATTTGGTTGATCTTGTTTAAATTATTATGTCGGTTATGTTGTCTCTCTACATGTTGGTTAAATCCAATTTATGGAGGAGACTCTACCGAAATTTCTGTAAAATTTTATAATAGATAAATGAAAATTTTAATGTTTAAAAGATTTATTTCCGCATATAATGTGAATGAAAATTAACACCCCTAGGTTTAAGATGTTGAACTTGAGTTGTTACAACTATATTTGTTTTATCAATTAAATTTACACATTTAAAGCACACTATATTGATAGTTAAGTTACTTACAACACTAAGTGCTCATACTTGTACTTATTGATTTTAAGATTGAGATTATTTATTGAAAAAGTTTTATAAACCAATTCACCTCCCTCTTGGTTAGTTACTCTTGGACTAACATTAATCACTTCTCATTATGCTCTGAACAAATTACAACATACTCAATGTCTCTTAAATGTTTCTCTTTTTCCTAAATACTATACTATTTATTACTCCTTCCGTTCCAAAAAGAAATGCACATTTTTCTTTTTTGTTTGTCTTAAATTATTTGTCACTTTCCATTTTGAGAGTAAACTAATATTTTAATTTTTTAATATACCTCTATTTAATATGTATTGTTATCAACAAATATGAATTATCCATTTCAATATAAGGGTATATTTGACAAAATATAAATAAATTTAGATATTATGCTGTGTTCGGTAAAATGGTTTATAAACCATTTGTAATCACTCAAATTTTCAATACAACTTTTTAATCACATATCCTTTCTTTCTCCAATTTTTAATCATACATCTACCTCGAGATACGCGAAATAAGCAAAAAAACTCGATTTATTTTACATTCGTAATAAAAAATGCTAGTTGTACAAAGAATTTGACAAGTAGTTTGACACATAGACGAGGTGTGAGAAATACGGATGTTGATGTTAAAATTGATGTGATGGGTAAAATAAAAAGATTGTGCCACTTATGTTATATGTCAAACTTTTTGTTAAATTTTTTGTACATGTAACATTTCTATACATTAATTATGTTATTTTAGCCTCCGTTTGACTACACCGTGTGGTTTATAAACTAATTTATTTATGTTTTTGAAATAAAAATTATTGTTGAAATTTAGAGTAAGAAAATATATTTAATTAAAAAATAATTTTTTAAAAATTGTATAGTTTATAAATTAATTTATAAAAAAAAGGTCAGATTGTCCCATACGATACGCTGTACATTAGTCAGATTTGATGTGATATTATTAAATTTAGTGTATGTCCTTTTTACGGATCTGCTTTTCCACTGTGGCATCCGCTGATGGAAGAAGACAAAGGTCAGCACCAAACCCAAAAGAAGAGTTTTTACACGCAGTGAGTCACACAAATATCTTAAAAAAAACAAAATCAATGCCTAAGTTAAAGAAGAAATTTCAAACCATATGCTTCTTTCACTAGGAAAAGCTACATAAATTTTAACAATTTCTCTTTGGTTTGAACTTTCAAACCAACCTGTGTAATGGAAAAATCCATAAAGTTCAATAACAGTTTATTTATTTTTGCTTCTTCAAGCGGGTTCCATTGAGAATTATCAGAACACATTTCATGGAGGTATGCTCAAAAGTTTCAACTTTGTCATGTACTTAATTTTCAGTTCGATCGGCATCCAAAAGTTTCTACTTTTCATGATTAGTTCTCACTTCTCATTACAGCTTTCCTCTCACAATCAACCTTTTTTCTTAAAAAAAAAATTGATCAATCAATAATCATTAACACAATCATCCAAGAGATTTTCTGCCTATTTTTTGCCTTAATCATAGGAGTTTCTGAAATTAATGCAAAAGAATATTCGTAGTTCATGTTGGGTGGATTTGTGAATAGTGACGCCAAATATTGAAAGTTTGTAAATCCAAGCCGAAATTTGGAGAGAGTAATGGCAAGGAAAAACACAAATAAGAAGAAGAATAAGGACAAAGTCGAGACAAGAGTTGGACTCTTTGTCCTTAAGTCGAATTTGCCCCGCAACGGTGCCTACGGATAACGGCAATCGACTCCCAAGATACAACGGCTTCACTTGTGTTTGTAGCACTCCAAAACACAAGTACAACGAACCAAATTTGTCTTATGTACTCCAAATGATGCAATGAAAGAATATCAAAACAAATGAAATGATTTGATTTTGGAGAGAAGTGAGGATGTTGAGATGTTTTGCATATCAAAAGGTGAGGAATAGGACACCCAAATATGAAATGATTCGATCCCCGTTTGTGCGCCCCGAAACGGCGAAGTGGCAAACAATTTTGCCTAAACGGATTGAGTCGAGCTTTTGAGTATTTGGCCGAAGTCGACACGAAGTCACTTTAATCGATTTCCAATTCTCGGTTTATTAACCAATATCCAACAGTTCAGTTCTAACTTCTAAACAAGAGGGACAAGACGATGGAATAGCCGGTGAGATTCACAGTTAGGTTTTGATGTATTCCAATGTGAAGGGGAGTTACAGGAGTAATTCTATTTATCTCAAGTAGAGATTGATCTCTACTTGAGTTGGCACACATTCATCGGAGAATGGAGAGGTGTCTATGTGCAAATGCACAAGGCACCTCCTCATTTTCTAATGAAAAAGTGCCAACTAAGTAGAGATCAATATCAAGGTTGAGATAAATATCATTATTCGGAGTTCCAAAGATCATATACATGGTTTTATAGAATGAATGTTAGAGCTGGAAGACTCAAATTTTGTTTGACGAGACTCGAAAAACTCACCGTGTGAATAAATTTGTGGAAACTACAACTATTGAATAGGGCCGACCAGCTTTATTATTCTCTCGTGCACGTTTATACACACACGTAAACATTATAGCATTTTATAAATTGATTTATTTATGATTTTGAGATAAAATGTATGATTGAAAAGTAAAGAGAAAAAATGTGTGTAGTTAGAAAGTGATTTAAAAAATTGTGTGTCGGAGTGGGCACGGTCCGGTTCCGAAAGGAACCAAACCGAACCGAGTACCAATGAGAATCTTAGTAATGGATTCATTAGTTCCATATTTGATTTCAGATCCGAACCGGAACCGGAACCGAATGAATTGGTTCCGGTTCGATACTTTACATTGAAATTGTTAAAATAAAATGTTCATTAATGAAGATTAATAATTCTTTTGACACTATAAAAAAAAATTAGAAGGATTGCACATACTTTACAAAGATTAAAAGAAAAAACAAAATCATGTACAAAAATTAAAATATATATATATATATATATATATATATATATATATATATATATATATATATATATATATATATATATATATATATATATATATATATGTTACTATCATTAAGCAATTATATCTTACATAAATTCATAAACAAAGTGCAAAGGTTATAGAATTGGAATAAACTTTTATAACTTTTATAATTATAATTTATAGAATTGTTTAGATATATATAACAGATTGACTAGGGAGGTGAATGATGATAGGTTAAATTGATTAAAGGAAAGAATCAAAGTAATTGAGAAGAAGGATTCTTTGGAAATATAGAAGGAAACTATCAATTATGACCTAAATGGGAAGTTTCACATTGTGTTTTTAATTTTACCAAAAAAAAAAAAAAAATCAAATGGAGAACTGAATTACCATTATTCTAATAAACAAGCACTGGGAACCGGATCGAAACCATCCAGTTCTAAATAATAAGTCCCAAAATGGAATCTTTCCTTGGTCGAAACCGATTCTGGTTCGATTCCATCGGTTCTAGGAAATAATGCCCACTAATCTATAAATTTATTTATTTAGTTTACTAAAGGTATAATTTCGTTATGTTTTTGTATTAGCCATCCAAAACGCTTCTAGGATTTTCCCATATATCTTTGTATTATTATTCTTATTTTTCTATTGCATATTCCGGCTTTTTCCTAATAGATTTTATGTTTGTTAGGTTTATTTGTAAGTAAGTAGTAGGACCAGCCCAAATTTTTGAGGGACCCTAAGCGAGCCCCCAACCCCAATATTTATAGAGCCATAAGCCAAGCACAAAACTTTTCACATAATTTCAAAGACACATTAACTAATAATTATAACTAAGAACTAATAACTAAGAACTAAATTATTAAAATAATACACACACACACATTGGAAATTAAAATCAGATTTTTAGTAGATTTTGATAAAATTTGATGGGATATTGCATTAAGATTGATCGGCATAAATCCCGAACTTTTTCAAAATTGGGATTTTGATAAAGAGATCTTGTGCCAAGGTTGGGCATAAGGTCAACCTTACCTTTTTTGGACAAGGCTGGCCTATTTCGCAAGCCCGTGTATGGAATCTCTCAGTTTTCATGTGCTAAGCTCATTCTTTGGGCGGACCTGCTCATGAGCATGACATGATCTCACTGGGGACCATCCATATCCCAAATTTTTTTTTAATGGGATGTGTTTTTTGCCCTACAAATTTAAATCAAGGTAATTCCCTATTTAAATTCTACTTATAGAAAAAAAATATAGTCAAATTCTAGTAATAAAGATTCCTTTAATATTAGGACGAGGAGACTTATTTTGAACCTTAAAAATAGGGCTCTTTTGTTAACAAGTTAAGACACATTCATATGTTTTTAAGCATGTTCTCTTTCTACATTTCTACTTTTCTAGAAAATTAATTCTTATACAGGAGGACGACGTGAAAATCCCTCACCACCTTTTTCCAGGTTCATTAAAGACCATCAAGATCATCTTTTCCAACAATTTCATAGCTTCTGGTCTTGCCACACCAAACTCACCCTTTCGCATCTATAGGGCCTTCCTTCCGACCAACTCACTGGTCGGAGAGAACAACCCTCATCCTCTCGAAGTTGTTCAAGAGTTTAGAGGTCAGCAAGCCCCTTATGAAAACATATCTATAGGTCGAGAAGTCTTCAATAAACTCCAACAACTGCTAAATGACATTCACATATCCTTCAACAACACGCCATTCCTCATTTTCCGTCCCAAAAAAAGAACTCCCAAGGTCATGCTCTGGGATGAGCACATATAACCCACACCCATTGACATGAACCCTTCGAGAAACAGAGTCGTCCCTCCCATCACAAAAGGGTCAACAAGGGATAATAGATAGGATCAAGTAGAGTGCATGTGGGCAAGCTACTTTCACATGGAGAACTCTCTTTACTCCTGAAATAACCACTTTTTCCTTGCCAGATCAGTTCAAATATCTACGAATAAAATAATTGATGGGACTTCATACACGAACAACCGGTTGAACACGTATACTAATGTTATGAATATGCAGAATGCCCCAGATCAGATCTTATGCTAGATCTTTCCGTAGACCTTGGCCAATGCCGCTCGAGATTGTTCTCCACCATACCACAAGGATCAATCTCTTCCTTTGATGACCTCACTGACTAGTTCACGACCTTCTTTGCCAGTAGCAAACGAATAAAAAAATGTCCCCTCTCTCTTGTAGTTAAGAAATATCTCTAATAACACACTTTGGGAATTCATGACCAGCTTTAATGATGAAAGACTCCAGATTCATGATCTTTACACCACTATATCCACATTAGCTCTCAGCCTCACAGTAAGAAGTCAGGAATTCAAGATGTACTTATAAAAAAAATCCACCTAGCACAGTGACCGATCTCCTCAAAAGGGTAGAGAAGTACATAAATATGGAAGAGACCTTGTCCTTAGTAAAAGTCTTCGTTAAAGCCTTCAAAGCAACAAAGCAAACATTTGAGATCCAAAGACGGGAGGAGCTAGCAAAATACTTGACCTGATGCCAGAAGGAAAAAACTATGGACTCCGAGACCTTGTCCCCCTAAATACATCTCGATCTTGCATTCTGGTGGAGATTAAAGTTAGGAAAGACTTGCGGTGATCCAAGCTCGTTAAAAGGAAATTCATCGATAACAATCGAAACAATTACTAAAAGTTTCATAGGAGTCAAGGGTATGACATGGATTAGTACAGATACCTTCAAAAGGAACTTGAGGCTCTCATCAAGAGAAACCAATAGGGGCAGCACGTAAAAAAAGATGATAAGACTGGGCGTAATCCCAAGAAAAAGATCAGGAGAGGAATCGATCTGTTGGCACAATCAATTTTATTGTGGGTAGAATAGCTTTAGGAGGAGACTCAGGAAATGCTAGAAAGAATTATGTTTGTGCATTGCAAAAATAAAATTAAAAAAATGAAGTGGTTATTCAAAAACCCAACCTCCACAACAATATCCCTTTTGACAATTCTGACATGGAAGGGGTCTCTTACCTGCACAAGGATGTAGTGGTTGTCTAGGCCGTAATTGCTAACTTCAATGTAAAGAGGATACTTATTGACAATAGAAGCATCACAAATGTCCTTTCTCTTGATGTTTTTAGCTTGGTACAACTTCAAAGAGATCGGCTTCAATATATCATCACCACATTGAAAGTATTTTAGAAGAGGATCCGTCAAACATGAGGGACTTATAGATCTTCCTACTTCCTTAGGACTAGAAGAACAACAAGCTACAAGAATGGCTGCATTTCAGATAGTCCGAACCCCAATGACCTACAACGCTATTATGGGAAGACCTTTCCTTAACAACATCAGAGTCATTGTATCAACACACCATCCGACTGTTGATTTCCCTATACCTACATGTATTGCAATTGTGCAAAGTTCAAGCATTAGCATGACGTTGTTACATCAGTTGCATAAGTAAGGGAAAACATAATTAATGACAATTGGGTCATTACTGGAAGAGCGCATGTCTTCGATAGAATAATTGGAAGAAGTCGTGATCTCTGAAGGAAAAATCTTCACTATCAAGAAAGACCTGCCTAGAGTATTAAAGGAAGAACTATCTCACTGCTTGAGAAGAAATATGGATGTCTTCTCTTAGAGTCTAGAAGACATGCCTGGAACTGATACCAAACTTGTTGTACAGAGGCTTAATGTGAAACATGATAAAAATTTGGTGAAACAACGAAGAAGATAATTTTCCAACGAAAGGAGACATGTCACCAGGGAAGAGGTCGATAAACTCTTAAAGGCCAGGCTTATCAAAGAAGAAAAGTATCCAAAGTGGTTAGCCAATGTATTCTTGGTAAAGAAGGCCAATGGAAGTGGCGTGTATACATAGATTTTACAAATTTGAATAAGGCATGCCCTAAAGATAACTGCCCCCTTCCTTGAAATGATAGATTGGTGGACTTACCATCAGAGCTCGAACTCTACAGCTTTCTTGACGCCTTTTGAGGGTACCACAAATCATAATGGCTAACCGAGACTAGGAGAAGACCTCATTTATGGAAGAAGAAGGTATATATTGTTACAAGGTCATGCCTTTCGGTCTACAAAATGCAGGGGCAACATATCAAAGATTGGAGAACATGGTTTTTCCCAAACACATAGGTTAAAGCATTGAAGTCTATGTGGATAGCATGGTTTTCAAAAGCTCATTGGCAGAAGTCATGATCACGCTTGTACTACAAGATCTTCATACTCGTCTTGATGAAGCAAAAGGAAACTGTCCTGATCTTCTACATGGAGTTCTTTCTACAAATTGCTATGATGAGAAGCTGCTCATGTAGGCCTTTGTGGCATGGAAGTTACAGTCCCAATCAAAATAATTGTCCCAGACTATCGCATGATGACAACAAGACTTCCAAGTTCCTACAATGGTTGAAGAGAGAGTCTAGATCTCTTAGAAGAACAAAGAAAGATGCTTCCCCAAAAAATAGACACTTACTAGTAGGCCATGGAAATGATATTAAACATCTGTTTCAAGAAAAGAGATTTTTGAGTAGGAGATTTTGTTCTACGCAAAGGTGAGGCCACCGTTCACCAACCAATAAAAGTTAGAACTATTTGGGAAGGACCATTCGAAGTAATCCGAAAGGTCAGAAATGGTTCATATAGCTTGAAGATCATGGATTCTAAGCCTTGCCCCAACCTTGGACGTCAAAAATATAAAGCCCCATTACAAGTAAGAGGTCAACCCTTAAATAGAGTCGTAAAGTTAGGAGTTGTAGGCTTGCAAGCCCATCGAATTATTCCTAAGTAAATTTTGAACGAGGCCCACAAGTCAATCCCCTATTGCAATTAAAGTTGTTGTTCTTCATAAATAGAACGAAATTGTGACAATCATAAGGAAGAGGCTTGGTTAAATCCCTTAAGCGTGAGGACCTCCTCCTTACAAGGTCACCCAGAGTCATGAGCTTACCAAAACATCAACTTTCTTTTACAAAGTAGAAGGCAAGATCATTCTTTGAGAAGTTAACTTAAAAGGCTGCCCAAAGGCATGAACTTACCAAAATGTTAAATTGATTTTGCAAAGTAAAGGAAAGACCATAACAAAATATTGACTTCCTTTTGATAAGTAAAACACAAGACCTTTTTTATGTAGTTAATTTACAACTCACCTAAATGCATGACCTTACCAAAATATTAACTTAGTTTCTCGAAGCAAATGCTAGACCTTTCTTTGCGAAGTTAATTTACAAGGTCGCTCGAATGTACGCCCTTACTAAAATACTAACCTAATTTTGCAAAATAAAAGGCAAGACGTTTCTTTGCAAGTTGATTTACAAGGTTACCTAAAGGCACGACATTACCAAAATATTAACTTCCTTTTGCAATTAAAAAGGAAGACCTTTCTTTGCGAAGTTAATTTACAAGGTATCCCAAAGACACAACCTTATCAAAATATTAACTTAATTCTTCAAAGTAAAAGGAAAAACCTTTCTTTGCGAAGCTAATTTATAAGTAGTCCAAAATCACGAATTTACCAAAATATTAACTCAATTTTGCAAAGTAAAAGGTAAGGACTTTCTTTGCGAAGTTAATCTACAAGTTCGCCCAAAGGCACAACCTTACCAAAATATAAATAAACTTCATTTTGCAAAGTAAAATACAAGACCTTTCTTAATTTACAAGGTCATCCAAAGGCACAACCTTATCAAAGTATTAACTTAATTTTGTAAAATAAAAAGTAAGACCTTTCTTTGTGAAGTTAATTTACAAGGTCACCCATAAGCATGACCTTATCAAAGTATTAACTTAAGTTTGCAAAATAAAAAGATGAGACCTATCTTTGCGCAGTTAATTAGTAAGGTCACCCGAAGTCACGACCTCAACAAACAATTATGTTAAAATTGAAAAACAAAAAACACCTCATGAAAGAAAAAAATTCATTGACAAAAATATTTACAAGCCGTCATCGAGGCATACCCCTGTTTGTCATGAAAATTTTACAAAGGTGTTCTTGGGTCTTTAATCGGGTTACCAAAAAGAAACAAAAACCTAAGGTTGAGGCTTAGAGATGGCAAAAAAATCTGATTCGCCCGTCGATCCGTCGACCCGATCCGATCCGTGGATTGACGGATCGAAATTTATGTGATCTGCCCCGATCCGAAAATTCAAGGAGCGGATTTGGATCGAGGCTGATCCGATCCGCCCAAATCAGCGATCCGACATTTTTTTTAATATAATTTTTTTATTATGTATAAAAATCTAATATATAAAATTTGTAGCAAACTTTAATTTCTGGGAATAACCTGCAATCTTTGCATTTTAAAGAAAACACATTTTTCATGTTCTTCATTTGAAGAAAGAATTCCAATAAGTGATGGCAAAAAAACTCGATCCGTTGAATCGGTGAATCGGCCTCTATACGTCTCGTTTCAATAAAAAAAAATTAATAAAAAAAATAATTTTTCTAAATTTTTTTAAAAGATTTAATTTAAAATATATTTAAAAAAATTAAAAAAAATAATAAATAAATAAATAATTCGGCGGATCGGTGGACCGATCGGTCCCCACCCGAAATTTGACAGATCGCGGGACGGATCCGGATCGGCCCAAAAAAATTCGGGGGGGGGGGGGGCGATCCGCCCCGTTGCCAACACTATTGAGGCTCTAGAACACTGGCATCATCCGCCTCATCCTCTATCTCTATCTCCCCATCCTCGACCTCAAACGGGGTTAAATCCATATCTCCAGTTCCCATGAGGAATTGATTCAAAGGGCTAGTGTCAAGGTCGGGCACCTTAATTTGGCAACATGCTCGCGCTTGCTTCAGAGCCTGAGTATCAGACTCCAGCTCACAAGTGCCATGAGTGAGCTTGTAGTCTTCAGAACCTTTAAAGGAATTAAAGGTCGTCAAGTTCAATTGCAACTTATTCTCCCTTGCTTGCTTGAGCTCGTAAGACAGCCTATCAACATCGTTGTTCCTAAGATCGTACTTTTATATAGCTGCAGTAAGGTTGGTTTTCACCTTCCTAAGCATTTCTTTCAAAGCATTGGCTCTAGTAGCCCCATACTAAATGGAGTGTAGGAGTTGACTGACTGTCTCACCTGCTCCAAACCTTAAAGAACAAGGCCTTGACCGATGCTGATTATCTGAAGAACGGGTGAATAAGTTAGATCTTTTCTGAAAAAATAACATATGTACTAAAGTTCACAAAAAGAGATTGGCCGGGACTCCTACCTGCAAAGCTGGACTCATAAGATGCTAGATCTCATGCTTAAGGCTGACCTCAGACTTATATTTCTCCACCAAGTCAGAGTAAAGAGCTTCTTTCATCCTCCTCCTACATTTCGCCAAGGACGGACCTTTTAGTTGGTCCTAGCCTTAGGAGCTCTTTTCAACCTTGGAGGAGCCCATGTTGGAGCCTCGAAAACTTCCCCCTTCTTGTGGGACCTCTGTATTACGTCGAGCTATTTTCTCCAGCCCGTTGGAGGAAGAACGACCTATTTTTGAAGTCTTCGTCGGACAACTCTTTCATCTACCCTTTTGATGGAGGAGCCCAAACTTTTGCCTCAACGGCCATCCTCAAGGCTTCACCATTAAAAACCATTCCATAAGCAAGATTCAAAAATAGTAAGAATCTATACAAATAGAAAATATGTAAGAAGGGGGTTTAAAAAGGTTACGTAAGTTAAAAGACCGATCCCTACCCGGTTGTAGGTCAAGACTTTCCTGGACTAGAATGATGTCAAACAACACGGTCGAGGCCTAAATCACAAATCTGGATAGCATTGACCATAAGTTCGGTCATGGCCTCCTCACTCAAGTTCCCTATACGGTTGAAGGCATCGTTGGACATCCTAAAGGTCTGCTAAAAAATCGACTATCCCTCACTCAGTTTCACAAAGAAAAACTTCTCCTTCCAGTGCATTATTGAGGATGGGACCTAATGGGCATTAAAACTACCCTTTCTACTTCAATAAACAAAGCTATTACATCGGGACAGGTACTTTAGCTCTAATATGTTTACACAAGTCTACTGTTGGTTCAACCCTCAAACATTTACATAGAACAAAACAATAAACCTGCGGCCTCTACCCATTGGGAGCCAACTAGCTAGGGACTATTTCCATGATCAATGAAACATCCACAAAGAAGAGGTGTAAAGGAAGTCCAAGCTCAACCATAAGGGAATTGTGGAAGACTACGATCTCACCTTTCCTATAATGACATGAAACATCATCCAAGTCTGTGACCATAGCATTATACCTAATGACTAGCTTGTACCTCTTCTTGTCTAATTCTACATTATGAAAAGAGGACGGGCTTACCGAAAGCTAGATGAAAGACTTTTTTTGAAATAAGGAAGATTGTGCTTATGCCCAGGCAATTCTTTGTTCTCTTGAAAATTTTCACAAGAGAATGAGGAAATAGAGACCATATATATAGACATTTTTTACGGGAAAGTGAGGCATATTTTGGCAGGAATATAGACGAAACTTCACCCTTCTTTTTGCTACGTGTCTAACATCAAATTCAAAACTATTCATATTCTCACAAGCAATAAATAACTATATTTAATGGTGACACGTGTTAAAATATTTAATTTAAGACATGTACGAGACCTAAGACCGATCTCTTACCCTTTTTGGACAAGTTCGGCTTTTTGCGCGGTCTATCTCTGGAATCTCATTTTCCATGTGCTAAGCTCGTTCTTTGGGCCGACCTGCTCATGAGCATGACATGATCTCACTGTGGATCAGTTCAATTCCTAAAAATACTTAATGAATTGTGTTTTTGGCCTTGCACCTTAATATATCAATGAAGTTTCTACTTAAACTCCACTTAACTAAAAAAGAGTCCAATTCAGGTAGGAAATATTTCTTTATAATGTAACTTTTTTCAATAAGGGCTTCCTTTTCTATTAGGATTAAGAGATTATTTTGAACCATATAACTAGGGCTTCTTTGCTCGCAAGTTAAGATACATTCATAAATTCTTAAGCATGTATTCTCTTTCTATATTTCTATTTTTCAAGAAAATTAATTCTTACACAGGAGGGGCGACGAGGAAATCCTTCACCGCCTTTTTGCAGGTTCATTAAAGACCATCTTCCCCAACAATTTCATAACTTCCGGTCTAGTCGCATCAATGTTAGTAATTTTTGCAGAATCAAAGATAATGTTTAACTACTAGATAGATGATAAGGGTGTGTTTGATGAAGAATGGAAAATGAAGCGAAAAGTATTTTCAATTTCTATCTAAAATTTTCCATCTCAATGCTACAAAAAAATTTGATGGAAAATTGGGCAAAACATGCTTTATAAGATTGTAGCTATAAAAGATTTTTCATGGAAAATTCTTAATCAAATAATAAAGTTGTAAAATATTTTCCTTGATTTGATATTTTTTATGGAAAATGTTCCAAATTTATTTTCTATAACACACTATTCACAAATGTAAAATAGTGATTAGTTTATGATTATCGTAATTTAAAACCTCGGCATAAAGTAAACCCTAATTAAATTGATAAATTAATTACAAACTGACAACATTATATACATGTATTTTAATGAAGGTCAGTCCTAATCTTATTTTAAGAAAGCTCTGGGGGCATCAGCCGACGGAAGAAGACAAAAGTCAGGCAGGGTCAAGTCATGGGGAGAATGAACCAAGAGGGAAAAAAATAATAATAACATATACACTTTGGTTTTGGTATGGGTTATTAATTAACTAAAAAAAAGTACAAAATAGTAGAGGAACACGAGAGAATAAACAAATATCGAACTATCGAACTTATTCACTTGCCAGATTGATTATTTATTTTTTAATTTTTTTTATTAGAAACATGATAAGCTTGCAAATTTATAAATATGTGACAGCGAGAATTAAATTATGTGTCTATATAGACTATACTGTTTTGACTTTTGATAATAATTGTACTTTTCTAGGAAAGCACATTTGTTTCACTTTAAACTTGAGTCGATAAATTCAAAATGCACAAATTTCACCCATTAAACAAAGGAAAAATTCCTGTTTTAGGTTTTATAATGTTTTTGATGTGGGTACAGTATATTTGAATTATTATTAAAGTTAATAGTACAATATCATTATATTCACACTAATTTGTTTCTGTTCGGTAATGCCCTTTTTTTGGGGGGTTTTTTTTATTTTTAAACTACACAATTCCCCAAATTAATCTCTAACCCTACATATTTTCTCTCTCCAATTTTTAACCATCCATCTACCTAAAAAAAAAACTATTTTTTTTTGTGCCACAACTGCCAAACAGGGGCTAAATTTTATTTGTAAACAGTCACGTGATATTATTTTATTAGATAGTCTTTTTTTGAAAAATCAACAATTTCGAGTGATCAAACATTTCCTTTCATTATTTTTGGCTTAAAAAAATGAACGAACGGAATATCAACACGTTATTTATAAATAATCGATTAGAAAATAGAAGCCACTTTATTATAAGCCCCTTTATTATAAGCTAGTTCTAGAAGGTCGGTAAGACCTATTTTCTGAATTTGTAGTCTTGTTAGCAATTTAAATCACGAAGAAAGTAATTTAATAGTAGAATAAAATATGTTCATCAGTGAAAACGATTGATCAAAAAATCAAACGAATAGAGGAAGAAGAATACCGAACTTTCTTATTTTATCATTCTGAAGAAGTGAGTCTTTATACAAAAAGGAACCAATGAAAAAAGGATAGCTCAGCAGCCTAAAACTAACAAAATAACAAACACATGATAGAAAACGTAAAAACAATAAAAACACGTCTTTACTATTACTATTATACTATTATTTCATCACTCCCCCCTCAAGTTGGAAGTTTGTGCAAATCACGCAAACCCAACTTGGAAATCAGGGACTAAAAATGGAATGGGGAAAGAGGCTTTGTAAAGATATCTGCCAGCTGGAGTTGAGAGGTGACATGCTGAGGAAAAATGAAACATTCCTTAAATTTATCACGAATTAGATGACAATCAATTTCAAGGTGTTTTGTTCGTTCATGAAACACCGGATTGGCTGTGATCTGCAATGCGGCTTTGTTTCTTTGTTTCTTTATCGCACCAAAGGGGAATGGGCAATGAAATAGGGATCTGCAGATCGGTTAAAATGTAGGAAAGCGAACTGAGTTCACAGACTGTGGAACCAAGACTACGATATTCAGCTTCCGCGGAGGAACGTGAGATTGTTGTCTGTTTCTTTGTCTTCCGAGAAATCAAGGCTTCACCAAGGAATATGCAAAAACCAGTAAGTGATCGTCTCGTATCCAAATAGGCAGCCCAATCCGCATCTGAATAAGCTACAAGGGACAAGTGACCATTTGCAGGAAAAAATAAACCTTGAGAAGGACACCCTTTCAAGTATTTTAGGAGATGAAGAGTTGTATCCCAGTGAAGTTAACAAGGATTATGGATATATTGGCTCAGCTGTTGGACTGCATAAGTGATGTCTGGACGAGTAAGATTTAAGTAGAGTAGAAGGCCAACCAACCTTCTGTATTTCTCTGGATCATTGATGGGAGATCCTACATGTTCTGAGAGTTTTGTTCCTTTAACAATGGGAACAAGAGCCGTCTTAGCTCCAGTTAAACCAGCATCATCTATGATATCAAGAATATATTTTCGGTGGTTAAGATACATTCCCGAGGTACTTCGAGCGATTTCCAAACCCAAAAAATACTTTGCATATCCAAGATCTTTGATGGTGAAAATATCATGCAAGTATTTTTTGGTTTTCACAATGTCTTCTTCATTAGAACTTGTCACAAGTACATCATCTACGTATACAAGGAGGTCTAGAATCCCATTATTGCTTTGTTTGATGAAGAAGCAGTGATCATGAGCACATTGTTTGAAGCTGAAATCAGTAAGTTTTCGACAGAATTCCATGTTCCACTATCGAGAAGCTTGTTTTAAGCCATACAAGCTTCGCTTAAGTTTGTAGACAAGTCCTGAGACAGCCTTAGTATATCCCTCAGGTGGTGACATATAGACTTCTTCATCCAGAAATTCATGTAAAAATGCATTATTTATGTCCAGCTGGTGCAAAGGCCATGATTTTGCTGATGCTACTGCTAACAATAGTCTCACAGTTACAAGTTTTGCAACTGGTGAATAACTCTCCAAATAATCTACCCCTTGTAGTTGATGATACCCTTTTGCAACCAACATTGCCTTTAACCTGTCCACAGATCCATCTGGCTTTAATTTCACCTTATAAACCATCTACATCCAATTGCCTTTTCCATGCGGCAGAGGTGTCAATTCCCAAGTTTGATTTCTTTCCAAAGCTTCAATCTCCTTATTCATAGCATGCACCCAATCTGGATTCTTACTTGCATGATAATATGAACTAGGTTCCTGGATGTTGGACAAATTTGATAGAAAAGATGTGTATGTATGGTCAATGTGAGGAGATTGTATGAAAGGATATGTTGGTGGTGTGTGTTTAGAAGAAAGAGGATGAGTGAACTTACTGCAGTTTGAAGAAGTGTCGGCCCTTGGATTGTCTTGTGTAGATGATACTGTGGTAATGTAATCCTGCATCCAAGCTGGTTTAGATGAGGTTCTTGAACTGTGTCTATGAGCAATTTGGGGGCGGTTATAATCACGTAAAATGCTTGGTATTGAATCAAGTGAGGTGTCTGATCTTGAATTAGGATCAATGAAAGGCACTTGAATCAGAGGTAAAAGATCATATTAGGATGGTTGTGGAGATGGACTAGTATGTTCAATGCTGGATGGAGATGAGATAGAATTGGAATTGTAATATGGAGATGTTTCTGAAAGGGATGAAGGTCCTTCTGATATCTCATTGTTTGATTCATTTGGAATCATAAAAGGTAATGGTGGAGAATTGTTAGGTTCTGTGTCATTTTGGAAAGGAAAAGACTTTTCATAGAATATCACATCTCTGGAAACATGGATGGATTTGGTGGCTAATTCATAGACTTTGTATCCCTTCTAGCCTGAACTATAACCAAGGAAAATACATGTAAGTGCTCTTCTTTCAAACTTGTCTTTACGTTGTTTGGTGTTGGTAATGTAACACAAGAAGCCAAAGATTTTCAGAGTGGAATAATCTGGTTTCTGACCATACAGTTTCTCATAGGGAGTTGACCAGTTCAGCAGATATGTTGGAATTCTATTTATGATAACAGTGGCCATAAGAAGAGATTGGGACCAGAACCTTTTTGGTAAGTGTGCTTGGAACATTAAAGATCTGGCTACTTGAAGTAAATGTCTATGTTTGCGCTCCACTATCCTGTTTTGTTGTGGTGTGTAAACACAACTTTTCTGATGTAAGATGCCAAGACTATGTAATTAATAGGGATTGGAAGGTGTTACTTGTGGACTCAGTTCCGTTGTCAGTTCTAATGATTTTGACATGTTTATTGAATTGAGTTTGTATCATTTTGAAAAAAATTTCAAGAGTTCTGGTAACCTGACCTTTATTTACAGGCAAAAAAGTCCAAGTTGAACGACTGAAATCATCAACAACTGTCAACATGTAAGGTGTGCCAGTGATGGAAGGCTGTCTATATGGTCCCCATATATCAACATGGATTAAATCAAAGATGGCTGTGGAATGAATTTCACTGACAAGAAAGACAAGTCTTGATTGTTTGGCCTTATGACAGATTTCACAATGTCTTAAAATGTATGTACCAGATTTGTGTGGAAAAGGAAAATTTAGATGCTGCAAAGACTGACTTGAAGCATGTCCAAGTCTATAGTGCCAATCAAGAATAGAATCAACTGAATTTGCATTAATAGAATCCGATTGATTACAAGAATTTGAATGTACTAAAGATAGAGGTTGAAGTAAAGATCTGTTACAGAAGTTTTGTTTCTTATTTTGGAAGCAAGATTCATCAACCAAGTATAATCTTCCAACAAGTCTACCAACAGCTAACACTTCTTCACTCTTCAGGCCCTGCAATACACAGTGGGATGGATAGAAAGTGAATTTGAGTTCTGCAGTGTTAGTTAGCTTAGGTACAGATAGTAGATTAAATTTGAATGTGGGTACAAAAAGTACATCAGTTAGATGAATGTTCTGGTTTAAAGAAACATTTCCAACTAGGTCTACTGGTTTTACAGAACCATCGGGTAGACAGACTTAAGTTGGAATTTTTGGAGGTTTCAATCTAGTTAACAAGGATTTTTCTGAACAAATGTGGTTGCTAGCACCCGTGTCAACAATCCAAGAACCAGGATTCAGATTATCAAGTGCACTAAGAACATCAAATTGAGAAATCATACCTGCATAGTCCTTCAGATAACTAAAATTTGCATAATTATTTGCTTCCATCAATACCTTCCCTTTAAGTGCCTTCATCACTTCCTGTTGCACAATATTACTGATATTAGCAGGGGACCCTCCATTAGTGCATTTTCCACCAGCTTGTTCTTCCTCAAAATCCAATGGTGAATCTACCATATTTGTCATAATTTTATTTCCAACTGAACTTTTGTTTTTCTCATTTGTTCCCTTAAACCAGTCAGGGTATCCATGCAGTTTAAAACAAGCATCCCTTGTATGTCCATTCCCATTGCAATAATCACAATGTGCATATTCCTTCTCAATCGTATTATACCTTCTTGTGCTTCCTCTACCTGCTCCAAAGACTCCTCTGCCAAAACCAGATCTACCACTCCAATTTCCTCTGCTAGAAGTAAATCTCCCTGAACTGTCTCCTCTGTAACTTTGTGATTTCACCATCATTGCTGAATTTTCATTTTTCTCGGGATATATGTCATGGACTTCTCTTTGTCTTTCAACTCTTTGGACCATGGAATACGCCTTATTCACTGTAGGAAGTGAATCCATCACAAGGATTTGATTCCTAATGTTATCATATGTATCATTTTGTCCCATTAAAAACTGCATTAGTCTAGTAAAAGAGGTCAGCTCTGTTACTCCTTTTGATGCATCGCAAGTGCACGCAGGTAAAGGCATAAGACACATCAGTTCATCCCATAATCTTTTCAATTTCGTGAAATATTTCTCAACAGCCATATTTCCTTGTGAAATACTGCAAATTTCCCTTTGAAGCTGGTACATCAGTGGCCCATTACATTCTCCATATCTCTCTTCTAATTCATCCCATAGATCTTTTGCAGAAATTGTGTAAATAAAAGCTTCAAAAATATCTTTTGAAATAGAATTCAGGATCCATGATCTTACCATGCAATCTACCCTCACCCATTGTTCAATTTTAGCAGCATTTTCTATCGGCTTTGTACAGTCTCCGGTAATGAAACCCAACTTCAATTTTGCTCCTAATGCAATTTTAATGGATCTACTCCAACTCAAATAATTCGTACCTGTCAATGGAACTGTTACTAATAGCATTCCAGGATGGTCAGAACTTTGCAAATCCAATGGGTCTCCATTAGAATATGTCTTCTTAGTTGCTCCGGTGAGGGATGCTCCATCATCGGCCATAACTCAGCTTTCCTTTAATTAAAATAGATTATATTTCATTTGATCGAGGATTGTTTTCTTGCTCTGATACCATGAAAACGATTGATCAAAAAATCAAACGAATAGAGGAAGAAGAATACTGAACTTTCTTATTTTATCATTCTGAAGAAGTGAGTCTTTATACAAAAAGGAACCAATGAAAAAATGAGAGCTTAGCAGCCTAAAACTAACAAAATAACAAACACATGATAGAAAACGTAAAAACAATAAAAACAGGTCTTTACTATTACTATTATACTATTATTTCATCAATCAGAATTGAAGAAAATAATTTCACAAGAAAATAAACTAGAGCATCCAACCATAACTTTCTTCAGGCTTCACCGCATGCCACATATATTCTAGTGCAAAACAACTGCATATAAAGCCAAGACATCCTCGGTGTCTTAGAATCTTAGCCATCGTTAAACTCAGACATTCAACCTTCTTTTCACCGCATTTGAATTTATTCTTTCCATTTTTTGTGCATAAGGGTTTGCAGCCATTCAATATTTCGTACGGCAAAAACGGAAGGAAAAAGAGGAAATAATCATTTTAAAGTATGAATTCTTTTTGGGGTGAAGAACCTTTAGGAATTGAAGATCAGAGCCTGATTCTGAGTACTGATGCCAAGGAAGAAGCTGAATCCTCCAAAGGTTTGAATAATGAAGAGGAAATCCAAGAATTTCCTAATGAGGATACTAAAGAAAAGCGTTATATCGGTGTGAGAAAGCGGCCATGGGGGAAGTACGCTGCTGAGATTAGGGATTCCACAAGGAATGGAACCAGGGTTTGGCTTGGAACTTTTAACAGTGCCGAAAAAGCAGCTTTGGCTTATGATCAAGCTGCATTTGTGATGCGTGGAGCTTCAGCACCCTTAAATTTCCCAATTGAGAAAGTAAAAGAATCCCTTAGAAACATGAATTATAGGTGCAAGGATGGTTCATCACCAGCTGAAGCAATAAAAGAGACTCACAGGACTCGGTGTTCGTCGAGACACAGAGGGAAAAAGAAACAAATAAATAAAGAAGAAGATGTTTTGGTGCTTGAGGACTTGGGATCTGATCTATTGGACGAGCTGTTATCAAATAGTTGATTTTGTAAGTAAAAAAGAAATATCTTCTACATCTGTGAATTAATGTGTATTTAATTTCTTAAATTTTCATATCCTATTCATGTGGTTCTTGCTTGAATACTACATCCGTGAATTAATTCCAAATCCAATCAAATAAAAAATTACTTCACCTCAGTGTCTTTACACTCCAAATTAGTTTGTTCTTTGAGGTGGAAATCTATATGAATTATAGGTCATTCAATTCCAAAGGAATTTGCTCCATTTTTTTTTAATTGTTGGTCACGAAATTATAGAAGCTTTTGTGTTTTCATTTTCTCTTAGCAATTTATTACAAAATGAAGTGTGAAGCTCACACTAATCATCACTCCATAGCATAAATGATTTTGTCATATATACTTTGTATCTCCTTTGAATGATTTAAATGTCACTGCTATTTCTTAATATAATTTAGATTTGGTTATTGCCGAATTTTATTTTAATTTTTTTCGTTTTCTTTTAGTTGGTCTTGAAAAATGATTGAGAAAACCTTTGTAAATAGCAAATTAATTTGTCCATACTTGGAATTTATGACGAAGGATGACTGAAATCAATTTTATACATAACATCATCATACTCACTCATCATTATTACATTTTGTCCTCGTACAATACATAGCAGCTGGTAATTTTCTTAATTGGAGTCGTCTTTAGTAAATACATAATGAAATTTATCGTGTCATTTTGAAGATTTGATCCAAAAGAGTGTTAATGTAAAGAAGTTGAGGAAGCTAATCCACAAGAATATACATGTTGATACTGTTGATCATCAGATCTCATGAACCAGATTGAAAAGTCTACTCACCAAGTTAATGAAGGTTAGTAAACCTCCATTTGTATAATTTAATTTAACCTACTTTTTTATTGATCATTGCAAAGGCAACAAATCCCTAACTATTAGATTATCTTGAATCTTGTTATTGTTTTGTTTCGTTTGTACGTGATTATATCGTTGGAAATTGGTTTAAGAATTCGAGAAATTGGTTAAGTATTGAACACAACTAAAGTAACTTCGTGTCAACATCGACCAAATATTCAGACCTGACCCAATCTATTTATGCAAAATAGTTTGCCATTTCTCCACTTCAAGGCGCCTAAATAGGGATCGTATGAGAAATTACAGAGAAGGGAAAAAATTGGGTCAAATTTTTTGACCATACCATCACACGTGAAACATTTTTTGACATTATTCGGTTTCAGTACTAAAAGTCATACGATCGCATGATTATAACCACTTCATCCCCAACTCTTCATTAGCTATAAATAGGACCCTAGGGACATTGTATTCCTCACACTAATTATATGCAAACATAAATATCATTCTCTCTCCTTCTCTTCAACTAAATTCTTGCATTTGCATAATTTTGGTTTTCCTTTTCATATTCATTTTGGAGTATAAAGCCATTATTTTGGTTCGTAGTGCTTGTGTTTTGAAGTGCTACAAACACAAGTGGTAATCGTTGTATTTTGGGAGTTGATTATCATAAGTCACAGACACCGTTGTGCGGTAAATTCGACTTAAGGACAAAATTTTCAACACTTGTCTCGACTTTGTATCTTTTTCATCTCTTTTCTTTTCCTTATTTCCATGTCGTTATTCTATCCATTTGTCGACATGAATTTTCGTATAAATATTTTGTTCTTTGACATCACTATACACAAAATCACCCAAGATATATGTGGTCCATTTGTTGGTCTATTAGGCTAGCTTCCTGTTGTTTGTCAAAAGGACTCCTCTCCTCCCCCAACAAAATAAAGGGAAAAAGGATAGAAATGGAGCAGTAGTTCAAAGTTAAGTAGAGACCCTGAGAAAATGAGTTTCAGGCTCAAACTTTACTACCTGTAGGTTATTTCATTCTTATTTTTCATTTATTATTTTGTTCTAAATAACTGCATCCAGATACAATTGGGTACATGTTTTCACAAATGAGTACTCCAACTTTATCTGATCCAGCAACCACCACTAAGGGAAAAGGTAATTCTCTTCTTGATATATATATATATATATATATATTTTAGAGTACATAGGTCCTTGTTTGGACAAGACATTTGACGCTTTTTTTTTTTTAATTATTATATTATTATCTTTTCTCTCCCCAATGGCTTTGGAATTATTAATGAAAGATGTAAACATATGATGTGTAAAATGTTGCTTCTTGACATGCTCCAATCCTGATTTGTTAATGCTTGCTATTCTTGGTTGAGGCTCAAGTAATATTTTGGTTGACATATGCATCATGTACTTAAGGGGAATGGTATATCAATACGGTATAGATATTTTGAATACAGCTTTGTTGAAATGAACTCGATGTTGACTTGTTATGCTATCATTAGCCCAACTATTGATGTTTTTACTTTGTTGAAATGAACTCGATGTTGACTTGCTATGTTATCATTAGCCCAACTATTGATAACATGGTGCAAATGTGGCATGTATAACTGGAAAGTAGAATTTACACTTGGATAAACATGCTAAATGCAATAGACACCTTTAAATCATAGTTTTTTTTATCACAATCTTAATTAATAATTTCGAAAAGGAAGAAAAGTAGTTTTATGTTTTTCTCCTTGCTACATTTACTGCTTTGTTAGACGATTGCGCGCACACCGGGAGTACTACGTGTTAGGTTTGGTATTATATTTCAACTAGTAATCGTATCGATGTAATGCACCGAAGATATAATTGACAATTATTTATTAAATAAGTTATAAAAATGCAATACTTGACATAAAATGTGCATTTATATATAATGAAAAATACTCAGAAAAGTAAAACATATAATTGCGACTTTCATATTTTTTTTAATAGCTTATTGTTCATCTCTCTAGTTTTCTTGATCTATTTAGGGGATCGAAATAAGACATGGACATTCGACTTATTCTGTATTTTACAAATTTGATTTGATGACTTATTCTAGTTTTCTTAGTCTATTTAGAAGATCGAAGTAACATATGGACATGTGACTTATTCTGTATTTTACAAATTTGATTTGATGACTGAAGTCGAGCTTATGTTTTTTGATATCTAAAAGTTGAAATGTTTACAATTTTCAAATCGTAAAATGAAATAAAGAGACTAATAGACATTTACAGAATTAGTTTATCGACTTCCCGTATATCATTATAAGAATTTGTACTAACTATCTTAATGTAATAATTGATATTAAAATATATTAAACAAATATTTCTTTTCATTACATGTAAAAATACAAATACATTACGAACAAAATTTACCAAACATTTTAAAAAATAAAAAATTACTAAAACTTAAATTAAATGTTACAATTTATTAAACTTAAACATGACAAACTTATATATAATCCTATATTTATTTCCATAAATTCATAAATTATTTACCACGTATTATGTTTGGTATTATATTTCAATTTGTCAGTACAATGATTAGTCGAATTTTATTTGGCTAATTGCTTATTGTTCAATATTATTGTTTCAAATTATTGTATGTTGTAAATTATTCCTTAACCTAATTAACATCAGCCTTATCTAATTTATATTATTTGTTTATTGGTATGAAAGACTTATTATGCCCCTATTGAATTCTATAAATAGATGCCTAAATTTTGTAAATGAACACATTTGATTTGAATGGAATGAGAAGAAACTCTCTCATTTCTCTCTACCTCTCTATTCTCTTGTTCTTAAATTTTGGTAGTTTCACAATACGTTATCAGCACGAGTCTCTAACTTATTGAGTAATATGACAGGAGTATGCTCTACAGTTGCATCTAAGTGATGAACTTCTTTATCAGAAACATGATTATTATTAATCAATGTTAACCATATCTAGAAAAATTATTCTTTTACCAACCACTGCCGAGAACTCCACTCCACTACTGCAATTATTTTTGGTTCCATATTGTTGCTAACACTGCTGGAATTGTGAAATTGATCTTGAAGATGAATACTCCGATAAAAAAGAAAATTAGAAGAGAAAAGTATCACAACCTCTGATCTAGAAAATTCAGATTAAAGGCATGGCTGCAGTAGTGATCATGGTGTCCAACACTAACTTGGTGGAAACTAACTAAAGTTCACCAACTTGGTAGGTATAGTGGTAAGATTTTAAATCGTTTCATTATAATTATGCATATTAATTATATGATTAGCATTAACAATATTCACAACTAATTAACATTAATATGTGATCAATAAATTAAAGAGTTTAAACAAGGTATAAGTAATATAATTATTGTCATACCGTGATTGATTGAGTTATTATGGACTGAATTTATACCTTAACTGGATATGACTCATTATCGTAACAGATTGGACTATTATGAATACCTTGACTGGATTTGAAGATATGACTCGCTCACTTATGAAAGGTAATTATTTCATTATATTGACACCGCCTATATGGTCGATTTATCGATTGAATACATGAAATACTTTACACATATTCATATTTTATATTATTTCAAAAACACCTCAGTTGTTGGTTAATTCTAACATATTAGAGGTTGTTGTCAACATATATACGTTGTGGTATAACCCCAATATTATTATTGTTAATATATATACAATATTATTGTTATTTATAACTTCATTAAATGATACCAGAAGTTATCAATACTCAAGTTAGATAATATTTTATCAAATGATGCTAGTAGTTATCATTACCAAAAAGTTGGTGAATGTTGATAAAAAAATATTTTATCAAGCGGTACCAGAAGTAACCATTATTTGTATTGAAAATATAGATAAAAATGAATTATCCAACAAGAGAATGCTGATGTATGATAAGATAATATCACATGATAGCACGGACATAGCTAATGTGAAAATAATCTCATCAGTATTATGAGATAAATATTAGATGATAAATATCTGGAAAAGTTCTTGCATAAACACTTATGTATTCCAGAAGAAGTACATATTTACTGTAGAAGAAGTAAAAATTATCAACTAAACATATTGAAATGATATTATTATTATTGCTTCTAAAGAAGTATAAACGAGACATACATGCAAAATACAAAAGGGGGAAACACTTATGATCCTCAAAAGTAAA
Source organism: Ligustrum vulgare (assembly GCA_963555705.1). NCBI lineage: Eukaryota > Viridiplantae > Streptophyta > Magnoliopsida > Lamiales > Oleaceae > Ligustrum > Ligustrum vulgare. The sequence goes on along the minus strand of OY743173.1, from coordinate 43,287,340 downwards.
GGTGTGTATCAGGTGTAATAATACTCCATACTCTACCACCCCTAATCTCTTTTGTGTGTCTCAAGAGTAAGAATACTCCGTACTCCACCACTCTTAATCCTTTTGAGGTTCACAAGATTAAGTTCAAATACTCATCAATATTAAAGGTGTATCTCAAGAGTAAGAATACCCCGTACTCTACCACCCACAATATTTTGGAGATTCACAAGGATAAATTTACATTAACCGGACTCCATTTTCGCTTGAAACCCCTTCCTTGCTACCAATCTATCTTTAGTCCTACTGGATTTTGTATTAGAATATATGATTACAACTTATCCAGCAGTTCCTCGATAGCAGGAGCATAAATAAGGATTCTCCTAGAAAATGGAGAGATGAATCCCTGTTCCACAACATAATCAAGAAATGTTAGCAAACCATCAAAGAAATTGTTAACATTTAAAAGCCCAATAGGCTTGGTATGGAGATCTAATTGAGCTCATGAGGTAATATTAAAGATTTCATCTAAAGTACCAAAACCTCCAGGCATGACAATGAAGGCATCAGAACCATATAACATGCAAGTTATGCGTTCATGGATAGATAACGTCTGTACTTCATGCCCTCGTGTTTTGCCTGCGATATCAGCTAAAGGAACGGGTATAACACCTATCACTCTTGCTTTCTCTGTTTGAGCAGATTGTGAAACACAACCCATCAATCCACTGCTACCTCCTCCATATACTAGATTGATACCTTTTTCTCCCAACTTCTTTCCTAAATCCACTGCTGCTTCTAGATACCCAAAATCTGTCCCTACTTTTGATCCACAAAATACACAGATAGTTTTGATATTTAGAACTTTTGGTCCTTCCATCTTTGAGAGTATAAGGAAAGAAAAACTTACAAGAAATTGTTATTTGGGATGCTTTAAACTGCGAAATTATCAGACGTTTTAAACTTGAAAATATTCACTATTTACTGCTTTTCTTTCGAAAAAGTTTCTATTTACTTTTGAATAAATGACACCACTTTTGATATTGTCTCTGACAGCATATATTTTGCTCCATAATGGATAATCTTTCGGTAATATCTCAGGTACAAACTGTTAATACGCGAAAAATGAAAATACAAAATACTTTGTTAAAACATATATACTATACTGATTTACCTTGTATCAATGTTGAGTACCCAAAATATCATTGTTTATAACAGCCTGGCAAACATGATATTTTGCTATTATATTTTTTAGACTATAACACTCTTTATCGCTGATGAATTTAGCTCATAAAGATAGTAGCTCACACTGTACATACCCACTAGGGTGCGTCTCAAGAGTCAATCGGATATCATCCAATGACTCCTTACTCAGTCCACCCTCAATGAAATCTATTTTATCATCTCGATTTTTGGATGAATATCCTATTGATTTACAACGGGTATCACATGTCCATCGAGCACATTTGTAGCAACTATTTAATCTTTTTTCTCTTCGCTTCTTTGCAAAAGTACTCTTACCTAAGTCAGGCTTGTGCTTAGAAAATGAATCTGGTAATTCACCAGCTAAACGAACTTTTGCTTCGATCAACCAACGAACATCTTCTGGAATACCTTGATCCATCAGCAGCTTCAATCTTTCGAATCGAACTCGGTAAATCTTTTTCAAAACGTTATGGGAAGATGAGTAGTATTTGCGGATATTTGATAATATAACATCAATTTTGATGGATCTGATCTTCTCTCAAAGTGATCTATTTAAATGTATTATTTAACGCGTAAAAGAGCGGTGGCTCCGCATGTCAGTGATTCCACCAAAAAAAGGGAAAAGATTTGTAATCAAAAGGTGGGGACAATGATAATTTTCTTGTGATGTCATTCTAATCACCTTTTTGGATATACTAAATAAAGGTATACTGATTTGTACTATACAGAAATACGAACTGATGAAATGAATACTATATTGAACCAGAAGTTCATACATATGTACAAGTGAAATATCTTACTAAATCAGAAGTTCTATAATTTAGCATGATTGGTTAGATTCCAATTCAATAATGAAGTTTATTGAGAATGCAAAATGTCATTCATTAAAGAACCAGAAGATTGTTCAGGTTAACAAGTTATCATTGCTGCTTGTTCTCAAAAGCAAATTAATTATCTCACTAAGAAAATGAATGACTGATTATTTGCTCAAGTAATGATATTACGAGCAAAGTGATAAATCCTAGCATGAATATATCTTAAAGTCATTAATGATTTTACAAATTAGTTGAGATAATAGCATTATGTTGCTAATGGTTTAGCAAATTAAAAGTTTCCAAATATTTGCTATGAGAACAACTTGAATATAAATATTTCTCATGCAGCAATATTCTACATACAAACATGTCAATACGATGAAATAAAGATTTGCTTGTGAAGCTTTATGATTTCTAAAAAGTGCGATATCTATATACACTCCAACAATACGCACTTGATATATGATTGTGATTATATCCATAATTACGAATGACATGTGTTGCGACATTTTTAACCGACTGATTTAATACAAGATTCTTGAATATTATGGGGAAATTAAACAATAACACGCATGACGCGTGATCGAGCTTAAAGCGTAATTATGCCTGAAACATAATGGCAATCGATTCCAAAAAAAATATCTCTTGAATAATTGAAATGATCTCTTTCGAGACTAAATACTCATGGTGAGTAAAATGGACATAGTTAAATGACGAGAGATTCAGGTACCTGATAATAGAATATATAAAGAGATCTCTCTATGTTATGTTTATATTGAGATGAAATGGAATCGATAAATAAGTCGACTACACACAACCCTCTTATAAAAATGAGGTTTTTGAAAATATAATACTTTGGCCAAATATAAAAATCCCAATGTAGGGATTATTGTTATAGGACTTGAAGTCCAAAATACTTAAATGTGTAATTCCAGTAATTATTTGTACAAATGAAAAATATTACACAATCGTAAAAGACGACTCATTGCGCACTAAATTTTTCAAAGAACTGACATGACATATGGTGGATGAGACTATAATCTAGATCACTAGTTTGGGCTCTTTGATATACCAATGAGTGAGATCAAAAAGTGTGATTCTCATCTCGATACTTTGGAAGTTTTCTTTGATGTACCAGTTGATCGCGGTACGTTGGGATTTCAAGCGAAATGATTATAGATTATATGTCGAAATTGATATCTATTTCAATGATTGATTATACTCCTGCAAATTAGAAATTGCAGTTTATAAAGTGCAAGAACATACATGTATAAATCATTGAAAGATTCAATTTGTCCATAATAGTATCATATTAGAATGAAATGTGATTCTTAAAATAAAATCACATGAAGAATGATACATATGACCCCATAATATAATATGTTGAAAATGAAATTGGAGTGTACTATTATTATATTTGAATATTTGGGCATGCAATTGATTTTCAATATACAAAATTATATTATCCACCGAAAATGAATATTCACTAGAAGTGAATTTGAAAATAAATATTTAATTGTTCATCAGAAGTGAATTCTAGATTTTGATAGTTTCACCAGAAGTGAATCAATTCTAGATTTGAGTAATGCAATCAGTCAACTAACTAAACATTGCTTGGTATAGCATGTTCAGTACATCATAAATAAGCAATGACATCATAAATGAGTTATAAACTATTTATAAAAGCTCATCACAAACTATATGTTTGATGAAATGATTTGAGATTGCATTAATATACTTGTGATATTCCTATGAAGGGAACAAATACGCGCTGCACTCTTTTTCCCTTAACTGAGGTTTTGTCCCACAGGGTTTACCTAGCAAGTTTTTAATGAGGCATCAATTATGGCGTATCAATGAGAATAATGTACTCTTCTTCCCTTCGCTAAGGTTTTGTCCCACATGATTTTCCTAGCAAGATTTTTGATACATTGTCACAGCTATCTGCAAGTAATAATTCAACAACAAGCTCTCTCTTTAAATTGTGCTGGAATGATATCAACAGATGAAGAAAATCATAAACATCTGGAATGGTCTCAACAAATGAAGAAAATCATAGACATCTTATGAAGAATGTTATGATATCAACAAATGAAGAAAATCATAGACATCTTATGAAGAATGTTATGATATCAGCTACACACAAGAAGATTTTCATATATACATATTCCAGACGAAAGATGATATCATTATTCAAAAAGTTCATGAATACTTGATTGCACACTTCAGGAGGAGAATCATGCTGTACTCTTTTTCCTTCGTCCAGGTTTTGTCCTACTAGGTTTCCTGACAAGATTTTAACGAGGCAGCGGTTGTACTCTTTTTCCTTAGTTCAGATTTTGTTCCATTAGGTTTTACTGACAAGGTTTTAACGAGGTAGCACTGAAGCACTTAAGAACTTCAAATTTCAGTATATGATTTGTACTACTTCTCATTGATGTCATTTTGGATATTAGACTCAATGATTCATGATGGACAACATCAGGGGGAGCAGTTGTACTCTTTTTCCTTCGCTCAAGTTTTATTCTACTGGGTTTTCTTTGAAAGGTTTTAACAAGGCAGACAATTGAGCTATTGAACAATAAGTCATTCAAGGAGGAGTGTTGTAAATTATTTCCTAACCTAATTAATACCTAACCTTACCTAATTTATATTATTTGGCTATTGGTATGAATGACTTATTATGCCCCTATTGAATTCTATAAATAGAGACCTAAGTTTTGTAAATGAACACACTTGATTTGAATGGAATGAAAAGAAACTCTCTCATTTCTCTTTACCTCTCTATTCTTTTGTTCTTAAATTTTGGTAGTTTCACAACATTGTAGTAGTAATCAAAACAATCTCTTCTACTCATCTAATATAATAAATTTTCTGCTTCGTATGTTTGCGATTTTATTTTTTTATTTTTTCTTTTTTTCACGTAAATCTTGTGTCCTCTTATTTTCTGTTGTTTATTCTCATTTTTGCATAATGTGAGCCCAAGGTGGATATTCTACATTTTTCAAAAAACTTTTGATTAAAATTTAATCAGGACGGTACTTTGTTGGAATTACTAATTGTTCGACTCAATTTACGTGCGGGTTTTTTTATTTTTTTTTTATTTTTTATATTAAAAAGCCACTCCAGGTTAGTTAATGGATTTTAAGCTATCAAATCCAACCATTGAAATGGTGTCTGGATTTCCTACCCATCTTTTACTATGCTACATATTGATTAAATTTTTTCAACATATATCTACACTAATATTCATGAAGTGTTGCATGAGATTGTCTTTTTATAGTGTAAAAGAGTTCGAACTCCCACTCCTTGTCTCATTTTGGGTGATCATCTTGTCTCCTTAATTTCCGCGTTAAAAAAATTGTGTGGAGATTGTCTTGTACATATTCATTTTACGATTGAATATTTCAAATCATTGTCGTAAATTTTGATCATATTTATCCTTCAGTTTTCAACATCTGGATTTTAAATTTTTATGTATGGTAAACCACGTCCATATTCTATAGGTATAGGTTGGACGCTAGGAAATTATCATTTGCACATCCAAACTTAAATCAAAGATAAGAATAAAAAGTGAAAGGTGGTTGAAAGATAAGAGTGAGAAATCTCAGGTTGAGCTGGTAGTTGCATTATAAGAGTTTAAATCCTGTATTTGGTATTGATGAGACTCCTTATAAGTGCGATTAAATAGCAAGCTCTTAACATTATTTCACTAAAGTACATCCCGCGATTTACATTCTCTACAGAGTTGGAGTTCAACCTTTTTTTTTTAAGAATAAAAGTTTTCTTATGTTGAACCTTCAAGTTTTCTTTTAACGTTGATGCCAATCCCCAGTGCCATTATGTTAATTAAACTGCGTAATTTACGAGTTACAATTGTCGGAGTTCGTGGTTACATATCTATTAGATAAGTACGTTTTGTACTTGTAATCTTGACCTTAAATTTAGACAAAAATTTGATATATTTTAATTGTGTATTTGTTTTGATTGTTTTAGGTTAAACTCGAATTTAGATGTGTTTAGAGGTTAACCAGAGAAAGGGGACCAAAATCATGCAAAATAGACAAAATGGAGACCAAATTATAAACATTCAATAGTTATTTCGGATCACGAAATAATGATTGAAGAATATGGAATCCATTGAATGATATTGGAACCCAAATGATCAAAGTTGCACTTGAAAATGAGTTAGGGCGAAAATGAAACCGCACAAGTTATTTTCAGATTTTTAATCAGAAATTAAGACTTATTTTGGGATTGTAAAAGTTCGAGTTAGAAAAATTATACTTATGGAAGAATTGTATCATTTTAAGTTATCTTTACAACACACTTTGAATCACCTTAATTCGATAAATGAAGAAAGTTATAATGAAAATACTGACAGCTGCATAGAGACGATTTACTTTTCTTATTTGATCAAGACTCTTCAGTAATCTAAATGAAAAGTGAAAAAAAAATGAAAAAATATTAATTAAATGCTACTAAAATGTGACAAAAATATTAAAAATGACCGCATTACATTGAGATTGAATCCTGTCATGGGCTCATAGCAGCTGCTTTCTGGACCTTGGCCAATTTTTTGGCCTGCCAATCACTCTACCATTGAAGACACGTATAGATGGTTGACTATATCGTCAGCATTCTTCGGAGACTTTCTCACTCCACTTCTACATCAAGAGTTTCACTGGGCATGCAAAATTGTTCGAGTGCGGTTTCATGCAAAATTATTAAAAGAAAACTTAGACAATTTTGTACAGGAACAAACATCTTGAAATAAAGTCTCAAAAAAAGTGTAATTTTAGTTTCTGTCTCCAATGTGTGATAATTGCCCCCCAATACGTTGTCAATTTGCTCCACTAGATATGATGATTATGCTCCATGTTCTAATTTTCTTTAGGACATGAAATCTCGTTAAAGATGTCTGTTCCTTTTGTCTTCCGGCCATTATTGAGCAGATTCTGTCTTACCACATTCGTCCTAATTGAGCATCTCTTCTTCTTATGTTAGGTGGTATATTACCTATTATTAATTGTTTTAATGTCCAGATGTCTACGTTACATTTAGGGATAATCAAATAAACTGTCAAACCGCGAAATCAAACCAAACAGTAACATGGTTTGGTTTGGTTTGAAAAAAATTTAAACTCCTTAAACGGTTTGATTTATGTTTCAATTGTCAAAACCACGATTTCAAATTGCCAACTCAACAAATTTTAAAAAATTAAAATTAAAAATATAAAACAAAGGCAAACGTTCAATTTAAGAAAAATGTAGCACACTTTTTATTCTTAACAAATCAAAATTAAGGAGTAAAAAATTCATTTGTTCAAATCGATCCACAACCATTTGGAAAGAATTCTTGCACTTACGTTTCATAATTATTATCCAAGACGTTTTCTTAAAATAAAATTTTTAAAGTAAACTATAGTTTATTTTTAAAAAAAATATATTTACTTTTATATAATTAGTTTGTTTATCAATATAGATTGATTCAACGCAATGCACTCAATTAAAAATTGTATACTATTGTTGAGCAGGTTTCAATTCGAAAATTTAGATGAATATATATTTTTTAGCTCATTTGAAATCTATTAATTCAATCGTTTGGCAAACATCACTTTCAAAACCACAAAAGATGGTTTGGTGTAGATGTCCACCCCATTTACCATTATCTCTATTTTTCGGACGAAGCTGTGTGTCAACTTCAATTCTTGAATCCGTGTGCTATATTATCTTATGAACAAGTCAATGCCTAATTAGCCTTGGTCATTTTTGGATATATAATTCAACGGACAAATGAAATTATTGTGGTCCGCTTGGAATTTAGTCTTTTTTTTTTCCTCTTTATCATTTGATGAAGTGGAATCTAGTCTTAGTTTGGCCACGCCGACTCCTCAATTCACACATACCACCCAGAATTTTCCTTGCGCATTTGTGCCTAAATTTTTTCTTCGCAGTCCAGTTAGCAAAACCAATGGCAAGAAGCGTGGTCACACGGTGGTGGCTCAGCCTAATATCAGCGGTTGTGATGACTTTATCCATATCAAAGCAAGCCACCGCGCAGCCACAGGCCAATCTACTGAATATAGGGTGCAGCCAGTACAACGCGACAAACACAAGAAACTTTTACGGCAACCTTAACGCCACCTTTTCCGACCTGAGAAATCAGTTGTCCGCTGAAAACAGACGGTTTGCCACCGCACAGCAGTCGAGATCTTCGGATCCAGTCTATGCCATGGTTCAGTGTAGAAATTATCTTTCGACGGCTGATTGTGTGGCTTGCTATGATGCAGCTGTTTCTCAGATTAGGAATTGCTCAGCAGGAAATGGAGCTCGTGTCATATATGATGGTTGTTTCCTCAGGTAATTCTATTTATCCAAAGAGTCCGTCTTGCCAAACAATCCATTTTGAATTTAAAGAACGAGGTAAAGAAAGCAAGAACTTCTGAGCATGTGAATCTGTGATCATGTGAAGGATGAGAAACAGTAATTGTATTTTACCTAATTCAGTGTGTTTGGTAAAAGTTTGGTTATAAACTGTTTTTGTAGTTGTCAAAAATGCATTATTTTGGCCAATAGAAAACTGGCCGGCAGGCAGAAACAGCTGCAATGACAATGACAAACATTCGCGAGTTTTGATGATGATTATTACTATCCGTTCCACAGAGATAGACTTGTACACTATTTTCGTCCGTTCCACAAAAATAGGTCACTTACTATAATAAACATGTATTTAATTTTTCATTTCCTCATATACTCCTAATTAATTTACCTTAATAGTTAATTTAAATGTCAATTTAATGACATGTAGTTTGAATGAATTAATGGGTCTTTGAAATTAACATAAGGATATATTTGAAAATGTATGGATAAATTTATTATTTCAACTAAATTAACTATCATTTCTTAATTTGTGTGAAAATGGAACATTCCTATCTTTTTGGGACAGATATATTATTATTATTTATTGTTGTTATTATTATTACTATTGAAGTCAAAAGATTATAGCGGATTATTGCAATTTGCAAACGCCATTTCACCACCCTGTAAAGAAAATAAAATTCCATTCCCGGCGACCGGCAACCTTAACCACTACGAACCCTCAGCCAATTCCACTGATTCCTAAATTAACGATACATAATTTTGATTAATTATTGTTCAGGTACGAGAGCAACAGTTTCTACGACCAAACTACTCTTCCGGGCAATGTACAGATATGCAGCAATCGCACTGCATCTTCAGCAGCTGCATTTAATGCGGCGGCGACAACATTTTTACAGAATCTTGAGCTCGCAACACCAAGAATTAACGGCTACTTTGTGGCGACTAATACTGAAGCAGGCAATGGGGGTCCTACAATTTATGGTGTGGCGCAATGTGCTGAAACGATTACCCAAAGTGGTTGCCAGGATTGCTTGACAGTCGCGTATCGGAACATAATCGGCTGTTTACCTGATGCGGCAGGAAGGGCTGTTGACGCTGCCTGTTTTATTAGGTACTCGGATGCAGCATTTTTCGCTGATAATCAGACAATTGATATCACACCATTCCTCGGAGGAGGAGGTAAGATTCAAGTTGTATAAATACTTCTGTTATGATTCTAAAATTCTAAATCATCAGTCCTGCTCTGTTGCCCACCGTGGACAACATAACATCCACATTTTCGATATTTTCAGGAGGTTCAAGCAAGAAAAAAGCTATAATTGGGGGTGTAGTTGGAGGTGGAGCAGGTCTTGTTTTGATTATAGCTGCTTTGTTTCTATGGTACCATTTATCAAGAAAGCGAAGAGCAGCTGCAAGAGGTAACTTATCTTCAAGGATTAAAATATATAATTTCTATTGTTAGTTATACAATATAACTAAGCAAAAAATTATCTCTTGTACCAGGTAATATACTGGGGTCAACAGATTTGCAAGGCCCCCAAACCTACAATTACAAGGATTTGAAATCTGCAACAAAGAATTTCAGTGAGGAAAACAAACTAGGAGAGGGTGGTTTTGGCGACGTATACAAGGTAGTATACACGAGATTTTTTTGATTCAGACTTTTGTTCATCAATTGCTATAGAATCGAGATTATTGCACACTATATCTATCTGACTTGTAGCACTTGCCAGGCCACTCTGAAAAATGGGAATATTATTGCTGTGAAGAAACTAGACATAAGCATCAGCAGAGCAAAGACAGATTTTGAGACTGAAGTTAGGCTCATAAGTAATGTCCACCATCGCAATCTTGTCCGCCTCTTAGGGTGTTGTAACAAAGGAGGAGAACTGCTGCTTATTTATGAATTTATGCCAAATGGGAGCCTTGATAGATATTTATACGGTATGTCAACCTTATATATCTTGTTGTGAATGTTAGCGATAATAACCAAATTACCGTGTCTTCATGTCACATACCAATATGATTCGATCTGTCACGTTTATAGCTGTATCCGTGCAATTCTAAATGTTATCTTGTTTGCCTTTCGTCTCTAATATCAACATCCATGCACATGGCTTGACCGCGCGCAGGTGATAAAAGGGGAACGCTCAGTTGGAAACAGAGATTTAATATAATCTTTGGCACAGCTAGGGGTCTTGCATATTTGCATGATCAATACCATGTATGTATCATACATCGAGATATAAAACCAAGCAATATATTGCTGGATGACGACTTCGTACCCAAAATCGCTGATTTTGGATTGGCAAGGCTTCTACCAGAAAATCAGAGTCATGTTAGCACTAAATTTGCAGGAACCTTGTAAGTCAGCTTTTCTCTTGGTTTTATTAGCCTTCAAATCCAAATGCATGTCAAGATCATAAAATTTAGTGCATTGATTCGAAAATCGTATCACTTTGGTGCACAGGGGCTACACAGCACCAGAATACGCTATTCATGGACAGTTATCGGAGAAAGTTGACACCTACAGCTTTGGTGTAGTCGTCCTTGAAGTCATTAGCGGCCGAAAATGTACTCAGATGAACGATGAATCTGACACTGAATATTTACTCGAAGAGGTAACTTTGCATTTCTCCTTTTGCTCATGTAAAAACTGTTTTAACTTTGTTATCACACATAGGCGTGGAAACTGCACGAGGCTGGACTGGAAGAGAAACTAGTGGATGAGACATTAGATCGAAATGACTATAAAGGCGAAGATGTGAAGAAACTCATAGAGATTGCTTTGGCGTGCACGCAATCGCCAGCTTCATCTAGGCCAACCATGTCTGAGGTTCTTGTCATGCTTTTAACTGATAATTCAGTTGAGCAGAAGGCTCCAAGAAGGCCTTCGTTTTTCGACCATGGAAAGAGATTACCCGAAGACAGTTCCGCGTCTACTGGTTCAACAACATCGAATGCCACTGCTTCTCTATCTCAGTTCACAGGTCGTTAGCTAACTTTCCCATTCCATTGAAGACAGTAGTCACAAGTCACAAAATAAATAAACACATCTCCGTACAGTTTTAAGTCTGAATTGTTTGTATTTCTTCTGGTTTTCAATATCATGAACATGAAGTTTTATTACTGGAGATCGATGATTTACGGAAGAATTTCAGCATATGCATGTACCTGTGTAGTTCTTGATAAAGGCAAGGATAAAGTGGGTATTTTATTGAGTCTTTTGTTCTATGAGTCAAAAAAATTGTTATTGAAAGAAAAAATACAACGGATGCTTTCGTGCAGTTAAATAATATCAATTATCATTAACTTCATCGGTTATTTCTTTACGAATGAAAATAATCTGAATTGGAACACTCTCAAATCCAATATCAATGTTTTAAGCTAAAACTATAAACAAGCAGATACGAAAGAATTTTAAATAAGAAAAGAATTGGAGAATGAGAGGCTATTTCATGAGAATTTAGTAGAGTAATAATTCCATTAATCAACATAATCAAAATACAAGATTTAAGAGGGTTTATATAGATACGTACATGACTCCACTAAGCTAGAAAATAATGAAAAAATACAACTAACTCACTAAAGCTAAAAATTAGCACTTTATGGATTTATTAAAATAAGCAAGCAAACTCTACTATCTAGGAATTATCCATCTACTTTTTCACTTCCACCTCTATCCACGTTTTTCCACTTATTGTGCACATATCATTCCTCGCCCCTTAAAGATTCTTGTCCGCAAAAATATTTTTACCGCGCTCAAAATAATTTTGATAGCGTGATAACACGATAATTATCTTCCATAATCTCGTTATACCAAGTTGATTATGATTTAATTTGGTCAGGAGAGTACCACAGAAATCTGGCATATCAACTTTAAAATTTGCTTCATCTCCCACAAAAAAATTCATCCAAAGCATGAGACCTTGATAAAATACTGTTGTTCCAGATTTGCTTGTAGACAACGAGTTCATGTAGTGGAGTCTCGATGGGCTCATGAATGTTGATTAGTGTCTCAAATGTTTGAGGACGCTCGTTGAAAATCATGACCATGGGCTCCTCATCAAAGATTGGAGGACCATCGTATGTACCACAACCATCAAACTCATCACATTTTTTGAAGGGTGCAATGGGATTGGCTGTAGCGACCAAGAATTTTTACGCGATTAATAATTATTTTAATAGAAAATCGTGTCGCTACTATTTCACCCATTTTTATTAAGTTAACGCCACGACGTATTCGTATAGCCAAGTCAAGAAATAATCGAGATCGTTCGATTTTAAATTAAATTCCGAATTTCTAAAAATATCTCCATTCTCTTGATTTAAAGTATATTAAGTCCAAGTACTTAATTCAATGTTATCCCAATATTTATTTATACAAAAATTATTTTTATTATTGAAATTAAGAAAATATATGCAAGCATGAGAGGTTCCATTATATATAATAATTATGAGAATCTTAATTTAATAAATATGAAAAAGTATATGAATGAATTATATACTCCATTATATGTAATCATGAAGAGCATAATATTTGTATAAATATGGAAAAGTATATGAATGAATTATAGACTCCATTATATGTAATCATGAAGAGCATAATATTTGTATAAATATGAAAAAGTATATGAATGGTTGATAAGATTCCATTATATGTAATCATGAAGAGCATAATATTTGTATAAATATGGAAAAGTATATGAATGGTTGATAAGACTCCATTATATGTAATCATGAAGAGCATAATATTTGTATAAATATGGAAAAGTATATGAATGGTTGATAAGACTCCATTATATGTAATCATGAAGAGCATAATATTTGTATAAATATGGAAAAGTATATGAATGATGCTTTACTTTAAGAAAAGGATGTGTTAAAATTAATAGAATTGAATGATTATGTTTACAATATGCCAACTTTATACATCTATTTAAACCCATCTCTTTTACACACAACTCTACACATATACACTTATTTCCAATCTCTTGACAAAATCCACAAGTAAGAGAAATTCAAGGTGGTCAAGAAAGTTTTGGTCCATTTACTACTACACTTCATTTTAATCTTTTAAAAGGTAAGTATATCTTATGTTTTTAAGAAAAGTAAGTATGTTTTTATGAAAGGTAAATACACCTTATGTTTTTATGAAAAGTAAGTATGTTTTTATGACAAGTAAGTATATCTTATGTTTTTATGAAAAGTAAGTATGTTTTTATGAAAGGTAAATACACCTTATGTTTTTATGAAAAGTAAGTATGTTTTTATGACAAGTAAGTATATCTTATGTTTTTATGAAAAGTAAGTATGTTTTTATGAAAGGTAAATACACCTTATGTTTTTATGAAAAGTAAGTATGTTTTTATGACAAGTAAGTATATCTTATGTTTTTATGAAAAGTAAGTATGTTTTTATGAAAGGTAAATACACCTTATGTTTTTATGAAAAGTAAGTATGTTTTTATGACAAGTAAGTATATCTTATGTTTTTATGAAAAGTAAGTATGTTTTTATGAAAGGTAAATACACCTTATGTTTTTATGAAAAGTAAGTATGTTTTTATGACAAGTAAGTATATCTTATGTTTTTATGAAAAGTAAGTATGTTTTTATGAAAGGTAAATACACCTTATGTTTTTATGAAAAGTAAGTATGTTTTTATGACAAGTAAGTATATCTTATGTTTTTATGAAAAGTAAGTATGTTTTTATGAAAGGTAAATACACCTTATGTTTTTATGAGAAGTAAGTATGTTTTTATGACAAGTAAGTATATCTTATGTTTTTATGAAAAGTAAGTATGTTTTTATGAAAGGTAAATACACCTTATGTTTTTATGAAAAGTAAGTATGTTTTTATGACAAGTAAGTATATCTTATGTTTTTATGAAAAGTAAGTATGTTTTTATGACAAGTAAGTATATCTTATGTTTTTATGAAAAGTAAGTATGTTTTTATGAAAGGTAAATACACCTTATGTTTTTATGAAAAGTAAGTATGTTTTTATGACAAGTAAGTATATCTTATGTTTTTATGAAAAGTAAGTATGTTTTTATGAAAGGTAAATACACCTTATGTTTTTATGAAAAGTAAGTATGTTTTTATGACAAGTAAGTATATCTTATGTTTTTATGAAAAGTAAGTATGTTTTTATGAAAGGTAAATACACCTTATGTTTTTATGAAAAGTAAGTATGTTTTTATGACAAGTAAGTATATCTTATGTTTTTATGAAAAGTAAGTATGTTTTTATGAAAGGTAAATACACCTTATGTTTTTATGAAAAGTAAGTATGTTTTTATGACAAGTAAGTATATCTTATGTTTTTATGAAAAGTAAGTATGTTTTTATGAAAGGTAAATACACCTTATGTTTTTATGAAAAGTAAGTATGTTTTTATGACAAGTAAGTATATCTTATGTTTTTATGAAAAGTAAGTATGTTTTTATGAAAGGTAAATACACCTTATGTTTTTATGAAAAGTAAGTATGTTTTTATGACAAGTAAGTATATCTTATGTTTTTATGAAAATGTTTGGATCATTGCTATGAAATCAATCTCACAAGATTGTTATGGGTTCCATATGATATGTTTATGATTATGCTAAGGGGACCGGAGTTTAGTAGCGCTACACATAAGAATTCTTGCCATTTAAGTTCGGTAAAATTCTTGTGTCTCCCTATGTTTATGAATATTTCAATCCTATCCTATGTTATGATGAAAATGATCCATATGCTTTCAAAAGAAAATTTATGCTTGGTATACTTACTGGGATTTTATAAATCTCACTCCACGATATTTACCATTTTCAGATAATTGAAGGTTCGAGGCGGTCAACATGGAAGTGGCAAAAGTGGTTAAGATTGATGAGATAATTATGTTGAACTTTATGTAAGAAAATTATGTTCTATTTTTATTCACAAATAAAATTATGAGATTCTAATTATTCTTTTGAATAATTTTACATTACTATTTAAGTTTCGATAATATGATATGAGTCACTTTTTGTGGCACTCGAATGGTCGAGAATTCGGGTCGTCACAGTTGGTATCAGAGCCAAGAGTTTTAAAAACGATTCTGTAGATTTTTGAAATTTTATTTCTTTAAAAAAAAAAAAAAAAAAAAAATACTATTCACGTGAACAGTAAAACGACGTGCTATTCATGATGAACAGTGAACGAAATCACTATTCAATTAAAAAAAAAAATTGAATTTTCACATGTCAAGTATGGTTATGATTTTGAAAAGTATGATGAAATTTGATGTGCGAATTTCAAGGACAAAATTCATTTTAAGCAAGGGAGTTTGTAATGTTCTGAAAATTTTATGGAATATAATTAGTTAGTGATATGATTTTTATATTGATGTCTTTGATAAATTTCTAGAAGTTCGGGGACTAAAGGAAAATAAGATTTGACGATAAAATTTTATTTGGGTTAATTAGGCCCAATCTTATGTAAAGATGCGAAATGATTAATAATAATTTTTTTTTTAAATATTTTAACTCATCACTCTACTATGTCACTCTCCACGTATTGACTCCTCGAACCAGGTATGTTATATGCTTTGCAAGTCATTTACGATTTTATTAAGACATGTTAAGTATGAAATATTCATATGTTATGAATCTTTAAGTGAAATATACATGTTGAGTATGATATGAATTGATAGAAGCCTAAATTTTAATTTATTCATTTTAATGTAGAATCATGAGACATAGAGGATATTGATATGAATTTTGGTTCATATTAAGCTTAGTAAGATTGACTCAATTAGAAATTAAGTTGGGTTGTAACTTTGGCCCAAAATATATGGAATAATATATTAAACAAACAAAATTGATAATGAATTGTACAATAATTTATCCCTTTATCACTACCTTTGTGTAAAAACAAGGGAAAAACTGTGGATGGTTATTAGTACTTCCTCTTCAAGTTTCAATTTTCGGTTCAATAATTTATCCCTTTATCACTACCTTTGCTTAAAAGCAAGGAAAAACTGTGGATGATTATTGGTACCACTCTTCAAGTTTCAATTTTCGGTTCAATAATTTATCCCTTTATCACTACCTTTGCTTAAAAGCAAGGAAAAACTGTGGATGATTATTGGTACCACTCTTCAAGTTTCAATTTTGAAAAAAAAAAAAAATATGATTTACGAATGATTTTCAAAATAATCTTTGTCGTCAAGTTTAGAAATGATGAGCCCTAAATGGACTTTGCATAATTGATTTTAGACATGGCACTAAGTATGAGAAGTCAACAGAAAGGACTAGATAATATTTTCGAATTATTCATCGTTTAGATTAAACGAGAAATAGAAAGTCAGTTTTATGAAGTTATGATGAGATGTTGAGATTATAAGTGATATGATTTTATTGAGATTTTTATGAGAAGAATTATGAAGTTGGAGATTTAAAGTTTAGGCTCTTAATTATTGAGAAATAAGGACTTGATATGGTGATATTAGAAATTATGATTTGAAATTTCTATGTTGAGGAATTATGAATTGATTTTCTGGAATATTTATGATGATATTGAAGTTTGATGAAATTGTGATCAAATGTACAATTAGTTATTATTGTGAGTTATGAAGTATGCTTACGATTTGGATAAGTCCAAATTTCAAAGGAAAACTCTGCCTAGAATTTTATCGTTTGGAGTTAAGAGCATAGTATGGTATGCAATCACTAAGAGAATTGAAGTTAGACATACAAGTTCATTTACATCACAAACGAGATTTAGTAGATGATAACAGAGATATTATTATTTTCTCATAAGGAGAACACACAAGAGTCACCCTAGAAAGGAAATACATGAAAACACGCAAAAGCAAAAGAAAGCAACATGGGAAATTCCTCAAATTGAGAGATGTGTTTCCGGAGTAGCCGTATCCTACCACCTCTGACCTTTTGAGGAAATAAAGAAACCTTCAAAAAGGTGTGTTTCGAGAGTAAGAATACTCCGTAATCTACCACCTGGAACCTTTGAGGTACACACAAGATTTAAACATTAAGGAAAATCCTAGGAAATTAGAGGGGTGTCTCGAGAGTAAGAATACTCCGTACTCTACCCCCACCTATTCTAAGATTCATAAAGTTAAGTTTACATTAACCGGACTCCATTTTCGCTTGATTCCCCTTCCTTGCGACCAATCTATCTTAACCCTGCTGGATCTTGTATTGAGATATATGACTGCAGCTTATCCAGTAGTTCATCAATAGTAGGAGCAGAAATAAGGAGTCTTCTGGAAAATGGAGAGATGAATCCCTGTTCCACAGCATAATCAAGAAAGGTTAACAAGCCATCAAAGAAATTGTTAACATTCAGAAGCCAAATAGGCTTAGTATGGAGATCTAGTTGAGCCCACGAGGTAATGTTAAAGATTTCTTCTAAGGTACCAAAACCTCCGGGCAGGGCTATAAAGGCATCAGAACCATATAGCATACAAGTTATGCGTTCATGGATGGATAAGGTTTGAACTTCATGCCCTCGTGTTTTTCCTGCAACATCTACCAAAGGGACAGGTATGACACCGATTACTTTTGATTTCTCTGCAAGAGCAGATTGGGAAACACAACCCATTAGACCACTGCTACCACCCCCATACACAAGAGTGATACCTTTTTCCCCCAGTTTCTTTCCAAGATCTACGGCCACTTCTAGATAACTGAAGCCTTTCCCCACTTTTGATCCACAAAATACACAAATAGTTTTGATCTGTCGAAGTTTTGGTGCTTCCATCTTTGATAGTATAGAAGAGAAAACTTACGAAGAAGATGTGATTTTGGGATGCCTGAACTATGAAATATGTTTGGCTATTTAAAGCCGAAAAAATTTACTGTTTTTGATTGATTATGAAAAAGTAAAGATTTACTTTTGTCAAAATCGGCCAACTTTTGACTGTTTTACCAAAGATATCACCTTTCGGTGATTTATTTCCAGCTTTATCAAAACCCGAGAAAGGAAAATATATTTTATTTCCAAAACGCGTGAAAGAAAACAGCAAAATATTTTAAATGTGTATCAAGAGATTTACCTTATATCATTGTTGAACTGCCAGAAGCCTCATTTTGTAAAACAGACTGGCAAACAGGATCTTTTGCTATTATATTTTGGAGACTATAACGATTTTTGTCCTCGTTAAACTGAGCGTATAAGGAGAGAAGTTCACGTTGCACATAACCACTTGGGTGCGTCTCAAGAGTCAGTCGAATATCATCCAAAGACTCCTTACTCAGTCCACCCTTTATGAATTTGATTTTATCATCCCGATTAGTAGAAGAATATCCTACTGTTTTGCAACGAGTATCACAGTTCCAACGAGCACATTTGTAGCAACCATTCAGCCTTTTTGCTCTTCGTTTCTTTGCGAAGGTGCTTTTGCCTAAACCAGGCATGTGCTTTGGAAATGTCATAGGTAATTCACCAGATAGTCGAACCTTTGCTTCGATCAACCAGCGAACATCTTCTGAAACACCATGAGCCATCAGCAACCTCAATCTTTCGAGTCTTATTCGATAAATTTTCCTCAGATCATTCATTGGAAGACTGGAATAATACTTGCGAATGTTTGTAAGAATGATATCCATGTTTTTGATGGATCTAACCTCTTCCCAGCATGAACTATTTAAAAGCATTAAGGATCGGAGGGAATCCGCGTGATATTGATTCCAGCAAGAAAGCGCGGAATAGAATAATGGAAAAGAGGGAACAAGAGTTTATACGCCGTTTACTTTCTTGATAAAAGGAAGATTTGATGATGACGGGATTTGAGATATGGAATATTTTCTTGGATTTTGGGTACTGATATTTTGATATAATAATCAAGGTATAGAAATAATACGGGGATACGTGAAAGTGAAATAAGGACTGTATTGAATCAGGATTAATAAGTTTGTGCAAGTGAAAGGAATACCTTACGGGAAATGTTATGATATTTGAGTTAAGAATTTTAATTATTTGGGAGATATTTGTTTATTGAATTTTGCAGAAATTTTGGGTTACAAATATTGGAAAGATAAACTGATGATTATGTTGATATGTGAATAACATGTTTGGGTATATTACATAGAGAATATTCAGGTAATCGTTTTAATTATTTTGGGATATTTGGTGATAAGAAGAAATGACAAATTATTATGGTATGATATGTTAGTAAAGATTTATTGAAATTTTAGAGATATTAATACGAATATTTGAGGTTACATGATACGATGATAAGTGACAGGTTACATGAGTACTACAAGATATGATGAAATATCACATACGATTGGGAATTTTCATTTTGATTCAGAAGAATTTATGAGTAGACATATGTCTATTATTGATAGAAAAGTTCATGTCTTAAGAAAACAAATTGATGCATTTAGTCAAAGTCCAGTGGGTTAAATATGGTTGGGTTAAATATGGTAGCGATGATGCTACATAAGAAGAAGAAGAAGAGATTCTGATTAAGTGTTCAGAAATCATAAGATCAAGTAAGTTTAATTTCGAGGACGAAATTATTTTAAGGGGGTAAGTTTGTAGCGACCAAGAATTTTTACGCGATTAATAATTATTTTAATAGAAAATCGTGTCGCTACTATTTCACCCATTTTTATTAAGTTAACGCCACGACGTATTCGTATAGCCAAGTCAAGAAATAATCGAGATCGTTCGATTTTAAATTAAATTCCGAATTTCTAAAAATATCTCCATTCTCTTGATTTAAAGTATATTAAGTCCAAGTACTTAATTCAATGTTATCCCAATATTTATTTATACAAAAATTATTTTTATTATTGAAATTAAGAAAATATATGCAAGCATGAGAGGTTCCATTATATATAATAATTATGAGAATCTTAATTTAATAAATATGGAAAAGTATATGAATGAATTATATACTCCATTATATGTAATCATGAAGAGCATAATATTTGTATAAATATGGAAAAGTATATGAATGAATTATAGACTCCATTATATGTAATCATGAAGAGCATAATATTTGTATAAATATGGAAAAGTATATGAATGGTTGATAAGATTCCATTATATGTAATCATGAAGAGCATAATATTTGTATAAATATGGAAAAGTATATGAATGGTTGATAAGACTCCATTATATGTAATCATGAAGAGCATAATATTTGTATAAATATGGAAAAGTATATGAATGGTTGATAAGACTCCATTATATGTAATCATGAAGAGCATAATATTTGTATAAATATGGAAAAGTATATGAATGGTGCTTTACTTTAAGAAAAGGATGTGTTAAAATTAATAGAATTGAATGATTATGTTTACAATATGCCAACTTTATACATCTATTTAAACCCATCTCTTTTACACACAACTCTACACATATACACTTATTTCCAATCTCTTGACAAAATCCACAAGTAAGAGAAATTCAAGGTGGTCAAGAAAGTTTTGGTCCATTTACTACTACACTTCATTTTAATCTTTTAAAAGGTAAGTATATCTTATGTTTTTATGAAAAGTAAGTATGTTTTTATGAAAGGTAAATACACCTTATGTTTTTATGAAAAGTAAGTATGTTTTTATGACAAGTAAGTATATCTTATGTTTTTATGAAAAGTAAGTATGTTTTTATGAAAGGTAAATACACCTTATGTTTTTATGAAAAGTAAGTATGTTTTTATGACAAGTAAGTATATCTTATGTTTTTATGAAAAGTAAGTATGTTTTTATGAAAGGTAAATACACCTTATGTTTTTATGAAAAGTAAGTATGTTTTTATGACAAGTAAGTATATCTTATGTTTTTATGAAAAGTAAGTATGTTTTTATGAAAGGTAAATACACCTTATGTTTTTATGAAAAGTAAGTATGTTTTTATGACAAGTAAGTATATCTTATGTTTTTATGAAAAGTAAGTATGTTTTTATGAAAGGTAAATACACCTTATGTTTTTATGAAAAGTAAGTATGTTTTTATGACAAGTAAGTATATCTTATGTTTTTATGAAAAGTAAGTATGTTTTTATGAAAGGTAAATACACCTTATGTTTTTATGAAAAGTAAGTATGTTTTTATGACAAGTAAGTATATCTTATGTTTTTATGAAAAGTAAGTATGTTTTTATGAAAGGTAAATACACCTTATGTTTTTATGAAAAGTAAGTATGTTTTTATGACAAGTAAGTATATCTTATGTTTTTATGAAAAGTAAGTATGTTTTTATGAAAGGTAAATACACCTTATGTTTTTATGAAAAGTAAGTATGTTTTTATGACAAGTAAGTATATCTTATGTTTTTATGAAAAGTAAGTATGTTTTTATGAAAGGTAAATACACCTTATGTTTTTATGAAAAGTAAGTATGTTTTTATGACAAGTAAGTATATCTTATGTTTTTATGAAAAGTAAGTATGTTTTTATGAAAGGTAAATACACCTTATGTTTTTATGAAAAGTAAGTATGTTTTTATGACAAGTAAGTATATCTTATGTTTTTATGAAAAGTAAGTATGTTTTTATGAAAGGTAAATACACCTTATGTTTTTATGAAAAGTAAGTATGTTTTTATGACAAGTAAGTATATCTTATGTTTTTATGAAAATGTTTGGATCATTGCTATGAAATCAATCTCACAAGATTGTTATGGGTTCCATATGATATGTTTATGATTATGCTAAGGGGACCGGAGTTTAGTAGCGCTACACATAAGAATTCTTGCCATTTAAGTTCGGTAAAATTCTTGTGTCTCCCTATGTTTATGAATATTTCAATCCTATCCTATGTTATGATGCAAATGATCCATATGCTTTCAAAAGAAAATTTATGCTTGGTATACTTACTGGGATTTTATAAATCTCACTCCACGATATTTACCATTTTCAGATAATTGAAGGTTCGAGGCGGTCAACATGGAAGTGGCAAAAGTGGTTATGTAGCGCCCCGAGTTCCGTATACCCGATTCACTACGTCATTTTCTGTCTAAATTTTTCGAATAATATTTTTGCGGAAGAAATAATTGAAATTCATTTTTTGGCAACATTAAATAAACTGTAATGGCCGCTAAAATTGAAAACATTTATGAAACCATTTGAAATAGTAAATCGAACCATTAATATTGTAAAGAAATTGCCAATATCATAATTTCTCAAATAAATGAACTTCTCTAAATTATTCGATTGTTTGGAAAATACGGAAATCATTAACGTCAAACTTTCAACCGTTCAACGATTATTGCCACCATCATTCATCGCTCGCCACCGTCTCCGAAATCTGCAAAACTGTTAAAAGTAGGGTGAGTATTTCATGGGGGAAATACTCAGTAGACTCATCGCGAATTAATTTAATTTATAAGATGATTAAACATATAAATCCCTGCTCTTTATAAAACGGGCATTGATAGAGCTTCTTTATAAAACTGCTCTTGATAAAACTCATATTGTGCATTACAGCACGGGACATATTTTGCAAATCATAGGCTCTTTGAAAATAGCTCTTTGAAAACCATATACTTATAAAAACATTTTAATTATGCCAAGCATAATTTCTTTTGAAAGCATAACATAAGATAGGATTGAAATCCTCATAAACATAAGAAGACACAAGAACTTTACCGAACTTAGGTGGCAAGAATTCTTATGCAGTAAAATCATAATAACAGTAAGTTTTCATCATAACATAGGATAATATCGAAATCCTCATAAACATAAGAATTTTACCGAACTTAGGTGGTAAGAATTCTTATGTAGTAAGTATACCAAGCATAATTTTCTGAAATTCATAGGGATCAATTGCATCATAACATAAGATAGGATCGAAATCCTCATAAACATATGCGACAGGAATTTTACCGAACTTAGGTGGTAAATCCTCATAAACATATGGAAAGATAGGAATTTTACCGAACTTCGTGGCAAATCCTCATAAACATAGGAGACACAAGAATGTTACCGAACTTAGGTGGCAAGAATTCTTATGTGTAGCGCTACTAAAACTCCGGTCCCCTTAACATATCATAACTTATCATATGGGACCCAAAACAACCTTGGTAGATTGATTTCATAACAATGATCCAAAAAAACATTTTCGTGAAGCATAGGGTATACTTACTTTTCGTAAAAACATAAAGTATATTTTCTTTTCATAAAAACATACTTACTTTTCATAACAACATAAGGTATATTTACCTTTCATAAAAACATACTTGTTTTTCTTAAAAATTGACTTTCACAAGTCACATGACATTCATATGAAATCATAATTTAAATTAATTAATAAGTGCGAGTCTACCTCAAATCCGACGAGTGCAAAGTTGAGCGGGAATGACTTCAATTTCTTTAAATTCTCCGTACGCTTCGTCTTAGCCAATAAGTCACTTTAGTATATCGAATATATAGTTCAAAATGATAAATTATAATTTGAGGACTAAAATTGATGTTTTGAAAGTTGATGGACTAAAATGAATACTTTTGAAACTTGGGCTTAAAAGTAAATAGTGACTGAAATAATAGATTTTGAAAATGAAAGGGCTGATTAAAACTCATTTAAAACTTTGGGGCTGAAATGGATAAGTTTAAAAGCTGAAAGGACTGAAATAAAACCTTTTAAAATGTCAGGGACTGATTTTGAAACATTTAAAACTTCAGGGACTAAACTGCAGATTCTGAAAATTAATATAATATATTCAGATCTTTATCTTTTCTTTACTCCTTTCTCTCTCATAACTCACTCACTCTCTCACGATCTCTCGCTCGATTCACTCTTTCTCTCAACCTCTCTTCTCATCCGATCCGACTGGAGAAGGGCTCTTCCAGCCGGCGATATGATCGGCGAAACGCCGGCGCAAGGTAGAGGCGTGCAGCGGACAGGTATTGGTTCAGATTTTTGAGGGATTTGTTGCGATTTTGAGTGCGAGACCGAGGCTAAAACAGTGGCTAAAATCACGATTTCCGGTGGTAGAAAATCGGTCAGCGTAGTCGGGGTCGAAGTAAGTAACTGGGTAATTGATTTTCTTGGGTTTTTGGGTTTGATTTGGGTTTGGGCAGCGAAGGGTACGAAGATGGTGAACGGTGAGGGCTCTGCAGGTTTGTGTGGTTGGGGTCAGCCGGTAGTACAAACTGGCCGTGGTGGTGACTGTCAATTACTTTGGTGATTTGAAGGTGGCGGTTTGAGTGGCTCAGATGCTTGGTTGAGCAGGGGTTGTAGGTGGAGGCTTGGGTTTGGTTGGCTGCGGATGGTTGCTACTTGATTCGGTGATGATGATTCCTGGTGAAGATTCTGCAGACTTGATTTTGGCTGGTCGTGGAAGAGTCATGGTGGTGGCTGCTGTTGGACTGAAAGCAGCGTTTTCAAAATTTGGTTCTTGGGTGATTGGTGGTGACTGGATTGAAGGATTGTGCTGTGATGGTGGATTGGTGATGATAAGGATCAGAATGTGGTGGTGTTGGACTGTGGCCTGGAAACAGGGGTTGCAGTGGTGGTGTTTGATTCTGATGATTGGTGGTTGGTTCATTTGTGTTGTGGTTGTGGCTTGATTTGGAGTGGCAAGGTTAATGGCAGTCGTGAGGTTGGTGGAGATTGCAGTGAAGTGGTTCGGTTGTGAGGGATGGTTTCTGCAGGCTTGATGGTGAATTGGAGATTGGCAGTTGAAGTGGTTTGGTGAAAATGATTCGATTTCTGGCTGTGGTACGTGGTTGAGGTGAGACCGATTTTGGTAATACTGTCGTGGTGGTGGTGGCTGCTCAATAGTTTGGTTGAATGGTGTTGATAAATTGTGAAGTTGGGTGGTTGATTTGGTGATGATGATGACTGATTGTAGCTGGGCAGTATAATGCAGTTTGGTGATGGTTTGATCGATGATGGAGGAGTGATGTTGCTGAAATAGGTTATATGAGTGCAGATTGAAGTGGTAGGTTGGAATTGGTGATAAAGGAGAAGAAAGGTGCTAGAAAATGGAGCTGTAAAGTAAAGGTAGGGGTTGTAACGGTAATGTGGAAAAGAAAACGCGTGGGGTGTGGTGATGATGGTGTTTTGTGGAATCTAGGTAGGTGGGGTTAGATTAGGTGATTAGATATAATTTTGGATAATACACGTATTTAAAACAGATATATTTTGGACTTAAAATAATTTGATAAGGATCATTGGGATATTTTAATAAATTTGGAATTCAAAATGATATTGAAAATAATACTTTGAATAAATAATTAAAATAACATAATTTTAGAAATTCGAATTTTAATTTAAAATCGAACAATATTCGATATTTCTTGACTTGGCTAGACGAATCCGTCGCGGCATTAATTTCAAAACAATAGCGACTCAATTTTCTAAATATTAAAATAATTATTTATTGCATAAAAATTCTGGGTTGCTATAGGTTAAGATTGATGAGATAATTATGTTGAACTTTATGTAAGAAAATTATGTTCTATTTTTATTCACAAATAAAATTATGGGATTCTAATTATTCTTTTGAATAATTTTACATTACTATTTAAGTCTCGATAATATGATATGAGTCACTTTTTGTGGCACTCGAATGGTCGAGAATTCGGGTCGTCACATTGGCCTTGATAGTAATAACATGCAAGGCACGAAGAAATTTGAGCTTGACTAGTACTGTTTGTAGGGTAGCATGAATCTGTTCAAGACTAGATTCATGTCGTCCCAAGATTGCTTAAACTTCGGAACTAAATTCAGCATCTGTGTTGGCTTGAGTATTCAGGTCTCGGACCGGCTCTGATACCAATTGATATGAAAGAATTTTAAATAAGAAAAAAAATTGGAGAATGAGGGGCTATTTCATGAGAATTTAGTAAAGAATAATAATTTCATTAATCAACATAATCAAAATACAAGATTTAAGAGGGTTTATATAGATACATACATGACTTCACTAAGCTAGAAAATAGGAAAATAATGGGAAAATACAAGTAACCCACTTGTTCATTAACTTACTTTTTTAAAATTATAAACCAAATTATAATCTACACAATTTCTCAAACCATTTTTTAACCATATACATTTTTTCGCTCCAATTTTCAATCACTACTTTTTACCTAAAAATCATAAATAAACCAATTTATAATACAAACAGTGTTACCAAACAGATTTAGCTAAAAAATAGCACTTTATGGATTTATTAAAATAAGCAAGCAAACTCTACCATTTAGGAATTATCCATCCAATTTTTCACTTTCACCTCTATTCACGTTTTTCCACTTATTGTGCACATATCACAAGCATGTTCGGTAATTTAGATAATATAAGATAAATTATATGTTAGAAATTAGAATATATAAACTGTCATGATAAATTTATCCGATTTCTAGTGTACTAAACATGACAAAAGGTTTGTCGATAAATTAAAAATAATAGAAAGCATGTCGAGAAATTAAAATAATAGAAATCAAGTATTGTAAAAGTAAAATAGAAATAAAAGAAACAGTATTTTCAAAAATAAAAAAAAAAAAAGGTCTGCACGGTCTACAAGCGCCATTTGTTTGATAAGTGATACTTTTCTTTGATGAAGTTCATCCCAACATACGATCAACCGCTAAAAATAATAATAATAAATAAAGGAAATAATCCAACAAAAATTAATGTCACCTATCCCTGACCTATCTCACGAATTTTTATGTCCACGGATAAAACATATTGATTTCGAATATTATGAGGTTGTTTCATTATGGTAAAAAATTTACCTCAATTTTTCAAATTGAATCTCAATCATTCATACTTAGTTAAGTCCACTATTTTTTACTTTTCAAATTTTTTTAAACTACACCTCCAATAAAAAAAAAAAAAAAAACTCACAAAAATTAAAACTTTTCACATTATCAAACATAATCTATATTTTTGTTAAAACTTGAAAAACATGTATCAAGTTTCCATAAATTTTTCAGTTATTTATTGATCTAAAATAGTTAAAATGATATTAAAAAAATGATCATACCTTATTATGATTACGCGCAAGACCGCCACGCCTTGTCATGCATTAAGTATAATACTGTTTGGTTTATAAAATAGTTCATTTATTATTTTGAGGTAAAATAGTAGTGATTGAAAATTGAGGAGAAAGAATATGTATTGTTAAAAGATAGTTTTAAAAATTGTATAGTTTAATTTATAAACTGGTTTACTTTATTTACCAAATGGATGCTCTAGAGTATGTTGAACCACGGTTTAGATTTTTTTAGTATATTTGTGAATTGTTCCAAAATTATAATAAGAAAACCTAGATGAAATTCATTCAAAAGTGAATTAAATTTATGTTATTGTCCAATGAAGCTTAAAATCAATTTTTTAGTAGATCTGGCTAGAAATTAATGAATGTATGGTTGAAAAGTTGTGAGATCTATGAAATGTATAGTTAATATTATTATTTATTGTTTGGTAGCATTGTAGTGATTTGTAAACTGATTTATTTATGATTTTGAAGTAAAATGTATGATTGAAAAATGGAGAGAAGAAATTTGTGTGATTAAAATGTGATTTAGAAAAAATTGTGCAATTTATAAATCGATTTATAAACGAAACTTTTTTGCAACGGGAACTATAACGCCGCCGACCAAATTACAACAACGGTTAATCAAACAAACGGATACCATTATTTTTTCTTTATTTTTCCCAGTACTCTTGAAAGGGAAAACAATTTGACGCAAGAGGATATAATTTCTTGCAAATTTATTTTATCACATAGAATGAAAATTTTCTTCTAATATTACTTCATGATAATGCAGGGACTAGGGAGACCTCTCAACTTTAGTGCCAGAAACTTGTTCACTAAATATGGTAATTGATGATGCTAAAAATTGTCCTGATATATTTCGAGCTTGATCAATAAACTAACACGAACTGGATATCCGAATACCTGCAATAAATGCGAAGAGGTGTGTCCTCGTCGCCCCTCCGATGCTTAAGTCAGTAAAGAGAAAATTTATGCAAGAGGTTATAAATTGTACAGATAATTGTGTACCTGAATTATGATTGAGTGTCGTGTATTTATAGAGCTATATGGACGAATTATGATAAGATTGAAATACCTGCATTGCATGAGTCCTGTTAGGAATCATCCTTCTATTTTTTATGGATGAGGTTGTAAAACTCAAATAGGATTCTGTTGGAAGATGAGTTCTATTGGAATTATGAGGTTGTAGACTCCACGTGTCAGATCAAGTCATGCCCGATCAATGAGAGACGTGACCCTGAGCATCATGTACCCCGAGCACATCATGCACCTTTTTGGTGAGATATATGTACTCGGGGTATTCTATCCTCGGGGGTATTATAATTGGTCGGGGTAACGTTTTCGTCACGGGCATTTTAAGTGTGATCGGGGGTTATATTCTCCTCGGGGTTGTTCATGTCCTTGAGGTTCTCAATATGGTGTATGGTGTAATGTTTAAGTGCTCGGCCTCGAGGTTCATATGTTGCTCGGGGGTAACAAGATATATTGTGGCTAAATATTCAAGTTTTCGGGGATGATGACAGAGGATATGCTCGGGGTATAAATGATTGTGGGGATTGAAGTCCTCCTCGGGGGTATAATATGGAATAATATTTATTGTGGCTAAATATTCAAGTTTTCGGGGATGATGACAGAGGATATGCTCGGGGTATAAATGATTGTGGGGATTGAAGTCCTCCTCGGATTTATGGTGGTCGAGGTTGAGGTCTTCCTCGGGGATAGAAAATATAATATAGGGTGATATTCATGTTGTCGGGGTTGAGGTCCTCCTCGGATTCATGGTGATCCTCGGGGTTACACATTTGATTAGGGGACTATAATTTTGTCAAAGAACTCGGGCTTGAGGCTTTTGTGAAGGCTCGGGTATGAATAAAATTTATACTCATCAGTAATTATATTTGGCGTGCAGAAAAAGTCCAGAATGTCACTTTGTGCGTGTGTTTGGTATTGTTTATTTATTTTTAATGAGTAGTGATTTTTACGAGGATAGATGGTTGAGATTTGATTAAAAAGGCAAATATTATGAATTTGACTTTTAATGAATGATTGAGATTGAATACTATAGAAAAAAAGAGAAAATTATAAAGTGAATCAAAGAAGGGCTCTATCTTTCTTTCTTTTTTCTTTATCGCCATAAATTGTGTCGCCATAAATTGTGTGCCAAGTAAGTATCCGTAAATTGATCAGTAAGCCTGAAAGCACAAACAAACAGGCATAAACATCAATTTATATTCAACTTAAGCACTGTACTGTGAATTGCAGGTTATAGTCCTATAGACTGCAATGGAAGTTCTATATATATTTTGTTAGGCATGGAGACTATTAGGTGGAAGATTAGTTGGTGAAAGAATTAGGTGGAGACTAGTAGGTGGAGGAGTTAGGTGAAAGAATTAGGTGAAATTTTTATTCCCAATCCATCCTAATTCTTGCCTATAAATAGAGGCTCTCATTTGCAACTTATACACCACCACAACAAAGAGTGATCTTTTGTAGAGAGCAACACAAGAGAGGCATTTCACAAAATAGAGAGAAAAGTGAGTTGGAGAGAATAGTCTTTGTATAGGCAGATAAAAATACAGTGTAGTATTTTTGTACTCCTCATTTTTCGAGTTAGTGAAATATATTGGTGTGGGTCCGTGGACGTAGGCAAATTGCTGAACCACGTAAATCTTTGTGTTTCGTATTTGCATTTTATTTTTGCGTATTTATATTTTCTCAGTCCAATTTATTTGTGTCACATCGATCCTGGGCGGGATTAGTTGCGTCCTAATTCCCAACAATTGGTATCAGAGCTTTGGCTCATTGAGATCTTTTGAAATTCTTAGTATGCTCTGTGGTTGCAGTTTTGACTGATCTTCCACATCAGAAAAGATTTCTTTAGACTGTTTTTTGATTGAGTGTGAACAATGTCGACAGATGAGAAAATATCCAAAATTGACAAATTTGATGGTTCAAATTTTGGATTTTGGAAAATGCAAATGGAGGACTATCTGTACCAGAAGGATCTATACAAGCCACTAAAAGAAAAGCCAGAAGATATAAGCCAGGGGGATTGGGAGTTGCTTGATCGAAAAGCACTCGGCACAATCAGGCTGACGTTGTCAAAATCAGTGGCCTTCAACATAAAAAATGAGAAGACGACAGAGTCTCTCATGGCAGCCCTTTCTAGCATGTACGAATAGCCATCTGCAGCAAATAAAGTCCACTTAATTAAAAAGCTGTTCAATATGAAGATGGCCGAAGGCGGAAGATTTGGGGAGCACCTAAATGAATTCAATGAAGTGACGGACCAGCTAAACACAGTTGAAATCACTTTTAGTGATGAAGTTCGACCTCTGTTAATTCTTGGGCAGTTGCCAGACAGCTGGAATGGTACAGTCACAGCAATTAGTGGCTCTGCCGGAAAGTCAAAACTGAAGTTCGATGATGTCGTAAGCATGATCTTAACGGAGGAGATCAGACGACAATCAGAAAGTGCCTCAACTTCAGGATCGGCGTTGAACGTGGAAAGCAGAGGCAGAAATTCTAACAAAGGAAATGGGCGGGGCAATGGCAAATTCAGAAGTGGAAGATCAAGATCCAGAAATCCAAACAATTCCAACAAAACTAAGGTTGTGGAATGTTGGAAGTGTGGGAAGACCGGTCATTACAAAAATCAGTGCACAGCACCTCCAAAAGAAAAGGAGGACAGGACAGAAGTCAATGTTGTGGAAGAGGAAGCGGACGATGCTTTGATATGCTCTTTGGAGAGAAAAACGGAATACTGGGTGATTGATTCCGGAGCATCTTTTCATGCTACCTCAAATAAGGAGTTTTTTGTAAACTATACGCGGGGTGATTTTGGCAGAGTATATCTCGGTAATGATCAACCGTGTGGCGTGGTCGGAAAAGGTGATGTACAGATCAAGATCAATGGATCTGTGTGGAAGCTGAAGGACGTGAGACATATTCTAGAATTGAGGAAAAACTTGATCTCCGTCAAGCAATTGTCAGGAGAAGGACATGTCACCACTTTCTCTGGTGATAACTGGAAGATCACCAAGGGCGCCATGATTATCGCTCGAGGCAAGGATACTGGCACCCTCTACACAACGGCGGATGCTTGTGTGACAATTGCAGTTGCTGAAAGCAAGGAGGGCCCAAACTTGTGCCACCAGAGACTTGGGCATATGAGTCAGAAGGGACTCAAGTATATGCATGCAAAGGGGAAACTACCAGAGCTTCAGTCTACTGATATAGACTTATGCGAGAGTTGCATCTTTGGGAAGCAGACCAGGGTAAGTTTCAACACTAGTGGCAGAACTCGGAAGCAAGAGAAGCTTGAGTTAGTCCACACAGACGTTTGGGGACCAACCGCAGTTTCATCTATTGGCGGAAAGTCATACTTTGTGACTTTCATTGATGACCACTCGAGAAAAGTGTGGGTTTATTTCTTGAGACACAAGTCCGAAGTATTCGATGTGTTCAAGAAGTGGAAAGCCATGGTGGAAAATGAAACAGGATTGCGAGTAAAGAAGCTGAGGTCCGACAACGGAGGAGAATATACGGATATGGCGTTCAAGAAGTTCTGTTACCAGAATGGCATCAAAATGGAGAAGACGTTGCCAGGGACTCCACAGCAAAATGGAGTTGCAGAACGTATGAACCGGACATTAACGGAGAGAGCCAGAAGCATGAGGTTACATGCAGGCTTGCCCAAACAGTTTTGGGCAGAAGCTGTCAACACAGCAGTGTACTTGATGAATCGAGGACCCTCGGTACCGTTGGAGTACAGGATACCGGAGGAAGTATGGAGCAGAAAAGAAATAAAACTTTCCCACTTGAAAGTTTTTGGATGTGTCGCATATGCACATATTAGTGACCAGGCAAGGGGCAAGTTAGACCCCAAATCACTAAAGTGCACATTCATTGGATATGGCGGAGATGAGTTCGGCTACCGCTTATGGGATGACCAGAACAGAAAGGTCATCAAAAGCAGGGATGTCATATTCAACGAGAAGGTTATGTACAAGGACAGAAATGCAGTGCAGTCCGATGACACAGTACATGATGATCCAACATATGTTGAGTTGGATGCTCCAGAAAGTAGTACGTCACAGCAGACAGAGGAGGATCTGCAGTTACAGGAGCCTGTTCTATAGAATGATGCATCACAGTCTACAGTCCCTGTTCTTAGAAGGTCAACCAGACCTCATGTTCCAAATAGAAAGTACATGAGCTACATGTTACTTACTGATGCAGGTGAACCTGAATGCTATCATGAGGCATGTCAGGTCGGTGATTCTGGCAAGTGGGAGCTTGCAATGAAAGATGAGATAAGGTCTCTCATCTCTAACCAGACGTGGGAACTAGCTGAGTTACCTACAGGAAAGAGAGCTTTGCACAACAAGTGGGTGTACAGAATCAAGGAAGAACATGACGGATCAAAGAGATACAAGGCGAGGTTGGTGGTCAAAGGTTTCCAGCAGAAAGAAGGAATTGACTACACGGAAATATTTTCGCCAGTTGTGAAGCTGACAACAATCAGATCAGTCTTGAGTATTGTTGCAGCAGAGGGTTTGCACTTGGAGCAGTTAGATGTGAAAACTGTTTTCCTCCATGGTGACCTTGAGGAGGAAATATATATGCAGCAGCCAGAAGGCTTCTCAGTCAAAGGAAAGGAGAAGCTCGTTTGCAAATTGAAGAAGAGCCTGTATGGCTTAAAGCAAGCCCCCAGACAGTGGTACAAGAAGTTCGACGGATTTATGCAGAAAAATGGCTACTTCAAATGTAATGCTGACCATTGTTGCTACTTCAGGAGATTCGAGTCCAGTTATATAATTTTGCTACTTTATGTCGATGATATGTTAGTAGCAGGCTCAGATATGGACGAAATCAAGAAGTTAAAGATGCAGCTGTCAGCAGAATTCGAAATGAAGGACTTGGGTGCAGCGAAGGAGATTCTCGGAATGAGGATTTTCAGAGATAAGCAGAAGGGTATCTTGCAGTTATCTCAGGCCAAGTACATTAGTCAAGTTCTGCAGAGATTTAACATGTGCAGTGCGAAGGCTGTCAGCACGCCACTAGCTAATCACTTCCGTCTATTTAGTGATCAGAGTCCTAAGACAGAGGACGAGATAAACTTCATGGCTAAAATACCATATGCCTCAGCCATTGGAAGTTTGATGTATGCCATGGTTTGTACCAGACCAGATATTGCTCATGCAGTGGGAGTTGTGAGCAGGTTTATGGCAAATCCAGGAAAGCAGCATTGGGAAGCAGTAAAGTGGATATTAAGATATCTACGGGGAACTACTGATAGATGCTTATGCTTTGGACGAGGCGAGGTGACTCTACAAGGCTTTGTAGATGCAGATTTTGCTGGCGAGGTAGATCGCAGGAGAAGTACTACTGGTTATGTTTTCACAGTAGGTACTACTGCAGTTAGCAGGATTTCGCAGATACAGAAGATTGTTGCTCTATCCACTACAGAAGCAGAGTACGTGGCAGTAACCGAGGCTAGCAAAGAAATGATCTGGTTACAGGGTTTGTTGGCAGAATTGGGATTCAGTCAGGAGAAGAATGTTTTGCACAGTGATAGTCAGAGTGCGATAGATCTGGCAAAGAATTCAGCATTTCATTCTAGAACCAAGCACATTGGACTCCGTTATCACTTCATCAGGTCTCTTCTAGAGGATGAAGTGTTAAAACTAGAGAAGATCCAGGGTAGCAAGAACCCAGCCGACATGATGACCAAGACAGTAACAAAGGAAAAATTGGAGCTGTGCTCAGCTTCAATTGGTCTTCTGAAGTGAAGACAAAGGAAATGACTCACACCATATTTCACATGGAGTTGCAAGGAGGAGGTGTCTCAGGTGAAGCCACATTAGTCTCCAAGTGGGAGATTGTTAGGCATGGAGACTATTAGGTGGAAGATTAGTTGGTGAAAGAATTAGGTGGAGACTAGTAGGTGGAGGAGTTAGGTGAAAGAATTAGGTGAAATTTTTATTCCCAATCCATCCTAATTCTTGCCTATAAATAGAGGCTCTCATTTGCAACTTATACACCACCACAACAAAGAGTGATCTTTTGTAGAGAGCAACACAAGAGAGGCATTTAACAAAATAGAGAGAAAAGTGAGTTGGAGAGAATAGTCTTTGTATAGGCAGATAAAAATACAGTGTAGTATTTTTGTACTCCTCATTTTTCGAGTTAGTGAAATATATTGGTGTGGGTCCGTGGACGTAGGCAAATTGCTGAACCACGTAAATCTTTGTGTTTCGTATTTGCATTTTATTTTTGCGTATTTATATTTTCTCAGTCCAATTTATTTGTGTCACATCGATCCTAGGCGGGATTAGTTGCGTCCTAATTCCCAACATATTTTGTTCTTGATTTTGTTATCACAAGTATAGTCAGCCTGGGGCGGATGGTGGTTCTCTTCTAATAATGAAGAAACTTAAAGCCCTTCACAGAATCAGATTATTTCTAATGCTGTTGGCGCTGAATTTGCCATTCAAATGCTGGATAATGACGAAAAGGGAATGAATTTGGTCGAGAGCGTTAAACTAGATTTGCGTACATTTAAATCTGTCTCGTTGAATTTGTACCAAGATTTATCTGTCGGATGTTCCAAGATTATTGCAAACGAAGTGTTGGGATGCAAAAAATCCCACATTGGTTGTGAGGAAGGAAATAAACCACCATATAACCCAAGTGAGCTACTCCACCCATTACCAATTGGTTTTGGGTTGGAACCTCACTTTGGCCTGGGGTTTGGGCTTGGGATTGGACAAATTGAATTATTCATGGTCCCAACAAGTGGTATCAGAGCCGGAAAGATTGTATGGTGGACGCACGATCGAGTGGATGTGACTTCCTAACAATGGCAGATGAATCGAGATGATGAGCCTCAAGATGAAGAACTCATGTAGTTTCTCACGAGATGGAAGATTCATGGTAACATAGTGTGCAGCGACTATGGTGGATTATCTCGGTGAATGGTGATCTCCCTGAACATGAGGAGATGTGATAGGATTTATCTTGAGGGAGGGCTAGATGGGCCAGGTGTACCTCGTGGGCCTTGTTTGAGGGAGGGATTGTTGGGATGCAAACAATCCCACATTGGTTGTGAGGAAGGAAATAAACCACCATATAACCCAAGTGAGCTACTCCACCCATTACCAATTGGTTTTGGGTTGGAACCTCACTTGGGCCTGGGGTTTGGGCTTGGGATTGGACAAATTGAATTATTCATGGTCCCAACAGGAAGAATTGAAATACTGGCTTGGGATCTTAGTGATTGCTTTCATTTCAACAGCACACAGGCCGGCCGGCCTTTCCTCCGTGTGATTCAAGAAAATTTCCCATTAAGAAATGCCTCAAGAAATTGAGCGATGATTCCCACAAGGTTTTCTTAGATTTTTTTCTTCAAATCCATACAATCTGTCATCAATTACAGTAAGGTTGCTTTCTCTTCAAGAACTTGGAAAGAAATTATCTGGATTTTTTTTTTCATTTTTTCGAGATAATATATTGAAATTGTTGTAGGATTCATGCTTTTAAGCATCAAACTGAGAGATTGGTGAACGAATTGAAGAGATCAGCATAGAATGCAGAAGAAAAACTCGAACAGCAGCACTTGAGGGTCTTCAGTTTCTTACTAAGTTTCAGTCTCAAGCACTAAAAGAGAACAGGTCAAAAACAGATAGAAAAAGTTCATTATCCTAATGCAAATTGTCTTCAAAACCTGGACAAATTCTTATGCACTTACTGTAAGGATTTTAATCAATCGTGTGGGCTTATATGTGAATTATTGTGTATTGAATAAAAGGCTATCAATTTGGTTAAGCCCAATTAAAGTGATCTAATAAGGATTTGATATATCGGGCTTTAATGCATCTAATTAAATGTATGGGCTTTTATGTGTAGATACCAGGCCAT
Source organism: Ligustrum vulgare (assembly GCA_963555705.1). Taxonomy (NCBI): domain Eukaryota; kingdom Viridiplantae; phylum Streptophyta; class Magnoliopsida; order Lamiales; family Oleaceae; genus Ligustrum; species Ligustrum vulgare. Next base: position 43,251,104 of record OY743173.1, on the reverse strand, counting down.
TATCTAATTCATGATGGGCCGGATTAGGTTAATTGGCAATTCAGTATATAAAGTCGGTTATGGTCCCTGAATCCTACGTACTGTTCATCTTGTCTGACATCCCATCATCAGAGAGAAAATACGGACTACGTATCGATTTAGAAGATCCAAACGCCGAATCGTTTATTGTGAATCACGTTTGATTAAGGTACGCTTCCGCTTCAGTTATTTAATTCTTGATAATTCCAACATGATGATTATTCAGATTATAGATAAATTATTATCTGTGATAAATTTTCTAACAAGTGGTATCAAAGCCAACATCGTGTTGAATTATCAGATCAATTTTCAACGCATATATGTAAAAAAAAACCAAAATTCTGTGCGTATATATATACAAAATTAAGGCTCGTGATTTCAAAAATTGAGAAAGATACATATACAGCAAAACTCAAAATTTGGAAATATGGTTTCAGCCAATCGATCGCTACTGTGTGTTGAAACTATGAATTGGTTTGTGTATGCATACTGTATATGTTTCCTTGATTTCGGATTCTGTATGTATATGGATGTATATCTAGGTTTCGATTTTGGGAGATTGAGAATTGATTTTTTTGAATGGGTTGTGGATTATGATTGTGATATGGCCGGTTGACGGTCGTTGATGTTGGATTGGGGTGGCCTGCTACGGGTCCTTCCGGTATGCGCAGGTGCGCTGGCTGCGCAGCGCGGAGACTGGCTGAGCGGCGCTGAAGTGTGCAGCGCCGGAGAAGGCGCTGCAGCCCGGGGAGGTCGCCGATAATGGCTTCGCTTTTGCCGGATTTGGAGGAGGCGGCGGGCTAGGGTTGAAAACCCTAGCTGCTGCGAAAGAAACAGATTTTTTGGGTGAAGGACTTGTGCTGGAAATTAGAATTCTTCAGGGATTTCTTGTGCAATTTTCCATATTTCGGTTAATTGCACCTTCAGTCCTCCCTGTTTGTTTTGAAATAAAGCTTCATCCCTAAAGTTATAAAATCTCTTAAGTTGGCCCTTCGGATTTCGAATTTACAAAATTCAGCCCATTAAGTTATAAATTATTTAAGTTGGGCCTTTTAAGGTTAAGGGCTTTGTGTTTCAGTCCCTGAAGTTTGAAAATTTTCATTTTCAGTCCCTAAAGTTTGAGAATTTTCTAATAAAGCACCTAAAGTTCTGAAATTCTCAAATTTGGTCCTCTAAAGTTTGAAAATTTTCATTTTCATTCCTAAAGTTTGAAAATTTTCTAATTAAGTCTCTAAATTTTGGAAATTTTCAAAATTGGTCCTTAAAGTTTGAATTTTTTTTTAAAATTAAGTACCTAAAGTTTGGGAATTTGCTAAATTGGCTCCTAAAGTTTGAAAATTTTCAAAATCAACTTTTAAAGATTGAAATTTTCATATTTTGGACCTCTAAAGTTTGGTTTTGTTTCAAATTGGGACCTAAAGTTTGGAATTTCTCAAAATTGGCCAATAAAGTTTTGGGAAAATTATAATTTAAGTCCTTCGAGCTTAAAATTTTACAGAATTGGTCACCAAAAGTTTAAGAATATTGCAATTTGACTCTCGTAACTTAAGGATTGCTTTATTCTAAAGTTTTGAATTCTATAATTCAAATCCTAAAGTCAAATATGGATGCAAATCAATGGATTTCAGTTTCAAATCTTGGTACATTGGAATCTTTTGAGAGATATAATATTCGAAAGTAAGTTAGTTGAAGCAACATGTTGCCAAAGCAACCTCTCTTGTGGATATTAATTAACTTTGAATATTAAAAGGTATTTGTGTGTGTGTTGTTCATTGCGGATATTGATCGGCCCAAAGGAAGGTCAATATTTGGCTCGAATTTCACATGCACCTGTGGTGATAAACACGTGGCAATTATTTGGTTTAACATGTGACCAATAAATCGGTCCAAAGAAAGGTCTATTGGTTAACATGTCTTATTGCCAGTGTTTGATCACTACACTAAGGGAAAATTAGGTGTTTGTGTGTTATCTCATGCGGATATTGATCGGTCCAAAGGAAGGTCAATATTTGGCCCGAATTTCACATGAACTTGTGGTGATAAATACGTGACGGTTATTTGGTTTTACGTGTGATCAATAAATCGGTCCAAAGAAAGGTTTGTTGGTTGACATGTCTTACTGTCAGTGTTTGATTACTACGCCAAGAGTACCACTTACAAGTCAATATTTCTGTCCAAAGACTAAATATTGATGTTGTGCTAGGTATCTTGTGATGGGCCCTACCATTATTTGAAAGTATGATTTGCATAATAAGGTATTTATGTGAGCAATTTTATTTAAGTGTTCTCTATTCGGTTTCAAATTCTGCTAGTAGTAAATCTACAAGCTCAAATTTAATCCCTGTATTTATGGAATAAACTTCAAGAATCAAAACAAGAACATTAACTTTTCGTTGGCTGCATCGATCTAGACCGTGTACTAAGAATTGAGCAACCTGCTCCTCTTACGGATGAAAGTTCATCTAATCAAATGAGGAACTTTGAGAAGTGGGATTGCTTAAATTACGTGAGTCTCATGATCATTTAAGTGCGGTATCTGAAGAGGTAAATTAAGAAACGTTTTGCGAAAAACGATAAGGCTGAAACAAGTACGCTTATGCAAAGCTTGATTTCAATAAAGTATAAAGGCAATGGGAAAATAAGGGAGTACATCATGTAGATGTCTCACACTGCTTCAAAACTTAAGGAACTAAAACTCGACTTGTCTAATGACTTGCTCGTGAATTTGATATTGATATCGCTTCCTGCACAATATAGTTAATTTAAGGTTAGTTATAACTGTCAAAGTAGAAATGGACTCTCAATGAGCTCATTTTATAGTGTGCAAGCTTCTTGCACAATTCAGTCAATTTAAGGTCAGTTGTAACTATCAAAGGGAGAAATGAACTCTAAATGAGCTCATTCTATTTTGTGTGCAAGAGGAAGAAAAGTTGAAGTAGGACAGAACTGAAATCACTTGGCAAACACCTCTAAAGATAAGGGCAAGAAAACAAATAAATAAAATAAAGTTGTTAAGGGGCTATTAATTTTATAATCCCACACTTAAGTCAATTTTTGAAACGGGAACTGCAACATTTTTGAGGATGTTGAGTTTGGGGGAGAAATAAGGTTAGAGATATTGTCTTTAAGGAAGAAGTTGAGGAAGGATCAGTTTCAATTCCTACTGTTGCTTTTGACAATGTGCAAGTTTCTATGGATGTCATTGATCAAGAAGCATATCTGGAACCTCAATTAGACAATATTGAAGAACCTCCCACCCAAAATAAGGTAAATTTCAGAAGTAGAAACTCAACAACCTCAATAACTAAAGCTATTAAGGAAATCCACGAGAGAAAGAGAAAAATGCTATTCCGGATAATTAAATAGTATTTCTCCAGGAACATAAGGAAAATAATGCCATGGTGGAAGATTGTTCAATCAATTTCCATCAGGTCATGCAGGGTTCTAACTCTCAAAAGTGGATTGATGCCATAAATAAGGAGTATAAGCATATGCAAGACAATAAAGTTTGGATCTTGTCCTATTACCAGAAGGTGCGAAGCCCATTGGTCTTAAATAGAATTTTAAACCAAGAGGGATTCGATAGGTAATGTGGAAAGATATAAGGTTCGTCTTGTATCTAAGGGCTTTACACAGAATGATGGCATTGATTATAAAGAAACTTTCTCTTCGGTTTCAATGAAAGACTCTTTCAGGAAAGTCAGGTTGTTGCACATTTTGACCTCGAGTTACATCAAATGGATGTTAAGACGACGTTTCTCAATGGAGACATTGATGAGACGGTTTGCAAATTAAAGAAATCCATTTATGTACTCAAACCAGCTTCCCATTAAGGGTAATACAAATTTCATCAAGTAATTATCTCATTTGGTCTTGAGATTAATGTTGTTGATGGTTGTTTGTATTACAAGTTCAGTGGGAGTAAGTATATTTTCCTGGTTTTATATGTTGATTATTGCTTGCCACCAATGATATAGGTATGTCACATAAAATTATGAGATTTTTGTCATGGAATTTTGAGATTAAAAATCTTGGTGACGTCTCTTTTGTATTAGGAATTCAGATACAGCGGGATTGTTCTCGGGGTATTCTTGAATTGTCACAAAAGGGCTATATCGATAAAGTGCTTAAGAGGTTTGGCATGCAAGACAGTAAATCAGGGGACAACCCTATCGCTAAGGGAGACAATTTAGTCTCGACTAATGCCCGAAAAGTTATCTTGAAGTTAAAGAAATGCAGAGGCTCCCATATAGTTAAGCTATAGGGAATCTGATATATACTCAAATTTGTATGCGTTCGAATATTGCATACATTATTGGGATACTAAGGAGATATTTAAGTAACCCTGGGATGGATCATTTGGAAAAGCAGCCAAACATGGGTTATAAAGTATTTAAAGAGAACAAAAGATTACATACTCACATACAGAAAATCGGATCAGTTGGAGATCATATGGTATTATGATTCCGATTTTTACTAGATGCCAAGAAAGTAAAAGATCCACATAAGGCTACATTTATCTGCTGGTTGGAGGAGCTATTTCCGGATGGAGTGCTTAACAGACACTTTAGCTTCTTTCACTTGGCAGCACAGTTGTAGCAATTTTGGGGGCATTTAATTATGGAATATAGCTCTGAAATTTTGTCACAAGGCTGCGTATTCTGTATGATATAGAAAGACCACTAAAGTTATATTGTGACAATAACTCAGCAGATTTATATTCCAGTAACAACAGGAGCTGAACTAAGTCAAAATACATTGACATAAGTTCCTGGTTGTGAAGGATACAGTTCAGAGTGGACACGTGTCAATAAGAGCACATTGGGACAAACTCCATAATTGCGGATCCGCTTACTAAAGTATTACAACCCAAGGTCTTTCATGAGTACATTACTCATATGGGTGTTGTATTTCTTAAGGATATTCGGTTTCAGTGGGAGTTTGTATTTTGGGTGCATTAGACACATTTATTGTCCTTTTGGATACAGTTTAAAGTTAAAGTTATTTACAGCTGTAAGGTTTCAGGTTTATTATCTCTGAACTCGTTTGAGGATGATCTCACTAAAGTTGGACCAGTTGGAAATAGGCATGTTGAAGATCACATTACATGTAATTTCCATGCTACACATCCATACTTGATCCATGTCATTCAGTTATGTCGATATACGTGACCATTGAAGGTTTAGTTACGATTAATGTAGCGAAAGCCGCTTTGATCCTATGTTGATATAATTGATGGACCAGATTGTTTGGGGATGCATTCAGTAATGATAGCAAAATTCTGAGTACTCATAAGGTTATGATTGATACACAATTGTAAGGTTATACATATAGCCCAAGTGGGAGATTGTAAGGATTTTAATCAATCGTGTGGGCTTATATGTGAATTATTGTGTATTGAATAAAAGGCTATCAATTTGGTTAAGCCCAATTAAAGTGATCTAATAAGGATTTGATATATCGGGCTTTAATGCATCTAATTAAATGTATGGGCTTTTATGTGTAGATACCAGGCCATTATCTAATTCATGATGGACCGGATTAGGTTAATTGGAAATTCAGTATATAAAGTCGGTTATGGTCCCTGAATCCTACGTACTGTTCATCTTGTCTGACATCCCATCATCAGAGAGAAAATACGGACTACGTATCGATTTAGAAGATCCAAACGCCGAATCGTTTATTGTGAATCACGTTTGATTAAGGTACGCTTCCGCTTCAGTTATTTAATTCTTGATAATTCCAACATGATGATTATTCAGATTATAGATAAATTATTATCTGTAATAAAATTTTCTAACACTTACTACAATTTTCAAATGTTAAAAGGCGTACCTTGCAACAATTGGCTGAATTTGGGAAGAACCAACAAGAGGAGCTTCTCCGATGGCAAGAACAACTTCAACAGGCTCATGATCACTTAGTTGAGAATTCAAAGACAATATTATCAGTCTTGTTTATAGGATTGCGTGTCACGTTTGTTATCGAGTTACTCATACTTCGCCGCGCAACATATGATATTGAACAAATGGGATGGATAATAACGTCTCCTAGATCCCTTTTCCTGGCTCTACTTGCAATCCAACTTCTGTATGCCATTAACACATACAGGTACGTAGAAGATTAAAATTGCGATTATTAAGTTATTTTTTAAGTAGTGATGCATTTGTATACTATGTCTAACAAATACTTTGCGAATTATGCAGAGACTATGAACTACTAAACCATCAGATGTTGTTAAAACTAATGGACAAGATTAATGGCTTGCAGAGCAACAAAGAATTGTCATTGGAGATGGACGAGGACAGTGACATCAACTGGTCTCTATGGGCTGATAGTGAGTTACCAGAAGATGTAGACGAATCAGAGGATCCTGATTTCGTAGTTGTAGAGGAAGTCGGAGAGAATTCACCTGAAACCTGTTCAATTGCAAAGAAGTACAATCTTCGTAATAGGCGTAAACATTTCTAGAGATTAGGCTGGACTATAAAAATGTCTGAAATTCGGTCTATTCTTGTTTACTTTCAGCCTCATTTGAAGTAATCAGATAATATTATTAGTTGTACAGTTCTTTGTAATACTAACTGGTTATCAAGAACTATTCTATATCAACATAGATGTTGCAAAACAGGAATTACTTAAGGAATTTTAGTTTATAAATAATTCCTTCATATGTCGTAAGTACATATGTATTACAAGTTACGACTGTGCAACTTCCATTCAGATCTTTGTAGAAATCACACACCATAAGTATGATAAAAATTACATTTATTTTGGACTTGCAACTATAAGAATTGCATCATAAATCCATTTTCATGTTAGGAGAATTATACAATGTTAACGTCACTCCTTACATGGAAGCAAGTCAGCAAAGATCAAATTTAAAGTTTGAATATTTTGACATTTCTGTGGAATTCGCTAAGCATCCAACTGGGTGAAGCGAACTTGAAATACTGATCCAATAGAAACGAGATGAAGTTCAGATCATCTTTAAGTGAACAACTGTTCAGTTAGCATATAATTTGAAAATTTTCCCTGCAAGTCAATTTGGAATAAACGAAAGTTGAGAGTTTTTTAGCATTAGTTGCCCCCTTAAATGAGCATTTCAATCCACTATTTATAGTGAAAAATGGGAGGTGGATGCATAATTATTACATTTTTCTAATATCGGTTCCGATTTGATGTCTCTGATTGGCACTCTAACTTTTACTTGACACATTACTTACATATTTATTACAAATAATGATGTTAAATGACATGAACTTGATTGATCAGACACATTTGCAGGCGCTTCTACTCCGTCTTATATGGATATTTCAGGTCCACAAGATATGTGAGAGAGGTTTCCACCAATCCGGTGACTATATTAAACCACTTGGCGTCCTCATTTGAGCTCTTCTATTTTTCCATCTCGAAGAGTTATAATTTTAGTTCGGTAATTTGTAAGGCCACGTGCTATCCTCCATGTCAGCTCCGTCATCAACAAACTACAACGTCCGTCGTTGACTCTTAAACTTATTCCACCTTTCGGTGAACAATAAATGTACCCTCGAGATCGGTTCGAATTACTTAGGACGGATCTTGAAACAGAACAATCATGAAACACTTATAATTGACATTTGTAAATACACATCCCAAAGATATGCATGCCACGTGTTGCACTGCTCATGAAGAACGGAAACCTAGGTGCAGGTATAGCCGTCATCATTATCGTCAGTGCATCTTATTAAACTGACGGTTGGGCCCTCCCATTCTCTTTCCCCCATATAAAGGCTTTATTCTTCAAGTAAATCCCCATCCAAAGCTCTCAAAAACACCATCGATTTATTGCGACGTGACAAGCATGTTCACAATTGAATTGACTTCAAGTTCAACATACTTCATTGTTTCAATTCCTATTTTGAGGTGAGATCATAGTTTCTTTTTATCTTTTTTCTCGAATTATTTCAAGTATCCAGCTCAACAAGAAGTGGATAAAATGAGCAATAGTATTGAAGAGATTAGTGGGGGGAATTAGATCGTATGGGGAGGAAGAAGAAGCCGATGTGCAAGAAACTGAAGTGCATTTTTCGTGGTTTGAACGTGTAGATACACTTTTAGAATCCCTTATTAGGGATGAAGAGGACGTGGGGGTTTTTCCAACCCAGTTCCTTTAGCTGTTAGGATGCCGCCCAGACATAAAGTCACCATAGCCTCAACACGCACTTGCCCTTCCATTTCAGGTCATTTTTCATCATCTTCTTCTTGGATTCATCCACCTTCTTTTGCCCATTATCTTTTCGAATTCTCCTGCAAACATCACAAGTCCATCGCAACTTAAGAGGAATTGATGGAATGGAAAATTCTTTATAGAATTCGAGACTCGGTCCACATCTTTTTGCCTGGAGACTTCGAACGGGGTGACAATCCTCCCCACGGACTAGATTTTGAATCAGGTCCCCACCCCCCCAAATCATAACTGACTACTTGTGAGAATGTGGAGCAGCTCCTACACAAATCCATCCTAATGGTTGGAGAACCATTTTAGGTTTTATCATACTATTCAATAGGATGGGCTATGAGCTACTGAGTGAGGAAGAGTTCTATTACTATTACCATCTGTGAGCTGATGGTAAGAACTCATGATGGTTCTATATTCAAATGCTAAATTCTATCCAAAACAAGTCGGACTGGTCTAGATTGGTGAAGGAGCTAATTACTAAAGAACAAATTTACGCAGCTGGACTAATGTATGTCCATTCGTTTAACTTCTTCCCACCTATTTGCAAGTATGGCATTACTTTCAATGAACTGATTACTTGTACTAATTCCTTCATTATCATTTTGAGCTCGCAAAGGAAAGAAGAAAATACCTCAATCAATAAAAGAGCGAAATACGGCTTTTTTGCCAGCTCCACTTCACAGAGATCTTCAACTGGGGGAAGGGACCTATGATCAAACCGACTCCACCTCCCCCCATCCATCATTCACCTTCTCCACTGCTACAAAAGGGCAAAGGACCTCGCCTCCCTCTCAAGACACTTCCAAGTCTGGGAGCTTTGATAAATCTCGAACTATATTGATTTAGCTTCTCAAATGTCATAGACCTGACACCCACCTCGCGTTCCTCTCCTCTGCTAACCCAACTCCATTAGCATACAAATACCTACGTGTACTCAAGCTCGTGCATGGACACCTTACCAAGAAAAATTAACTCAAGATATGAAGATGACAGATTTGATGATGACCAGTTCTTCAATGTTATCTCAAGCACAAGGTGTTTTGACCAAAATGCCCAATCTAAAGGCTAGGGCTGAGAGGGGAAAAGAAAATATTTAGGCAAAGGTGAACACTAAGCTAGCTGTAAAAGAGAGATGAAAAGAACTAAAGAGGAGCCAGATAAAAAACTAACCTTCCTCAAAAATTAAAAAAAAATGGGTTGGTGGCCAAGGTAGACGGACTCAGGGCATAAGAAGCCTTGCTAGAGAAAAAGAAAGTTGATGCAGAGGTGGCTTCCAATGAGACTTATGCTGCTGGAAGCGAGAACGACCTAAAACAGACATTTCTTTTCTCAAGAAAATAGTGGATGATCTTTTGAAAAATATTCAAGGGTCCAGCTCAACCTAAGATTCCAATCTGAATAACCAACAACTGTACAAATGGCTTTTTGACATGTTCGAAAAACCTTTGAGATCATTTGTTTCTTATTTTGATTTATGAATATCTTCTGTTTCATGGAGAATCCTATACTTTCTTAAGGGTGAAAGGATTCTCGAAATCCTTGATTTTGATATATTTGGTAAAATTTTATTTCAGGTTATTTGCTCGCTTCCCGATGCCTGATATTTTTCGATAAGGCCCCGAGAAATAATTATTATTGTAGAATCGAATTGGAACCGAAATCGAACCAAAACCAAATGATTTGGTTCTTGCGATTCAATGGAACCGAATGGTTCCAAGTATGGTTCGGTTCCGGTTCTAGAGATACCCGAACTGAACTACCCGATGTCCACCCCTACCTCTAATCGACCAACATGTTGGTGAACGACTTGAAGATCCTTCCAACACCGACACGCTTTGAATTTAGCTTCTCTCTCTCTCTCTCTCTCTCTCTCTCTCTCTCTCTCTCTCTCTCTCTCTCTCTCTCTCTCTCTCTCTCTCTGTAATTCTCAATTTTGAACATTCGGAATTTTTTCATTGTGGACTGAATGAAAAGCTTGTTTTCTCAATCTTCATACTTTAGTGTTATTGATATTTTTATTTCACACTTTCAAATGAAATGAAATGAGCTAACCTATTTTACCTTGATGAACTACTTTAACAAATAATGATTAAACTAAATAGAACCGAACTACATTAACCTGCTGGATTTAATTTAGCGAATAATGATTGAGTTGAATGAACAAGTGTTCATATCATCAATAAGTTTTAATGAAGTGATACCATACGCAAGTGACGAAATGTTTTAATAGAAACAGCCTGAGTAATCACTTTGTTAAGAGAGAACCTCAGGGGCATGGTTATGTCTCGTACCATAAGAGTTCCACCTTGTTGATTGAGGACCTCAAAGGTGTGGTTGTGTCATGTCCCTTAAGAATTCCACCTCGTTGGTTAAGGACCTCAAAAGCATGGTTTTCTCAGTGTCCCTAGAGGATTTCAGATCATTGATTGATAACCATATGGGCATGGTAGTGCCATGTCCCCTAAGGAATCCACCTCATTTATTGAAGATGTTAACTTAGCATAAGTTGGCATTTTCTATTTTTCTACAAATCTGTAATTTAAATAAAATTAATATAATTACTAAATACGTATATTTAGTAATTTATTAAGTTTAACTAAATTACGTAAATATTTTTTGAATATAATATCTCTAATATATTTGTAATAATCATTTTATTTTTGGAGATGATGATTATTTTGAACCAAGAAATATTTATCTTTTATGATTAGAATCAAGATATTTTGATCTCGAAATATTATGATAATCTTGATGATTTGATTCTTGGTATTCAAGCTTATCATTGGCCGAGTATAATCTTGTGACATAATCTTGTGATTGGCCGAGAATCTTGGATCTAAAATATTGGTGTCCAAGTTAGTGTTTATCACTTCATATGGTAAGATCTTTTATTCCATAATCCATTGTGATTATCTTACCTTATCTTCACTTATTGTAAGATTTATTAATTTATGATTATCTTACCAATATCTCTAATTATCTTTGATTGATTTACAGGTAAAAGAGATTTTATGCAACAAGGATTCTTGATGGACAAGCAATCCGACTGCATTTAAATTGGAGAAAAATGGGACGTTTTCTCTAAGAAGTCTTGAAGCTAATTTTCGTTTGGTGCACTCATATTCACGGCTTCAACTGTGTTTTAACTTCGGTTCTCTGGGAGGAGAAATCAATCACTTAGAGAAGAAAATACTTTCAACGTGAAGATCAAACGGGAGGTTTGAATCATATTCGAACGGAAGAGTGTTGCAGATTCAAAGAAAGGTACTGAAAAGTGGTGGGACGCCAGCTCATATTACATATCATAGAAGGATCAGGAAGTGATCTATTTCTTGGATATTTGATAAGTCTATGCGTAGATTTATACTGTAGTTAAGATTGATCTATATAAACTCTTTTCTTATATAGTGATTGATTTTTGTCCGCATGGTGCGGGCACGTGGATTTTTCCTATGTTAAGCTCAAATATTGTGTTCTTGTCTTCTTACAATTTTGCATAGTTTATACTGTCTATTTACGTTTTACAATCCAGACGAATCTGCATCAGCAAGACTCATCTGGTATTGCGCTAAAACAAATCTTAACGATTCACTGTTAATTTGTTACTATCCAAACATATCTGAGACACTCTGTTTAAACATCAAATTTAGACAACTTTAAATTTTCATTTGGTATCAGAGTGGGTTCACTTCTAGAAAGTGAGATCTGGTTGTCTAAAATGAAAAATTCTGCATCTTTTAGGCCACCTTTGTTTACTGGTAGTAACTACGCATATTGAAAAATTCGTATGAAAATATTTATTCAATCTATTGATGAACGTTGTTGGACATATGTTCTTGAGGGTTACACAGCACCCACTGTCACTGCTGGAGGTGTTGTAATAGCTGTATCTAGAAGTGCATATACTGCAGATGAATTAGCAAATGCAAATTGGAATTCTAAAGCACTTAATGCTATTGTTTCTTTGGTTGATCCAGGTTAATTCAGGCTGATCTCTTCCTTAAGAACCGACAAGGAAGCATGGGATGCTTTGAGGGTAGCAAACGAATGAACCAATGCTGTCAAAACCTCCAAGATGCAGATGATTACTCTTGAATTTGAACAACTATCTAAGGGTGACCGAGAAGACTTCAAAAGCTTCTATGCCAGATTGAGTGATCTCACCAACTCAACTGAAGCTCTTGGGAAAACCTACTCAAATGAGCAAATTGTAATAAAAATCCTTGGGTCTTTACCAGATAGGTTCCATGCAAAAGTGACAGCTATAGAAGAAAGCAAGGATCTTTCAACCATGCGATTTTAGGAACTTGTAGGGTCATTAATGACATATGATTTAAATCTGGCCCGAAGAAAGAAAGACAAAAAACCAAGGATTGCTTTCAAGGCAAGCAGTGAAGATCCAGACGAATCTGGGGAGACAAATGAAGATTAAAGCTTCGCACTTCTTACAAGAAAATTTAAAAAATTCGTCAAAGGGAAACAAAAAGAAAGATCCACAAATCTTCAAGGCCAGAATAAAAAAACAACAAAAACAATAGACGAAAATCAATTTCTATCCCAAAAATAATGCTAACTCGTCTGAAGGAAAGCCTAAGAATCGGATTCAATGCAGAGAATGTGAAGGATATGGTTACATTGCAGCAGATTGTCCTAATACTCAAAAGAAGACCAAAGGAAGGAAGGCCATGAATGTTATATGGAGTGATGGAGACACAGATGAATCTGAATTAGACATCAGCAATTTTGAAAAACAGGTAACTAGCCTTACAGCTCTACTGTTATCTGGTACTTAATCTGGTAATTCATCTTATGCAGGCACTAGTCCAGATGAAGATGGATCAAACACTGAAAACTTGAAAAAGGAACGTCATGATGCAGAAGAAAAGATTCAACTGTTGCAGGCCTTCCCTGAACACAACAGGGAAAGAGATCTAGACGCATTTGCATTCCCAGATGACGAACAAAATGAGGTAAGCAGGTTAAGCTCAGAACTTGTTAAAGCACAATACAAGATCAAGAAACTGGTACTTGGATCTGCCCAGCTTGATTAAATCTTGAACAGTGGCAGACCTGTAAGCTTGAAAACAGGTCTTGGATATGAAGGTAAAGGTAAAAATCATGACAATAAAATGAACTTTGTAAGAGAATCTAGATATGGATACAAGGAGCAGAGTAGAAATTATACAGTTGCATCTACCTCCTACCATCGTGAATTCAATGCTGCTGGAACTCAAAACTCACATCTAGCCTAAAACTATACACGGAGACAAGTTCAACAAATTTGTACAAGCGAGATGAGTCTGTCCGTCAGATCGACAGGAAATCTCAACCTCGTCAGAGTCGGCAGGATACACCTATCTTTCAGGTATTCTGTAATTTTTGTACTAAATCTGGTCATGATGTATTTAGGTGTCATGAGTACTTGAAATTAAAAAATTCACACAAAAGAAGACTTGTTTCTAGACGAGAAAAGAAAATTCGAACTAATATGTATTTCAATTATCTTTAAGTGCTCTGATTCCTAACACATGGTACTTTGATAGTGGATGTTCTAGACACATGACATGTGATATCTCTTTGCTGTCACATTTTGAAAAAGGTGAGACAGGTGCTGTTACCTTTGGTGATGGCTAAAAGGGTAAGATAGATGGAATTGGAATCATCAACATCAAGGGACTACCTACATTAACCAATGTCTTATATGTTATAAGACTTAAGGCAAATTTGATCAACGTAGGACAATTGTGTGATGATAACCTACTTGTCATGTTTTCTAAAGAGTATTGCAAGGTTTTAAGTTGTGATAAGAACTCTAATCCATTAAAAAGTGTTTTGTTTAAGGGAATTAGATCCAAAGACAAATGCTATACACTTGAAAGTCAGATAACTTGCAATTCTTTTAGGACCAAAAATGAGAAACTGTGGTATAACAGATTAGGACATCTAAACTACCATGATCTCATAAAGCTGACCTGATTCTAAGCTGTGAGAGGCTTGCCTAGCATAAAAAAATTCCAGATGAAATTTGCAGTGACTGTCAAAAGGGTAAGCAAATCAAAAGACAACACAAATCAGATACATCTATTAATACTTCTCATATATTTGAACTAAGTCACATAGATCTAATGGGTCCTATTCAAAAAGAAAGTATTGGTGGCAAGAGGTATATTTATGTGTGTGTTGATGATTTCTCCAGATACACCTGGGTCATGTTTATTCGTGATAAATCTGATGCCTTGCTAATTTGTTTCAGAAATTGAGCGATGAAAAGGCTAATGAACAGGTAAGAGTCAAAAGGATCAGAAGTGATTACTTTCATGCTTTTGGAAGTAAATGTTACATTTTAAAGATAGGGAACGTCTAGGAAAATTTGACTCAAAATCGGATGAAGGAATATTTTTTGGTTATGCTGAAAATAGTAGGGCCTATAGAGTTTAGAATCTTAGAACCCAAACCGTTCTTGAGTCAGTTAATGTGAAAGTAGATGATACCAATAGTTTAAATTCGGATTTGCAGGAAGCAGATGATGATCAACTGGAAATTCCACCAAAAGAGCAAGTCGAAACTGAAAAGACAGAAGAAGAACATCACCAAGCAGGAAGTCTCAATGATACTGAAGAATGCGACCAAAATGAATCTGGGCACCCAGTAACATCTACATTTCCTGACGCATCTGACTACCCGGATATACCTGATATTACAGAATCAGAAGTATCGAGAAAACCACCTGCTAGGATTCAAAAGGCTTATCCACTTGACAACATTCTCACTGATCTGTCTAAAAGTCTAAAAGAAATGTAACCACAAGAAAATTTGCTGCTGATATGGGAAACATCTGTCATATGTCACAAATTGAACAAAAAAATGTCAAGTAAGCTTTGACAGAAGAAAACCAGGTGCAGGTTATGCAGGAGGAACTCAACCAATTTGAAAGAAACAACGTCTGGGTACTGGTACCACATCCTAAAGAAGGTAATGTAATAGGAACTAAATTGATCTTCAAGAAAAAATCAGATGAACAAGGAAATGTGGTTGGGAATAATGCCAAACTTGTTGCTCAAGGCTATACCTAGATTGAAGGGATAGACTTTGACGAAACATTTGCTCCGGTAGCCAGACTGGAATCCATCAGGTTGTTGCTAGTTGTGTCCTACTACATCAATATCAGGCTATACCAGATGGATGTCAAAAGTACGTTCCTAAATGATGTACTCAATGAGGAAACTTATGTGGAGCACCTCAAGGATTAACAGATCCATCTCACCTGAACTATGTCTTTAAACTCAAAAAGGCCTTGTATGGATTGAAACAAGCCCCCAGAGCTTGGTATGAAAGGCTCACATCATTCTTACTAAGTAAAGGATACAAAAGGGGAGGAACTGATAAAACTCTTTTCATTAAGAATCTAAATCCTGGACTAACTGTAGCTCAAATATATGTTGATGACATTGTATTTGGGTTTACATCTAAGTCCAAAATTGATGAATTTATAAATACAATGAAAAGAGAATTTGAAATGAGTATGGTTGGAGTACAGTATGATGAATCCGGTATATTCATATCTCAAGCAAAGTATGCTAAAAATCTAGTGAAGAAATTTGGACTTGGAGATGCAAAGGCGATGAGAACTCCCATGGCAACTACATTGAAACTTTCTAAGGATGACAGGGGCAAGGATATAGATCCATCCCTATACAAAAGCATAATTAGAAGTCTTCTATACCTTACTGCCATTAGGCCAGACATATCCTTCAGTGTTGGAGTATGTACAAGATATCAGGCCAAGCCCAAGAAGTCTCATGTTGCTACTGTAAAGTGGATCATCAGATATGTAAGTGGTACATTGAATTATGGAATTTGGTTTACTAGAGACACCACTGCCCTACTTGCAGGTTATTCAGATGCAGAATGAGCTGGGAATGTGGATGATCTGAAGAGTACATCTGGAGGCAATTTTTACATTGGAAACAACTTGGTGGCATGACTAAGCAGAAAACAAATTTCAGTGTCCCTTTCCATAGCCGAAGCAGAGTATATTGCAACTGGTAGTTGCTGTACACAGCTCCTTTAGATGAAACAAATGTTGGAAGATTATGGGATATTTACAGAACAAGCCACTATGTACTATGATAACACTAGTCTATCAGCATCTAAAAAACTCTATCCAACACTCCAGAACAAAACACATTGATATTAGACACCACTTCATCAGAGAATTGGTGGAACAAAAGATTATCAATTTGGAGCACATACAGACTGTTCTACTGCTTGCAGATTTGTTCACTAAGGCCTTCGATAATGTCAAATTTGAAAGCCTTAGAAAACAAATTGGAGTATTACCTCCTCCTAAATAGGAACATGCATATTTTAAAAAAAAAACGCATTTTTTTCTTTGCATGCATTTAGGTTAACTTATCCTATTCTTATACTAAGAGTAGATCATGTTTTTGCTTGCAGATATATCTGAGTGCTTAAGGCTGATAACGAGACAGATATGTCTGGCTGATGGCAGTCAACATGTCTTTGGATGAATCTAACTAGCACTCAAATATGGACAATCCAAAGGATAAGTCACTACTGTCTAAGTCATATGGCTTGCTAATGGATGAGATTTCATATTCTGTGTGTAGTCCTATGATCTGAATCTTACTTATAGCATTGCACACATATTCTTATTATCCAATGGTAGGGCTAGTGGAAAAGAAGGTTGCCTGTCCAAGCCAAGTTCATACCCTTTAGTCAAAAAGGAAATTATGAGGAAAAGGTGAAATCATCAAAGAAAAAGGGGAAACCCTAGTAAGATAACTTCTGGGGATTGTGTGAATCTACCAATCCGAGTTAAGTTCATACCCTTTTTCTAATCTAAAGGGGAACATCTTGTAAGATAACTTCTGGGGATTGTGTGAAGCCGTTTCTACCTCCAAAAGACATTGCCAAAATATTGAAAAAGTCGGCAAGCCAGATTTGAGAAAATGCACTTTATATAGATATTGATCGGTCTTATTGTGCTCTACAATAACAAATCAATAAGTCAAGGCAATCATATGATTTTTTACAGTATGTGAATGACTAATGATTGCTCAGATCACACGCATTTTAATCAACTTAATCATGCATGTGGTGGACTGTACACTACCAGATGTATCTACCTCAACAGATGCCAACAGTGCTCACACATGTCTCAGGTATCCAGATACATTTAGATTTGTTTTCATTCACGGAGTTTAGATATTATTCTGAAAATCTTTATTTAAGACAGTATATTGTGGGTTAATATATGCAAATCTGACAGAATAAATCAGTTAATTGTGGGGCCCAATTTTGGTAATATATTTGTTTCCTAATTCTTGGATTATTCTATTTCTATATTTATCCTATTTTTTGAAGGAAAGAAGTTGGCGGGAATCAGGACTCTCAAGATCTTTTAGTTATCATATTAAACTCTAATTCCTTCTTATTTGAGTGCCACTTAAACCTAAAACCCCTCACATATCTCTGGTATATCCATCACGTCCCCAATCTCCTCTCATCCAAAAACACCCTAACTTCCTTCTTCCATTACTCTCACAAATTCGTCACCCATCTTGAGTATGGCTAGGAGCAAGCAATCTAGAAGAAGGAGAGTCACTTGAGGAGGCAGTGCCAATGTAGAACCGTCTCCACTAGACCCATCAGAGGTTGTGACACCAGCTGAAGGGGCCATCGTGGCGGTCCCAACGACGGGCACCAGCGCTGCACCATCTTCCCTCTTTCTCTCCGGTACAATTCTGACCCCTGCTCTACTCATGGCCAAATTGAGTCCAGGTGTCTCCTACACACCACATACCTTGGGGGTACACCTGACACCTTCATCGGGTAATCTTACTTCAAGTCATATTTCACCATTAGATATTCGTAGTGAGTTACAACTTGCAGGAGAAATTGGTGGAAGACCAACAAGGGAAAATCATAAAAATAAAAAGGATGCGGAAATTTTTGCTGAAGATACAGATGAATCTGGTGAATCTTAGTCTGAAGATGAAAAAGAAAAATCAGACGAGTAGGATGTGTCTGGTGAGTTAGAGAAATCTGTGGAAGAGGATGAGGAAGTAGAAGAGTCTAGAGGTGAAAAAAAAACAGATGAAACAGAGGAGTCTAAGGACGTGGATGAAGCTGAACAATCAGAGGATGAGACACAGGAAGAAATTGTGATCCCTGATAGAAAGGGAAAGAAAAAGGTAGAAGAAGCCGCAGTAAGTTCAAAGAAGAAAAAGTCTAAGGGAGGCGCATTTGCTGACCCAGAGAGATCTAAATTTGATACTTCTTCATTTATCTGCACCCCTATGTAGATTGCAAGATTTATGTTTACCCCCTTCAGTTTCAAATTCTGGTCATCTGATGCGTACACTGATTTTCATAAACATATTTTGAGTAAACGCCTACACTGTGAGTCTAGAATTTCGGTGGAAGAGTTTGATGATTTTGGTATTGAGAACATTGTAAATCACTTTGGACTAGAAAAATTGGTTAAGTGTAATGGAGATATTAATGAAACTCTGGTGAAAGAATTTTATGCTAATATTCCTATTGACTTCAATTCTAAAAAATGTTTGTTTACAACTGCGATATTTGTTAGGGGATAGTTGGTAAAATTTACTGTCAAGGATCTTAGGAAATAGTTAGGTCTGAAAAGATGAATGTGCTGATCAGGATGATGCAATTGAAGCCATAAATGATGAAATTGCTGTAGAATTAACTGAAGGAAAATCTTCGTCGCCAGTTAAAGGACTTAAATAACTTCCTAGATCTGAGATGTCTAAAAGTACCAGATCCTGCATAAAATTGTGAAAGCTAATTTTGACCAACTAATTCATGAGTCGAGTTTCAAGCGAGAGTATGCAAGGACTCTCTTTCTTCTTGTCACCAAGAGAAACATTGATATTGCTTATCGAATTTGGAGTTCAATTGTTGGTCGGATTTCGAGGAGTGGACCTCGACAGGGTAATACATATTTGTTGGTTTATCCTTAGATCATTTCACAATTTCTTCGTGATCAGGGTATTCAGACATTGGAGGATGATCTCGTGATCACTCATAAGTTGTTGAACAAGGTCAGATGCAGGAAAACATTGAAAGAAATCTCCAGCCGGAAATAGAATTTGAGTGACACTGCTATGAAACAGGATTCATCTGGCCAAGATGCCAGAATTGGCCAGTTAGAAGCAGAGGTTGTTGGGTTAAAGGCATGAGTATCTAACCTCAGGGTGTCTGTCAAAAGACTTGAAGACACGTTGGATCAGTTGCTTGGAGGTTCTTCAAAAGTGTGGCTCCAGTGGCTGCCAAAGAAAAGAGGAAGGTATCAGCCAAGAAGCTCCCTGAATCAAAGAAGTAAAAGAAGACCTAGGGCTGATCTCCGCCCTACCAGATGCATCTGCTCCTTTTCATTGCTTTTGAAACAATGTTCTTGCGTTTTGTTTTAAAACAATTTTTAATGTAACCGAATTTAATTTTTATTTGGGTTTCTGCGTGCAGGTTCTATGGATCTGATGGATTCCCCTCTTTGTTCCGAAAAGGGGAGTAGTAGTAGTTTTTTCATCATCTTTTTGGTGTTATTGTTGAAGTGCTTTTAATGCTCCCTATATGTTGATACTCTTTACATACATTTCTTAATTGTTATGATGCATAAATTGAGGGGGAGATTCTTGATAGGGGGAGGAGCTTAATGGTTACATTCTACTTCTACTTGTGATTGTAAAAAGATGATTAGGTTTCGGAAAAATTGAAAAAGCCAAAAGGGGAGATTGTTAACTTAGTATAAGTTGGCATTTTCTATTTTTCTACAAATCTGTAATTTAAGTAAAATTAATATAATTACTAAATACGTGTATTTAGTAATTTATTATGTTTAACTAAATTACATAAATATTTCTTGAATATAATATCTCCAATATATTTTTAATAATCATTTTATTTTTGGAGATGGTGATTATTTTGAACCAAGAAATATTTATCTTTTATGATTAGAATCAAGATATGTTGATCTCGAAATATTATGATAATCTTGATGATTTGATTCTTGGTATTCAAGTTTATCATTGGCCGAGTATAATCTTGTGATTGGTCGAGAATCTTGGACCTAAAATCTTGATGTCCAAGTTAGTGTTTATCACTTCATATGGTAAGATATTTTATTCCATAATCAATTGTGATTATCTTACCTTATCTTCACTTATTGTAAGATTTATTAATTTATGATTATCTTACCATTATCTCTAATTATCTTTGATTGATTTGCAGGTAATAGAGATTTTATGTAATAAGGATTCTTGATGGACAAGTAATCTGATTGCATTTAATTTGGAGAAAAATGGGACGTGTTCTCTAAGAAGTCTTGAAGCTAATTTTTGTGTGGTGCACTCATATTCACGGCTTCAACTGTGTTTTGACTTCGGTTCTCCGAGAGGAGAAATCAATCACTTAGAGAAGAAAAGACTTTCAGTGTGAAGATCAAAAGGGAGGTTTGAATCATATTTGAACGGGAGTTCGAGATTGCAGAAGAGTATTGCAGATTCAAAGAAAGCTACTGAAGAGTAGTGGGATGCCAGCTCATATTACATGCCATAGAAGGATTTGGGAGTGATCTATTTCTTAGATATTTGATAAGTCTATGCGTAGATTTATCTTGTAGTTTAGATTGATCTGTATAAACTCTTTTCTTATATAGTAATTGATTTTTGACCGCAGGTGCGGGCACGTGAATTTTCCCTGTTAGGGTTTTTCCCACGTTAAGCTGAAATATTATGTTCTTGTCTTCTTACGATTCTGCATAGTTTTACTGTCTATTTAAGTTTTACAATCCAGACGAATCTGCATCAGCAAGATTCATTTGGTATTGCGCTAAAACAAACCTTAACGATTCACTGTTAATTTGTTACTATCCAAACATGTCTGAAACAGTCTGTTTAAACATAAAATTTAGACAACTTTAAATTTTCAGAAGACATCAGGGGCATGGTTATGTCGTGTCTTTATAGGATTTCAGGTTGTTGATTGATAACTTTAGGGGCTTGTTTTTGCAGTTTCCCCTAAGGATTCCACCTCGTTGATTGTGGACTTCAGGGGTGTGCTTCTATCATATCCCCTGAGAATTTCAAATTGATGGTTGATAGCTTGAGGAGCATGGTTTTTCCGTGTCCCCTAAGGATTCTACCTCGTTGATTGAGGACCTTAGGAGCGTGGTTTTACCATATCCTCTAAGGATTTCAAATTGTTGATCGATAATCGTATGAGTGTCTTCTATCATGTCTCCTAACGATTCCACCTCATTGATTGAGGATCTGATAGAATGAATAATTATTGTTTAATTGGTGATATTTTCTTCAGATTTAATGATTTAAAATGCCTAAGTTGTTGATATTGATTATATTTCATGTTTTGTGGATTAGGTGGAGGGGTTGGATAAAAAATTGGGCTCAATATCACAAATTGAGAAAAATGATTTTTGAATTCAAGAGTTGATCATTTTGATTGGAAAAGAAAAGCCCAGGAACAGCTTTTTTATTTTTAGCCCAGCAAGTGATGACTTGGACTATTTTTTACGACAGTACTTGAAGAGAAAGAATGCTAGCAGCTGGGTCTTCTAATTGGGCCAAGACTGGGATGGAAGATTGGATTGAAAAATAGGCTGAGAATTGAGAAAAAAAGGTACTAACTGGAGGGAAGAGGGAGACAATTGGCAGCCGAGCACTACTAATTGGAAAGAGGGCGACACTACTGAAGGAGAGAAAAAGGAGCAGCCACACTTTAATTCGGGTCGTCATTTCTATTTTCTGGGGACCTTTGTTTATTTTAATTATAATTATTTTTATTTTTTGATTAATAATGTTGATGAATAGCTAATTTATTATTCCAAAACAAGGATATTTGAAGTTTTGATTCATCAAAAATAGTGAGATCTAATTAAATTCGTTGTTCTTTTATTCATTCTCTATTTATATATCTTTTGTTCATGTATTAAGTTGTTATTTTGATTGATTAATACAAATCGCAAGTTGTTTTAATTGTCAAAATGATACTTGGTTAGTTAGAAATCTAAATCCGTAGTTGTTTAGATTTTCTGATACAAGTGACAAATAACATTGTTGATTATAAATAAATTTTTAATTTGTGTCATGAAGATATATATAATCTAGCTTAAATGAATCACACGTGTAAATTTGTTGGTTAGAATTGATCGTCTCTCTAGAGATTAATGTCATTGGTAAATTAAATTTTAAAATCGTATTTAAGGTTATTTATTGATTAGAGAAATAATCAACGAGGTTCTCTTAATTATCGAGATAGTAAAAAGAGATAGGTTGTTAGATCGTATCAACGACCATAACCAATTTAGAAAATGAATAAAGGATTTCATTTTTGCATCCATGATCAATTATATGAATCAGTTCTAAGATTATGCCTTAGGATGGAAACTTGTTTAATTTGATATTTTCATCACTTTAATTTCATGCAATTGTTTTATTCTTTGATACTCGAAATTCAAATCCCTTTGTTTTTCTTTTATTGTTAAAATTTCTTGAAAACATAAATCTAACCAATCTCTGTGTATTCAACCTTACTCATCATTATAACAATTTATTTTTATAGAGCAAGATGCTATTATTTTTTGGATTCGACACCATCAGGATCTCAAGGGCATAGCTCTACCGTGTTCCTTGAGGGTTTCATATCATTGATTGATAACTTTAAGGGCGTGTTTTGTCATATCCCCTAAGAGCATCTCCAATGCATAACGTGGATTGGGGCCGATGTGGCGATAAAAAAGACGGACTTCTAAAGAACGTGGATAAATAGACGGAGTAATTCAAAATTTTCTCTCCAATGGTGCTTTCTACATTTCAATAATATTGATTATGTGGCATTTTTTATAAAAAAATTAAAATTAATTACCACATTATCTCTAATTTACTACAGAGTCTAAAAGGAAACTAATTTATATCATACAACTTAATTGGGCCACGTCCTTATCTACAGTAATTAAATAATTATAAAATAAAAATTAATGCTGAGTCAGCATGTCTCACGGAGCGTCTAGATGTAGACGGAATACTCCACAATGTTTATTTTTTTTAGCGTCACGTCAGCCTAAGATCCTAATCCACGTTGTGCATTGAAGAGAGATTTTTACCATATTCCATCTATTTACTTATGTGTCAAGTGTATTTTCCCAATCCATGGAATGCATTGGAGATGCTCTAAGTATTCCACCTTGTTGATTGAGGATCTTAAGGGCGTATTTTTGTCGTATCCCATGGGGTTTCACCTCGTTGATTGAGGACCTCAGGGGCGTGGTTCTTCCTATCCACTTAGGATTTCTGATCGTTGAAATAAGGGACCTTTTTTTTTTATATCCTCAAAGATTTCACTTCGTCATTGATAGTATTTCTTCAAATGCTCTATGTTCTAATGGTGTGACAGTGATTTCCCATCTAATGACTCCAATTGATAAGCCCCATTGCCAATTGACCTTGAGATTTTAAATGGACCTTCCCAGCTCAGACCCAATAGTCTTGAATTTGTATAGATCTTCCTCAACGTCTAATTTTCACATTGGAGTTACAATATTGAGCACTTCTCTGTTTACATACTGTATTTCTCATTCTAGCTTGTAATCTTTTTTATTCTTCAAGATCCAACTCATTAAGTATGACTTGATCACTAATTTGCTCACTGAAGTAGGAAGTTTTATATGTTAGGACTCCAATTTATACTGGTATTACCGGCTCGACATTGAAAGAGAGAGTGAATGGGGTCTCCCTAGTAGCTGTTCTACAAGTAGATCTGTAAGACCGAAGGACAATAGGAAGTTCTTCCCCCCATGATCCTTTCAATACTTCTAACCAGGTTTTTAGCGTATGTTTGATGATTTTATTCATGACTTCAACGTGACCGTTAGCTTTTGGATGAATGGGTATAGAGAATTGCTTTATGAGTAAATCGTCAAAAAAGGACTTGAATCTTGCATTATCGAACTTCTTACCATTTATATAACAATCAAATGAGGAGTTTTGAACTGACATATGATTGATTTGGAAACGATATTAGTTTTTTTATGCTCTGTAATCTTCTCAAGTGGTTCGGCCTCAGTCCACTTGGTGAAATAGTCCCCGACCATAATCAAAAACTTGTTTCCTCCTTTTCTGACAAGAAGAGGATCAATTATATCCACTCCCCACTTAGCGAAATTTAGAGGCTAACTACATATACTAATTCTTCAAGTGTGTTCCTCATCATGGAGCTGATTTTAGAAATTTATCAAGTCTTCACACAAATTCAATTTCTATTTAGTTTTGCCCAGAAAAAATATTGCCTTATGGTTTTAAATGCTAAGGCACGTCCTCCCCTCCAGTATGGTTCCCATAGATTGCTTCATGGATTTCTAACATAGCATATTTCACTTCTTCCTTGTTTAGAGGTGTCAAAATTGATGGGCCAACCAAACTCGTAAAAATGACCTGGATAGACACAAACCACAGACCAACCTGTGATAACCCTTTTTGCGCTAGTCAAAAGTCAAGAAATCATTTAGTCAAAGTCGAATATTCAATTGATCAAGTCAATTAAGGACTTAAGTTGAAAGAGTGATTTTATTGGGACTTAAATTTTAATAAATAAGCTTGAGGGTTAAGATGATAGAAAATAGAAAATTGGGGATTTAATTTTTCAATTATGGGAGTTGAGGACCTAGTCTTACGTTATATGGAAGCTTGGGAACTTGAATTGTATTTCACTACACATCCATTAAATAAGATGTAAGTGAGGTATGTCTCATTTTCTTTGGGAAACAAAGGAGCAGAGGCAAATATACAAAGCAGTGAAAACATAGGGAAAGAAGAAGAAGAAGAAGAAGAAGAAGAAGAAGAAGAGGAAGAAGAAGAAAGAAGAATAGGGGAAAATGGAAGAAATATGAGTTGGTTTTTGAGTCCTGAGTTTTCATTTGTGCAATTCCTTCCTAATATCATAAGGTGAGTAGAATTATATTAATTAAATTTTTAGGGTTTATGAACAATTTAAATTTTATCGAATTTTAGCATTAATTGGAAGATGTTGTCATGTTTTGAGGTATTAAACTTGAAATATGTCAAAGAAGTATATACCGGAAGGTTGATGCAAAAGGAATTGAAATTTTGAATTGATTTTATGAAATAGAAGCTTATACTTTGGTTTTTCTTATGCTTTTATGATCTTAAACGCTTGAATTTAGGATTAAAGGTTTGATTTCACCATTTTTGAGCAATTTTTAAATTAATTTTCGAGTAATTCATACATAGGTGTTAATTCTGAATTGTTACCAGAAAATGCTATTTCTATCAATAGTTTGGAGACAGATAATCATATGCATAAATTAGTTCTAGCTTTCAAAAATCTGGAAATATAGTGCTATTTTTGTCAACCAATGGGTTTTCTTGGAAATTTAGTATGAAAATTAGATTAAGTATTATTTCTTAAGGATATGATACTAAAAGAACTTTTATAAAGGATTTAAATGTTGTTAGTGATTCTAATTGGGATAAGAAGTGGGAAATTTTATACTTCAAATTATTATTAATAAATTCTTATTCTGAATTATAGGAATATTGCTTTAGGCAATTATGTGAACAAATATGATATCTTGGACAAATATGATATTCCGAACTTGGTACGATGAGTGAAGGAGGTAACAAGGAGATTTGAAATGCCTACCGACCTAGCTAGTTCATTGCAGAGAACTCGGTGAGTGGAAAAACATGAAGATTCTCAAATATTGATAAATCGCTTTCTGATTACATTAAATGTGATTATGTGATTTATTTGTCCAATTTTGTGATTATTATGAAATGTTATAAGAATATGATATTTGTGAAATTAAAAGATAGTTAATGATTATCTATTAAAAGAAATGTGAGACATGTGTGATATCGAAATCTACCAAAACGTACCCGTGATTATATATTTCTTCTAGTTCACTGAGGAACTTTGACTGTGTTCTATACTATACTGAGGGGTCTTTGATAGGGTTTGATAATTCCCTGAGGCGGTCTTGACCTTGTATGATATAATTCACTGAGGGGTCTTTGCCGTATTCTATAATTGATTATAAGAGGTCTTGAGACCAGCCTAAGAGGCAGTCTATTCTCGTATGACCAGATAACAAATGATGTTCAATGGGTACATTTTGGTGATATTTGCTAAGGTATGGCCATACCTAGGGATTGCAAACTCATGACAGTTTACTATTCATACGAAAAGATTGTGTCAATAATTTGACTATGAGATGATATTTTTTAGTATTACGAAAATGTCTCACATTTGGATTATGGTTATATGGTATTATACCATGAAGTATTAAATAATGTGAACTCGATTTTTGATAAATACGGATAAACGGGGAAGTATAATTATTTTTGAAATTTTCCACTCACTGATCTATCAACTCATTATTTTTCCCACCATTTTTCTTAGCAGGTAACAGTTGAATTTTGAAAGCCTAGAGAACCTCTTGATTTTGAAGCCACATTCATATGACATGTGTAAGTTATTGTTTCATTGAAAGCATTTAATATCAGTTTGGGATCATATTCTTTTTTAAATAAACTGTTTTTTATTATATTGCATATGTTTGGTAGTAGATCATAGTCAGCCTTGGTGATGGGTTCGGCATCTAGCTAGCATTCATCATCGGCGCACGCCATGTCTCGAGTCCGTTAAGGTAATATCAAGACGGCTCGTGTGAGTTGATATCAGAGCATGGTTTATAAAGTCTTGAAGTTTTCATTGTTTATGCATTAACATTTCATGCATATTATTTATGTAATCACCTGTCATGATGGCTGAAAACAAAGGTTCTCAGTTCTGCCTTAAATTCTTATTGTTACTCAGAGGTATGAAAGTTTAGATTATGAAAGAATATTTTTAGTATACTCATGAAAAATTAGTATGGGAAGATAATATTTTCAAGGATAAGATAATTGAAAGAGTAATTAGTTGTTTAGCAATTAGCATTATAAGAGTACGATTTTGAACAGATTATTAATTTAAAGTGAGAATTTTGATTATTGTTTCTATACAGACATTAAAAGTGATGAAGTATATAACCACTTGAGTATCATTGTATATTTAAGGTTATATGATCATTTGAGATATACATAAGAAAATATCAAGCTATATCTTGTAGGATAAGTGTAGGAAATACCATGGCATTCTTGTGGAGAATCTTAGGTGGCGTTCTGTTTGTATTTTATTTTGTATTTTCATTTTCGAAAATGTTTTGTGTTTCCTGTTTTCATTTTTGTTTTCAAATTTGCTGAAAACACGTTTGGTTTGTCATTTCTGAAAACTTTTTTTGAAAATGAAAAGCTGGAAAACACGTTCTGTTTGAAATTTTGCAGAATACTACTAATTCAAACTCAAATTTCCTTTCAAAATACACTGAAAACATGGTTACATGCAACACACTAATGTGAGCATTAAGAGTCTATATTAACACAGCTTGGTCAGGTTCGGGATTTGAAAATGCTCTACTTCTATTAAAATTCAGAAAATGCAAGTTCTTTCAAAACCACTAGAGTCCATTTATCAGTGCATTTTTTGAAATATAATAACTAGAATTCTCACTTAATTTTTTTTGTAATGTTGATATTAAATTCAAGAAAACTTTATTTAAACTTAGTTCCAAGTTAAGATAATTTTCAAAAAAAAAAAAAAAAAAAAAATTATTTAGGCTTAGTTCCAAGTTAGGATAATTCTAAAAAAAGTAATAAAAAAATAAAAAATTTATATTAAGCTTAGTTCTAAGTTAAGATAATTCTTTAAAAAAAAATCCAAAAACGCGTTTTCCACGTTTTGGACATTTTTTGTCGAAATACACACAAAACGCCCAAAACGAGGTTTTGGGCATTTTACGTTTTGTGTACAAATTTTTTTTTTTTTTTCCAAAATGCGTTTTCGAAAATGGTAAAGAGAAGGCGTTTTTAGAGTTCTCGAAAATAAAAACAGAAAACGACCTCAAAACAGTAAAGAGAACATGGGCTTAGTTTTTTTGGAGCTAATGTGTATTAATATTATTTGAATTTTGTGGTACGTTTTGGCTACTTATATGGAAATATGTTAGTAATCATTATAGTGTATAAATGTAATATATGATCAGATTCTTGCATACGATAAGGTGATGATATTAAGTTGAATGTTGATTGGTGGATAACAATATGTTGTTGGATACAATACACTGTGGTGAAATTAATATTCTCGGGCTTCTATCATCTTAATTATTTTTGGGTTATTTGGTTGTAAGAGGTTTCAAAAAAATAGGGATAAACTCCACAAAGACTACTATTTATGGGGTAGTCTTTTGTTTAAAGAAAGAGTAAAAGAATTGAAGATTTATTGAGATTGATAAATTCATATATAAAATCTTGGGAATATTGATGTATTTTATGAGCGATCATACAATGTATTATCTAAAATATCACGAGATCTACTGACAAATCCATTCTTAACAGTGGCATCCGAGTCTACTTTTAGTCCAAGTAACACAGTATTGGACTAAAGAAGATCCAGACTTAAGATATTTTGGAAGCTCTCATATATGTGAAAGATTGAATATTCACGAATCGAAGAATGCAAGATAAAATTATTGATGATGTTCCTGAAAACTTCAAAAATCTTGCAGTTGCTGAAAATTAATTGGCAAACAAATGTGTATAATTTTTGAAAAACTAATTATAGGAAAGTAGGTGACAACTTGATTAGGATGTAGTTAAACTATAAATTATAGAAAAGTGTGTATCAACCTAGTTGGGATGTATTTAAGCTACAAATATTAGTGAGTAATAATTAGAAAAAACATTTAGTTGTTAATTGTTTATGTTGTATTTGACTTTGCAAAGTTATATGTAATTCATGTAATATAAAATTTAACTTTGAATTCTATGAAAACATTTCTTGGTATAAATATGAACTTATAATTTTGTTCATTTTGTATTTTGCAATTTGACAAAAACTATTTTTTGCTATAAATATAAAAAACTCTATGTTTATATAATTTTATTCATATGCGCTAAATCGGAATGAACAGCAAACTGCACGGCTCAACCCCGAATGGGCCAACAGGCAGGCCTTGATTGTAATTTAAAATTTGTAGGTCAACTCGGACCAGCTAGTAAACTCACAGCGGGCGGGCTTTTTTACACACAGGGCATTATCGGACTCATATGTTAATGGGCCGACCTAGCCCAAACCACCCAGATTGACGCCTCATTGAAACATTTTAGAAGTGATAATGAAAATGCTCTTTTGTGCAAATCCTCTCCTATAAGAGTGTACCTAGCCGACCTGATCCAAAGTTTTCGTGCTTCCAATTGATCCGAGAGAGCTTTTTTGAATTTTATGAATTCAACAATTTCATCCATTCATGAGGGTTTAGGATCTATTCGAATCACAATCTTCTCTCCTGTATCTAAAGCTAAATGGGGAATGGTCTCTATTAGTATACATTCAAAGTCTTGTGTTCCTTCATTGGTGGCTAAATGAGCCAAAGCATGTGCTAGACTTGTTTGAGACCTGGGAACTTGTATGATTCCAGAAAATTTGAATTTTTTATGCTCTTTAAAGGACACCTTACGATATGCAGCCATCTTCTCATCATTTGTGTTATAGCTCCCCTTGATCGGGTTCACAACTAATTGAGAATCATTGTATATTATAATTTGATTTACTCTCATTGCCTGAGTCATTTCTAGACTTGCAATTAAGGTTTCATGTTTCGCCTCATTGTTTGTTGCCTTGAAGTTGAAATGGAAGGATTGACAATAATGATTAGTATCCAGACTATCAATACAATCCCAACTCTGGATTTTTTGTCTAGTTGATGATCTGCCCACAAACAAACGCCATGTGGCTTCATTAATCAGCTCATTTACAATAAGAACCAGGGTGAATTCTTCAAAAGTGACTGAGCAATCTTCGCTCAAAATCTTTTCTCTTCTTTATCGCCTTAAAGAAAGGTCTGCACTTATCATTTGATCTTGAGACAAAATGGCTAAGAGATGCTATACTTGTTGGGAATTACACGTTGATTCCCCTTCTTTAACCCACAGGATATTTTGATGTTCAAGAATTAATTGAGCAACAAGAAAATAATAACAACAACGCAAAATTTTCGGATCGCCAAAGTCTTTCACTATATAATAAATTATTACAATTATATAGAATTTCACTCACCAACCTAATCCCATAGACTACAGAGAAAATAATAATAATAAACTTCTATCTAACCCAAGTTTCTACCCTTTGAATTATCCCACAAAGAGTTCACAAGAAACTACAAAGATAAAGCTCTCCAATTCTCTCTAATTAGTCTCACATAAGATTCACAATATTATGGCTCCCTAAGACACATATTTATAGGTAAAAACAACCCCTAGAATATGTAGAATTCGTGTTCAAGTAAGTTTCCTTATTGAAGTAGAATACCAAAATAAAGTCTTTTATTTTCCTTTTCACCTTTAACTTGGTCTCCAAGTTAACCACTTTAATATTGAAAGAAATTGTCCAAGATATTCTCATTCTTAATTTGGGTCAAATATCCCAACAATCTCCACCTTGACACAAATTCATCAGAGCTAAAATATTCAAAAATTAATCATTGGGTAAACATGCAAGCTTTTTCCACTTTGACGATCCCATACTCCACCATATGAGTATAACCATTCAGAATTATCAACGAACTCCGAGCTTTTCACCGGCTCATGTCGAAAAAAAATTGCTGAAAAATTATGGTGCAACTCCCATTTTTTGATTTTCCATGGAAGCTCATCAGCCATCGACATCAATTCAACCACACACCTTGTATCCAAGTCAAACCAATGTTGTGTGCGAACACATGCACCCGCCAGTAAGAACACATTCTCTATCATGGCAACTGCCATCATGCCATGAGGATGTCACATCCTACTCAGAGTACATCATCACCGCCCTCCACCAGGAGAGTCGCATTGTCCACTTTTGAGCAGTCAGCCGAGTCTGCTCCACCTTTTGGACAATTTCTTCTTACGTGATCGGATTGTCCACAGTTCCAACATACAACTTTCTTCTTCATGGAGTTACCCCTCTTCCACTTTTCAGTAACAAGCAAATTATTTCCAGATGAATTATCACCTCCACCCAATCTCCGTTCTTCAGAGATCAACTTATTTGTAACTTCTGCAAAGTCCACCATTTCCTTCCCGTACATCAAAATCGGCTTGATGTGCTCAAACGTGGATGGAAGAGACCAGATGAGCCTCAACGCTTTATCCTCATCTTCAACTTTGACTCCAATGGATTCCAGTTCAGAAACAATCCCGTTAAGAACACTAAGATGGTCGGAGATTTTTGTACCTGCGCTCATTCTCAACGAATGAAACTGTTCCTTCAGATACAAGCGATTTGACAAGTTTTTCATCTGATACAACTCTTCCAGTTTTTCCCAAAGTTCCTTAGCAGCAGATATCCCATGAATATTTGCAAGAACATTCTTGGCCAAACAAAGTCGTATTGTACTAGCAGCTCTCAAATCCAAATCTTCTCAATCTTCATCAATCTTACTTGATTCAGTTTCTTTTTCTTTTCCTTTGTCAGAACTCTCGGTTGGTTTTCCTTTCAAAGCTTTGTGCAGACCCGCCTGAATTAAAATATCCTTGACTTGTACTTGCCACAAGCCAAAATTAATTCTTCCATCAAATTTCTCCACGTCGTACTTGGAAGACATATTTTCTTTTGCTCCAATAAAATCTTCGAACCACCTGACGCTCTGATACCACTTGTTGGGAATTACACGTTGATTCCCCTTCTTTAACCCACAGGATCTTTTGATATTCAAGAATTAATTGAGCAACAAGAAAATAATAACAACAACGCAAAATTTTCGGATCGCCAAAGCCTTTCACTATATAATAAATTATTACAATTATATAGAATTTCACTCACCAACCTAATCCCATAGACTACAGAGAAAATACTAATAATAAACTTCTATCTAACCCAAGTTTCTACCCTTTGAATTATCCCACAAAGAGTTCACAAGAAACTACAAAGATAAAGCTCTCCAATTCTCTCTAATTAGTCTCACATAAGACTCACAATATTATGGCTCCCTAAGACACATATTTATAGGTAAAAACAACCCCTAGAATATGTAGAATTCGTGTTCAAGTAAGTTTCCTTATTGAAGTAGAATACCAAAATAAAGTCTTTTATTTTCCTTTTCACCTTTAACTTGGTCTCCAAGTTAACCACTTTAATATGGAAAGAAATTGTCCAAGATATTCTCATTCTTAATTTGGGTCAAATATCCCAACAATACTTCCTGTGAGACTCTAGACCTCCTTAACCATGGTAAGTTCCTTCATATTCACCAAAGCTTGTATTTTTTCATGGTTTTCCACAATCCCTATCTGATTTACCATATAGCCTAGAAATCTTTCGATCCCACACCGAATGAGCACTTCTTTGGATTAACCTTCATGCAGTACTGCCTTAAAATTCTGAACATTTCAATCAAGTGTGAATGTGATCGACCGACGACACTCTTCACGAACATTTCTTCTGCATAAACCTCCATGGTTTTCCCAACCAGATCTTTAAACATTGATTCCACCAACCACTGATAAGTTGTTCCTGCGTTCTTTAACCCAAATGAAATCACCTTATAACAACAAAAGCATTCGTCCATCATGAAATAGGTGTGCTCTTCATCCTCCTTATTCATAGAAATCTAGTTGTAGCCCCAGTAAGCATCCATAAAATTTATGAGATCATGTTTAGATGTGGTGTCAATCATTTGGTCAATTCTAGAAAGTAGGAAACTCTCCTTTAGGCATGTATTATTTAGATCTAAATAATCTATACATAATCTCCACGTTATATTGTTCTTTTTTTTAACATAACGGGATTTTCTATACATGAAGGATAAAATGATTTCCTTATGAACCCATTACTTAGCAACTTTACAACTTCCTTCACCAACACTTCATATCTTTCAAGATTGAGAGCCCTTCCCCTTTGTCTATTTGGTTTGACACTTGGATCGATGTAGAGGTAATTACAAGCATGCTTGCTTGGGATCTATACTCTTCATATCTGAATGTTTTCATGCGAAAACATCAGCATTGTTTTTCATAAATGCAATAAGATCAGATCAGGTCTTTCCTTATCAACTTGAATTATATCCAGTTCTTCAACCAGCTCTAAATGTTTTTGTATATTTGCTCCTCTAGGTTCAATGTTTGTAATACTCTGATAATCTCTTCTTCCATCTCTTCTTCAGCACGTCTAGATCGTTCCTTCACTTGAGCGCTTCTAGGATCCAGTTCCCCTGATTTCCATTCTCTTTACATTCCTCCTCCATTACTTGAACATTCCTTGAGGAAAAATCGAAGTTGCACTCCCACTCCCTTGATGCTCTCTAATCTCCTCTCATTGTCGCTATTCTGTGTAGTGATGGGTACTTCATACAGTAATGATAGATGGATACCATCGCTTCTGATTCGTGAAGTATCGACCTTCCTAGGATGGCATTGTAATTTGAAAGATTATCTACAATCACAAAGTTAGTTATAACCCTTCTCTGGCATAACTCAGTTCCCAGTTCCACCGATAGAAAATTAATTTAATATATAATATTATTTATATATTAAAAGTTTTGATTTATAATATGATTTTTGGTTGAATTAGTTGGAAATTTTATTTCTGAAATGGAAACCTGAAAAACTTGTGCATGTAATTCCCACTTTAAACTATTCAGACTAATTCCTGCATATTAAATCTGTGTTCATGATTGTAGTTGAACAATTGCAAAATTTAAAAAAAAGGACGGTAAACTAGAACACCAAATATAATGTGGTAACCCCTGAAGGGAAAATCCACAAACTCCCATGCCATGGGTCAAACAATCCAATAGTTAAATTGATAAAGGAATTTAATAGTATCATTTTGTAATTTCGTAAAATTAAAAAAGAGCAACCAAAAGTTCTAGAACACTCACCCATTTTCTTCTTCTTTTGACTTGTTGATGAAGTGGAACAAAATATCTGGTCTTGACTTTATCACCACTTCCCTATTGTACTCAGTTCTTGGGTTAAGAACCTCTGCTATTAATCTCATGCCAAGATACTCGATAAGTTCGTAAAATTGTTATATATTATTCAATGATTTGAAGAAATTATTGACTTTGAAACTTTTCAATGAAGCGCTACATTTTTACTAGTTGTAAGCCGTCGATCGAAGATATTGATTGTGAATAACATGTCGATGGTAAGCTATGAACCGCGTAGCCAAAACATGATAAAAATATTTTCCAAAGTGTTAATCTCTTTCGTGCATCATTATTCTGACTTGTAAATCAAGTTAGTTACACGTAAGAAATTATGTTCTTACCTAAAGATCTGCATTATACAAGGTAAGAATGATAATCATAATAAATCAAATATTTCCTATATTTGATTAAGTTTGATAAGTACGGTTTTTGTACTTATCTTGGCTTTAAATTTAGACAATTACGAGTGTTTTAGGATATAATATTGCTAATTATGTATTTATTTTGTTTGGTTTAGGAAAAATCAAATTTTGAATGCGCTTGGATGCGAAACGGAAAAAATGAACTAAAGCCGTACAAAAAAGGGGACAAAGTGGGACTCAAGTGCAACTTCCAAAAATTGAGGAACTCGAAGTGACATAAATGGAGACATGTATTGCACAATTAAAAACACAAGGACCAATTTGATTTAATTGAGGAATTGAGTCTTTAAAAATAACCCTACTTAGTGCAATTGGGCCTTGAATTAATTGGTATATATATATATAAGATATACACACGGCAAAAAGAGAAGAGGGACAAAACCTAATTGATTTGGAGAGGTCTCGGCTAGGGGAGGTCAGAGCACACAGTTGGAGAGAAATTCTGGGAGAGAGAATGAAGAGTTTGGCTGGTGCAAATTAAGGCTGGGAACTTAGAATAGAGGAGTGGGGCGCCGACCATAGGTATTAATTATCTTTATATACTTCCTTCATTCCAAAAGATAAAAGCAGTCGGGTGAGAATTAGTTGGGAGAAAGAGGTTGGCACCAAGTTTTAGTGTGGTGATACAAAGATATACATACACGGCTGGAAGTTAGGCAGCAAGAAAAAAAAATTGGTTGGCTGGTTATATACATTTATATATACACAAGAATTGAGGTTGATTGGTGGAGACTTAATTGGGAAGCAGCTTGGGGACAAGAATTGAGGTGCCTAGAGGAATTAATTGGTTGATTATCGACAGATTTAGTGGCTAGTTGGTGGGGTTTAAGTGAGAACATTACCTATTGAAAGAGCTGGTTGGCGGCTGGAATATATAGGAGGGGAAGTGTGGTTTTGTTGGAGAGAATTAGAGAGATAGTACACGGATGGATCTGGAAATTAATTATTGTAGAAGACGGCTCATGTTATTCTTGATGGTGAAAAAAGAGAGCTGCAGGTGGAATTAAAAAAAGGAAGAAGGCGGCCGAGTGTGGAAATTGAATTCTGGAATAAATTGGAGTCTTCAAGCTATTGGTCAGATTCTCAGTCAGAAGAGGCACTGGTGTAGTTGGCTAGACTAGAAATTCAAGAACCAGAACTTGGACTCCTTGATTGGGTGATGGCTTTCTCTTATTTTTCTTGTGATTCTTATATTAATATGTTAGGCTAATTCCTTTATTGTATTGGATGCAAATGAAACTTGTTGTTTATTTATTTCAATTCAGGAATTAATAATTTAGGAATTTATTGTGTTGTCTTGATTGATCTTGCATGCTTTATTGTTATTATTATTTGATTGAGTGGCCACCAATTAAATATATTGTTGCTTGTTGTAGTCTTGAAAAAGTCACAATATGTTTGAACATTGCATGATCAACACATGAACACTAGATGTTAGGAATAACACTATGACATGTGCAATCTAATTGATAATTGTGTGATTTAATGCGTTCTAAACATTCGTATTCGGACTAGGAATAGTTTCGTTTCATGTTTGGGATAGATTTAATTTGTCTTGAAAAAGAAAATTAATTGTATGTGAATTATCGATTGTCAAGAAACGCATGAATGATTTAAACTACGAATTGTTGAATTGAGATAGGTGATAACAAGTGAATTCGGATTCCAATACATGCTCTCCATTCATATTTTACTCCCAAACATTTGTTTTTATTGAAGTTTTATTTATTGCAGATTTTTAGAATAGATAGACAAACAAAATCATCATTTTATTTTAATTGTTTTCATTAATTGAATCGACGATAAACTAGTAATTAAGACTAAACATTATTCCTCGTGGGAACGATACTCTCAACTCATCACAATTATTACTTGTCAACGATCCCGTACACTTACGGGAATCGAAGCGAACAAAGTTAAAATAAGAAAAGACAATATGTAATTAGTCTAACCTTATTATTACCTTTTAACTAATATTAAAATATCTAGGATGGTAAGAAATCAATTAAACATAAGCTATAATAAATATTGCAATAAAGTATATCAGGTCACGTATGAGAATTAATATGAACTTAAATCTCCCAGATTTGACATGAACTTACCATCCATATTTCTCCATAGAACTTATCATAATGGATTCTGCACAGAACTTGCAATAAACGATTTTGCACAGAATTTTTGTACACAATTGGTACTGGCTACCGGTCAATTCCTTTAAACAATCCTTACTCTTCACAATTTCGATCATTAAAAATCAAATAATGAATTATTAATTAAGTCAATATTTAAACATGGTCAAAATATTATATAAATACTTTTCCAATAGTATCAAACACACCCTAACATTTTGCAAGAAAAGGGGGATACCGGTCTTGCTTTTCCTGTAGTTTAAAGAAGTAATTAAAGGAAGTGTTTTCTTCTTTTTCTTTTGAATAAGTGCACTTAAGTTGGTTCATAAGTTGATAATAAGAGTTCTCTTATTTGATTTTTCAACCTTAACCATGTTTTTTTAATTAATTCTTATTGATTTGGACATGACTTTAAGGTTTGAGATATTGAATGGATGTGTTTGGTTATAAAGAATCGAGGTTGAAATGTGAGGAAAGCTTTACTTCAGATAATTAACCATATCTAAATTTTACGAAATTTACCGGATACGTTCGACATTTTCTTAGCTTCATTTTCGTATAGAGTAGCTTTCCTAATGTTGCATAAATGATGAGATATAATTGTCTGAATGCTAAAATGAAAATAAGAATAAGAATAACCGTTCAAAAACTATATGATAAGAATATTTCTCCATATTATGAACTTAAAATGAGGGTTCGCATAATTTTCTCTTTAAGAAACCTTCGTAAAATTTAGTCCACCATAAACAGCAAAACGACTTTGGCAATCTTGAATTTGCATTTAAATATACCTCATTTTCAATTGTTTTAGTTTATTTTTTAATATTATAACTGCACTAACTGTGAAATATCGAGTTTCTTTTCTTGTAACGAATAAAACTTTAATTAAAATTAGAATTTAAATTTAAATTGGAAGTGTACCGGCCCTTATGAACACTTCCAACCCAGATAATATACATAGAGCAGCATTTGGGCTAATTGGGCTTTATATTTCATCCAATTAGGGGAAAAAAAAAAATTCAAAAGTTGAACCTTACAAACATTATTTTGGCTCAAATAAACCAGAAAGAATGTTGGGAAATTCAAAAAGTTGACCCCTCATTTAATACTAAAATCCAAATTTATCTGCACAAAATTCAAGTACCAAAGAAATTCCAGAAAGCAGCCAATGCTGTTTGCTGCACTGAACAAATATAAGATTATCCCACTTCAAATTTTACACCCCAATTCCCGATTTTCAACACCATCTTGCCTCGTTCGGCCCTTAATGATTTTTCCAAACATCCATTTACAGTGTGACATAAATAGGAACTGACAAGACACTACTAAACAATGTCATTTACCTAACCACTTTTTAATGAAACCATTTTTAGCAGAAAATAATCAGATTTCAAAGTCATAATTATTTTTACTAGGCCCTAAATCTAGCAAGCTTGAAATAGGTTTGTTGAAACTTTTTCCCATATAGACTCGATAGGAAAAGATTTTCTTTTTTAACATAGTAATATAATAAATAACACTAGAAACTTATTTAACAATTCTAAAACGTGCTCACAAACTTTTCATATCTCTACGACATTAGTTGAATCGAAGTCACTTTCATCAAGTGTTTAATTTTTTCAGAAGAAATTATAAGTGGTGTTTTTGTTAGCATTACATTTATTGTCGATGAACCAATAAAATTGTGGCACATTTATGACACGTGGGATTCTGCATCTTTCAACAATAATGTTAAAACAAAAGGAGTAATTCTAGAGAGATATTCTTTAGGGAAATTTTTAAATGACATCGTGATACGTTTTACATTCATTGGGTGGTGAAAAAATAAGTGGTATGATAATTATTTTTACCATCAAATGAATGTATGATATATCATAATGTCACTTAAAAATATTCTCAAAAAATGTCTCCCTAAAATTATTGTTAAAGATATCTACATCTTTCTTTATTATTGTCGTACATATATTAGCTTCTTGTGTGAACTTATCTTTTACGTATTTGGAATCGAAAATACATGTTCACAAATTTAACATTAATTAAATTTTTTTTTATCAAAGTCACTTTGGTTATTTTTTCAAAATAAATTTTAAACACTTGATCATTTAATGTTGATCACTTTAATATCCTTATGAACCAATAAAATT
The DNA here is from genome assembly GCA_963555705.1 of Ligustrum vulgare. NCBI lineage: Eukaryota > Viridiplantae > Streptophyta > Magnoliopsida > Lamiales > Oleaceae > Ligustrum > Ligustrum vulgare. The sequence goes on along the minus strand of OY743173.1, from coordinate 43,212,081 downwards.
GTGCCATGTTTAAGATATTAAATTTGCACTACAATAATTTAACACTTCTTATACTAACACTAGTACAGAAACAGTCTTTCGCGTCGGTTATTTAAGAAATTAGGCGTCGATTTTTGTGGCGACGCGTATGAAGTAGACGCGTAAAGTAAAGACTTTATGCGTCGGTTGTAAAACGACGCGTAAATGCTATCTTTAATAAACCGACGCGTAAAGTTGAAAAAAAAAAAAAAAAAATTCGGCGTCGGTTTTGGATTACAACCGACGCCTAAAGTACACTTTAGGCGTCGGTTTTGATTACAACCAACGCCTAAAGTTTAAACTTTAGGCTTCGGTTTTGGATTACAACCGACGCCTAATTTTTTTTTTTTTTTCACGAAATTCATTTGCCTATAGAGTAAAATAACATGACCCGGGCCACTGCAGGCCATGGCCTGCATTGGCCTGGACGTCACCTGCAATGACCCAGGCCACTGCAGGTCATGACCTGCAATGACCTAGATGTCACCTGCAATGACCTGGACGTCACCTGCAATGATCCAGATCACTGCAGGTCGATCATGACCTGCAATCACCTAAACGTGGACTGAACATTTTCCACATGCACATCATCAAATATGTATATAATCGACATAATTAAAATAATGTTAAATAAATGAGAAATAATTATATTTACAAGATTGTTAATGTCACATGTAATTGAGTAAATAGAAGTTTGAATACACGTCGATTTACACACACCTATCGACGAAGTATTTAGCCCATAAGTTTTGAATTTCAGCAATTTCCTCCGTTGAGTAATACTCTTTAAATGCCTACAAATAATCAAAATGAATTATCAGTTATTTTGTAATAAAATACGAAGGAATAATTAAAAATTATCATGTTCAATAACTTATACATTTTCCAACGACGGACGCTGAAAGTGTTCAGTGATTATCTCATACATATTTTTCATGACGTAGTAGCCACACTCAGAACCTCTTGGCTGTTGAGGACACTGAAATTTTCACAATGAAAACTAACATTAATAATCACACTAAATAGAATATGAAAATAATTCAAAGATTTGTAATATATTTTAAATATGTGTTTTCATACCTTTATTTATAGCCACGTTGTATTGGTTCTTGTCCTAATGCCTCCTTGTGTCCAGTATAGTTTGAAAGCCCTAAAATTGAATTAAATTATTCGAACCAATTACAAAATAAATAAATACAAAAACTAAGCCCCTATTCTCTTTGCTGTTTTGAGGTCGTTTTCTGTTTTTATTTTCGAAAACGCATTTTGGAAAACAAAAAAAAAATTTCTACACCAAACAGAAAACGCCCGAAACATCGTTTTGGGCGTTTTGTGTATATTTCGACAAAAAGATGTTCAAAACGCGGAAAACACGTTTTGGGAATTTTTTTTTTTTTTTTTTTTTTTTTTTTGTATAGAATTATCTTAACTTAGAACTAAGCTTAATATAAAGTTTTTATTTTTTTATTATTTTTTTTAAAATTATCCTAACTTGAAACTAAGCATAAATAAAGAATTTTTTTTTTTTTTTAGAATTATCCTAACTTGGAACTTAGTTTAAATAAAGTTTTATTGAATTCAATATCAACATTACAAAAAAAAAATTAAATGAGAATTCTTGTTGTTATATTTCAAAAAATGCAATGATAAATGGACTCTGGTGGTTTTGAAAGAACTTGCATTTTTTGGATTTTAATAGAAGTAGAGCTTTCTCAAGTCCCGAACCTGACCAAGCTGTGTTAATATAAACTCTTAATGCTCACATTAGTGTGTTGCATGTAACCATATTTTTAGTGTATTGTGAAAGGAAATTTGAGTTGGAGTTAGTAGTATTCTGCAAGCAAATTAATTAAAAATAGTTTAAATAGTGTTCTGCAAAATTTCAAACAGAACGTGTTTTCCAGCTTTTCATTTTCAAAAACAGTTTTCAGAATTGACAAACCAAACGCGTTATCAGCAAATTTGAAAACAAAAATGAAAACACAAAACATTTTCGAAAATGAAAATACAAAATAAAATACAAACAGAACGCCACCTAAGATTTCTATAAAAATTTTGGCATAGTCTCCCCTATAAATTGAACTTATCCAACCTGTAAATAGACGCGTTGCTATAGAATCTATCACAACTTCTCAACAATCACAACATATATTCATCAAAGTGAAACCACAACTCCACAATCAATTTTACCACAACTCCACAATTATTTCATGAAAATTATCATAACTTACGTATTCAATAGCGGCTTGATATCTAAGTCACGCTTAAATGCACTAGCTGAATCCAATAAGTACACCGTACTCTTCTGAGGAGAAATCACTAGCAACATCCAGTGGTTCCTACGTATTATGAACATGTAAATACAAATTCAAACATGTGCTTTTCAAATTACAAAAAAAAAAATTTAACTATTAACAAGAGAGAATGGTCTTACTCCTGAAAATACGGTGCTAGAATGAATTTCTTTGTTTGCATTGCCCTCATGGTCTCGTCCATATAATTTACAACACCATTGGCATTTGTTCTTACCGACACCGACGCAATGTGTGATGGAGACATAAATCCAATTGAATCAATACCGTAATCCTGACATAACTCATGAAGGTACCTAATAATAATGACACCAGTAAATAGAGATCGAACAATGATATAAATTGAAGTTGTAATTTGTGATCAGAAGTCTTACAATGCAAATATTTGTAGGATAGATGTATCCAACCATTGCATTTTAAGCAGATCGGTAATGTCTGCGACTGTAACAAAAATACCATCCTCGAACGTACAATTGAAGATGGAGGCATCTACGGGCACCTGATAGAAGTCATCACCAACAGGCAATTGAAGGACCAGGGTGTTTAACATTTTGCATTTATCACCCAGACGTAGTAAAGTCTCATCGTCGACTATCGCAGGTCGCTGGGTAGATGACAATTCAAAACTTTGAGGCCTTTTCCCTTTATTAGATTTTTTACGATCTTTTTTGGGGCCTCTTCCTGCAATAAGACAATTTTTGTCATTATAACACGTCTGATACAAATTTAAAAGAAATTAATATTGACATAAACTTTTATATAACTCGATTTTATTACCTCTTCAAAAATCACCAACTCCTTAGGCCATTGGAAAAAACTTCCAATAGCTTCCCCCACCGTGGTGTGGTGTTGAGATGGCGCTGGAAGATAGAACGCTTCTACACCATCTATAACATGGTCAACGGACACCTTCACATGATCAAGCCAGAGTGGTTGATGATGCACCACAGTCTCGGGTCCGGACGGATAAACCATCCCGCTGGCCACTATTTGCTTGTCACCATCAACAAATACGGCGAGACGATAGGGAATCGGCTTCTATTTTTCAACATATATGTTAGGCCTTTCCATTTAAAAAAAAAAAAAAAAAGCAATACTAAAAAAACTAAATATTTTATGGGTAAGTACCTGAAGACCATCAAATGGGTCTGGATTCACAGAGTGGCAACTACTTCGAGTTGGTGGTCGGGGCTGTGCAGTTACCTCCACCTCGGCATCAACATTGAGGCCCAAGCGCTGGAGGATGGCATCATATTTACTCTGCATACTATGGTACGCGCTCTGCATACTGTCAAATTTACTTTGCATCTCCGACATGGTTTGATGCCTAACCCGCTCTGTGATGCTATCCTCCATCTCCTTCCTGATGATATCTTTAATGTCGTCTACTGACACGACCCCACACGATCGTCTAAGGTAATCATCGGGCCGGCCGTAAACATCCCGCGTGGTGACATACACGACATATCCCCTCACCCTACCAGAGTGATCCTCTTTACCAAGGGCTTCACTCAGAATATCATGTTGTCTACTCGACACAAATGTCCCCTGCGTGGCTTGCTCAGCTTTTTCTACCTGTTAAAAAAATCGAAAACTAAATATAAGAATTGAAGTAAGTTTCAATTGAATATATGAGAAATCGATAAGATATACTTACAATTTTATCAAACACCCCCCTCGTTTTCTCGTTGGGGATGTAATACGTTCCTTCTTCTTTCTTCTTCAATCTAGCTCGAACCCAATCGAGGCTGCGATCCTCGCTTACAATTGAGGAGCTAATCATGTCACATGAAGAGCTAGAAGATAGCGAGTCACTTACTAGCCAATGTAGCTTCATCCCCGCATATCCGGCTGAGCCCAAATAATGAGGATGCTCGTTCCGCATTTGACTATCCCTCGCCTTCTTACTTTTCTCCTGAAATAAATCACAGGTTTTTAGTTTTCACTCAACAAGACACATGCGTACATTTAAATATACCTGAAATGTTTCCGTCTGTCGTTCTTTTTTAAACAACTCTCATTGCTCTTCGGTCAAGAAATCATAAAGTTGGGAAGGAGATGTATATTTTGGGTGGTCATGTGTAATGAAATTATGAACCAGCCTTGTCTTGAAATCTTTCCATCTCATCCCCGCAACCCGCATAACACTTTTTTTTGGACGGTCATCGAGAATGTTGAATTTCCTCTGAAAGACAATGATAACATGTGGTGTTATAAAGAAATTACATTCACTTTTCAATTATTTACCATGTATCAAGTGATAGTACCTTTATCTCTTCCCACATCATGTCCTTCAGGCCTTGATCGACTTTGTGCCAATCACTGATGTTTATGTCAACATGAATGCGGGCTAAAGATCCGACAAAATGTTTGAAGTTTTTCGTGCCTGGTCCGATCGGCCTATGTTTGTCATCGAACTCAATTATATTCACTTGTTGGCCCGCTTTCTTCATGTTTTTGCACATAGTTGGCCCTCTTGTCCTTTTTTTTTTGCAGTACTATGATCATCTGAAGAATGTGAAGACTCGGCCATTATATTGGGAAAATTGTCTACGTACCTGCACATATAAATAAATTATTATTAACAACGTATAGAGCATATATAAAAAACACAAGAAAGTTATATGCAAGAATATGTAAATGAACTCACACAATTAATATGAACAACGTATAGAGCATATATAAAGAACAAAAGAGAGTTATATGCATGCGAGAATGTATAAATGAACTCACACAATGAATAATCACGAACGACGGTCAATCCATAATCCTTCTTCATGATCCCAACGCATGTAAGTGGATTCAATGTTATCTTCCTCTAAAGTTGCACTCCCTTGTATACCAATAGAAAATGGAGGAGATTCATTAAAGTGATCATAATCTTCTTCATCTACTACATCACCAATGCCAACAATGCGTCTCTTGCCTTGAAGGACCACTGACCACTTAGTGTCGGCAGGATCAAGAACATAAAATACCTGCTTGGCTTGTGATGCAAGTATGAATGGCTCGTCAAGATAACCCAATCGTCCAAAATCCACCAAAGTGAAACCTAATTCATCCACTCGAACACCCCGTCGATTATCAACCCATTTACATTGGAAGAGAGGAAACTTGAACTCCCTGTAATCAAGTTCCCAAATTTCTTCAATGACACCATAATAGGACATCGAGGCATCTATTGGCATTGTATCTTTAGCACTTGAAAAATCTCTTGATAGTGCTACTTGTGTCACTCCACTGTTTTGCACCGCACTCTTATCATCTTGACGTTTAGTGTAAAACGTATACCCATTAATGTCATATGCTTCATAAGATCTCACAATCGTGCTAGGACCATACGCTAACCACTTTACCGTTTCAACAATGGTATTCGACGTTTGTGACAACTCTTTCATGACTCTATCTTTGAACAATTTTGCAAATAAACGATTGTGTTGATTAGTTACCCACATTTCACCTTTAGAAGGATTCTGCTGCCTTAGGATGGACATGTGCTCGTCCAAATACGGATGAACTTGAGAAAGGTGTTGTAATACTAGGAGGTGTGCTTTATCTCGCAATTCAACACTAGGGACAATTGATTTGCATCCAATCTTCCCTTTACCTTCGAGTCTTCCCTCGTGACGAGATTTAGGAACACCAATAGTCTCAACGTCATCAAGGTAGTCAGTACAAAATTCAATAGCCTCCTCAGCGGCATAACCTTCAATGATACTGCCTTCGGGTCGAAATCGATTTCTGACATATCCTTTCAAAATACCCATGTATCTCTCAAATGGATACATATACCGCAAGAACACCGGACCACATATCTTAATTTCTCTTACCAAGTGAACAAGTAAGTGCACCATAACGTCAAAAAATGATGGCGGGAAATACATTTCAAATTGACATAGAGTGATAACAATATCGGCCTGCAAATCATCAAACGCCTCTGGGTCAACAACTTTACTGCAAATTGCATTGAAGAAAAAATAAATTTTTATTATGACTTGTCTGACATGTTTTGGAAGTATGCCTCGAATTGCAACTGGTAACAAGTGTTGCATTAACACATGACAATCATGAGACTTCACACCAACCAATTTCAAGTCCTTCATCGACACAAGACTTTTGATGTTTGATGAGTATCCAGATGGAACCTTAATACCATGAAGGCACTCACAAAAACATGTTTTCTCTTTTCTGGACAAAGTATAGCAAGCTGGAAGTAAATAAGTACGTTTTTCGGACTCTTGCGGTGCTAATTGATCCCGTATCCCCATTTCTACCATGTCCTTCCTGACTTTGATACCATCTTTCGTCTTCCCTTGAACGTTCAACAATGTCCCAATGATGCTATCACAAACATTTTTCTCCACGTGCATTACATCAAGAGAATGCCTTACTGATAAATGTTGCCAATAAGGTAGATCCCAGAATATGGACCTCTTCTTCCAAAGACTCTTTTGAGGAGGCTTAAAAGGTTTTCCAAACAAAACATCAATATTTTTAACTCGTTCATATACCTCACCTCCTGTTAACGGCAATCGAGCTGCTCGATCCTCAATTTTTCCATTGAATGCCTTCTTCTTCTTTCGATAAGGGTGATCAGCGGGGAGAAATCTTCTATGACTCATAAAGACATTTTTCTTACAGTTTTTCAACCAAAGATCAATCGTGTCTTCTTCACAAACGGGACATGCTTTAGGTCCTTTGTTCGTATAACCTGACAAGTTACCATATGCGGGAAAATCATTTACGGTGCAAAATATCATAGCACGTAAGGTGAAATTCATCTGGCTATGTGCATCAAACACCGATACACCTTCATCCCACATCAGTCTTAAATCTTCAATTAGTGGGGCAAGATAAACATCTATGTCATTCCCCGGTTGTTTAGGCCCTGATATTAACAAAGACAATATGATATACTTGCGCTTCATACATAACCAAGGAGGAAGATTGTAAATCGTTAGAAGAACCGGCCAAGTGCTATGTCGACTACTCATATTACCGTGTGGGTTCATTCCATCTGTACATAGTCCAAGCCTAAGATTCCTATCTTCACCCCCAAAATCAGGAAACAACCTATTAATGTTCCTCCATTGAGGAGAATCGGTCACGTGTCTTAGTTTTCCATCTTGTTTCCTCCCATCAGCATGCCACCGCATGTTCTTCGCATCCTTTGCATTGGCAAACAAACGTTTAAATCTTGGTACTACGGGTAGGTACCACAACACCTTTGCCGGAGGGCTTTTCTTATCCTCAGAATTAGCATTCATGTTCTTTCTCTTATACCATGATGCCCCACACTTTGGACATAGATGCAAGTCCTTATACTCATTTCGATACAGTATACAATCATTTGGACATGCATGTATCCTCTCGATCTCCATTCCCATTGGACACAACAATTTCTTTTCTTCGTAAATTGAACTAGGAAGCTCATTATCCTCCGGAAGCATCTCTCGTAAGAGTTCCAGTAATGCCGTGAAACTCTTATCACTTCACCTACTATTTGCTTTCAAGTTATACAATTTCAACACAGCAGACAATTTTGTGAATTTTCTACATCCAGGAAACAAAGTCTTCTCAGAATCATTGAACAAGCTATCGAACACATGAGGCTTTTCAATGAATTCCCCTTGTATATCACACATCATTTCGTCTATTATATCATTATTGTCATTTTCCACATCATTCTCATCAATATTGCCTAAATTATTCTCCTGCAGTCCACCTTCATCGTCACTAGTGCATGTCCCAGGAAGCATACTCTCACCATGCCATATCCATCGTTTATAACCTTCTTTAAACCCACGACGAATCAAATGACTCTTCACTTGCTCAAAACTACGAAACTTTCTCAGATTCTTACAATCACAACAAGGACACAAAATCATTGCTTCACCTTTCTCTCTCATGTGTTCGTCCGCACATTTCATAAACTCTTCAACTCCTTTCAAATATTCATGTGTATTACGCCTGTCGTACATCCAATCTCGATCCATATCTAATAACCTATATGCGAAGATATAATTAAAAAAATATTACTTTTGAGTGAATATTTGTAATGATAGTTATATACTTGAACCAACTATATATTAATAATTGAAATCACATGCATACGATAATTTATTACGTTGAATACTTCATAATTTTACTTGTATATTTTGTTTAGTTATTTATTTAGTATGGTTAATTCTATGATAGTGAAAATCACCTATAATTACTATTATCTTCATTTTTTATTTGTAAAATCCTACAGTAATTTCGGCAGAGTCTCCCCTATAAGTTGGACTTACCCAACCTGTAATCAAAATGCCACAATACAACAAAAATGTTCAACCTCCACATATTCACTACTCAAACACAATAAATCAAACTTCAAAATCATCAACCACTCCAAAATTAATCCAAAATCAATTCTTAATTCCTAAAATGCTCAAAGTATGATTTCATAACCTAACATTCCATGCATAATTTCAATATAATTCCAATAATTCAAATTATATCAATTAACTATTTGCAATACCAAAATTATAACATATATATATATATATATAATAATTCACATTTTTATACATACAAATATATATACATATATATATAATAATTCACATTTTTATACATCCAAATATATATATATACATACACGCACACACACACATATCACACACACACACATATATATATATACATACACGCACACACGCGTATAAGAGTAAATTTCTTACGAGATGGAGGCGGGTTCGTGGTGGCGTCGCGGTGTTGGTGGCATCGTGGTGTTGGTGGAGGCACGGTGGTGGTGATGGCTCGATGTTGAAGTGTTGAGAGAGAGTGAGAGAGAGATATGCGCGGAATGGAATTAAATCTCGCGAATTTTTGAATTAAATATATTAGGTTTAGGCGTCGGTTCGTCGAGAACCGACGCCTAAACCCGATTCAGGCGTCGGTTCATGAAGAACGGACGCGTAAACCTTCGAGTTTACGCGTCGGTTCACCAAGAACCGACGCGTAAAGTCGAAGGTTTACGCGTCGGTTCACCAGAACCGAAGCGTAAACCTCCGGTTCAGGCGTCGGTTCTTCATGAACCGACGCCTGAACCGGGTTTAGGCGTCGGTTCTCGACGAACCGACGCCTAAACCCTTTTTTTCGCGTTTTTCTACTAGTGTAATCAATCAATTTTGTGAAAAAAGTTCTTCTTTGAAGGTAAAAACTTTCCCATACAAAGATATTTTGTAGGGAGGCTTGTGATCGAGGGGATAAATATAAGTCGACAAAATTGGTACCTTTGTGAACAGAGATTTGAGCCTATGAACCATTTCGTAACAAAAATCATTCATCATCTAATATCTTTCCTAACAAAATTCTTTTTATGTTAATATTTATTTTACTATGAAATATCCTTCTAAAGTTCGAGCCTACAAATATTTTAGAGACAAATATTATTTGTCATCTAATTTTCCAAAAAAAATTGTTCGTGTTCTATTGTTAGGTTAGCCTACAAAATATGTTTGTAGGTATAGAGTACAAATGATGTTGTGAGCTAAATCTTTTTTTTTTTTTTTCACAAATCAAGATTTTATCCCAACTAATTTTTTTTTTTTTTTTTTTTTTTTTTTATGAGAAAATGAAAAATTTGTCTACAAATCTCATTTATAAACATAATTTTGTAGGCTATGTATACATATTTTTGGAGCTAGTTTGTTACACCTACAAAATCTCATTTTACATGGAATGACATCTTTACATAACTCATTTTGTATGCGCATTATTTGTAGGGAAAGTAAAGTTTTCTCGTAGTGACGGCATCTTTTACAATGATTTAAAAAAAAAAAAAAAAATTATGTAACATAAACATTTTTAATAGCTTTGCCTAATTTGAGTAGCTAGGAAGGTTAAAAATGTTCATCATTCTTTAAATCAAAGTCCATCTTGATCAATCTCTCTTTAACTCAACTGGAGTCCTTACTAATGAATTCAATCATGATATCATATTTTCTTTAGGTCCTGTCTGTTGGAGATTAAATCGAATTTTAGTAAATTTTAATAAAAATTAATGAAATATATGATTGAAAAGTTATGGATCTCATTAAAAATATGGTTGAGATTGATTAATTGATTTTGATTTTAATTAAAATCTACCAAATATTTTCAACACAAAAAAATGTAAAATATAGTTTTTTATGATAAAATATAATACTATGGCAATGACACTATTACCACCCAGTAGCGCGCTTTAAATGCGGGGTAGACAATATGGTCAGCGACTTTCCTGAAGGACAATGTCAGTCCCTAAGCCGCAGGCCCCTTAACCAAGTAAAGATGTGAAAGCTCATTCACATATCAACACACACACCCCACCTTCTCTCTCTCTGGATGTAGATACATATACATACATACATACATATATATATATATATATATATATATATATATATATATATACACACGTAGTTGTAGTAGTCGTAGAGCGGTCTCTTTCTCTTGCTTACCTAGGGCAGTGGGATTGTTAATAAATACAAGTTCAAAGGAACCACAATTCTATTCTCTCATCATAGTGCCATCATGGACTTGTGACCCAACTCCTCTCTTAACTTTTGTCCTGGAAAAAAGGTAAAGAGAAGAAGAGGCTTTAAAGAAAGAAAAAGTCATTTTCTCTCTCTCTCTCTCTCTTTATTTGTTCATCAGAGTAGAGAGAGTCAGTAATCACTTTTTCTCTCTCTTAAAATTCAATCATAAAGCAATCGATTACAAAATGATTTACTACACCCCTCACATCCATCTTTTCTGCTCTGCCAAAAAAGTCCTGTATCCTTCTGATCCCTTAGCATTCATTACTCACTTTTCGAGGAATGGGCCATCTAGGGCTAGACGCCCTCTCTCTCTCATATGTCAACTTCCAATGGCTAAACCTTTGTTCCAACTGTCGATGTTATGTTTTCCATGGATCATTACTCCTTTTTACCATTGCCTTCAAAATATTTTACCGCAATATTTTTTCGAACAAAAATCCCAAAATCTTTATGAGTCTTGGACATATTGCGCTTATTTGATTTTCATTAAGATTTTCTTATTATTTTCCAGTACTCAATTTCAACTATATATTAAAAGTTAACTATCAATATTTGACTTTTCAATCAAATTTTAACCATCCATTCTGTTTAAAATCACTATTCATTTCAAAAAAACTCATTTTATCTAAACAAACATACTCATTGTTGATTGTTTGTTTGGGAAATTTGGTGAACCATCTTTAAGCCTCCGTTCGGTAAAAAAGTTTATTTTGATTTTTTTGATTTTTAAACCAACTTTTAAACTACACAATTTTTCAAATCAATCTCTAACCCTACATATTTTCTCTCTTCAATTTTTAACCATCCATTTACCTAAAAAACAACAAAAAAATCATTTTTTTACCACTTCTGCCGCCGAACAGAGGCTAAGAAGTTAAGCCTATGTTTGGCAAACTAGTTAAAAAAATATATTTTTAAACAAAACAATTCCCTAAACAACTATTTAGGCTCTGTTCGGATAAAGCAAAAAAATCAATTTATAATCTACACAATTTCTCAAACCACTTTTTAACTCTACATATTTTCTCCCTCCAGTTTTCGGTCCTACATCTTACCTTGAAAATTAGAAATATATGGTTTATAAACCAAACTTCAGAGGCAACTTTTTTGTTACAAATTGGTTTATTTGTATTTTCTAGTTAAAATTTGTGGTTGAAAGTGGAGATAGAAAATATGTGTGATTAAAAATAATTTGAAAAATTGTACAGATTATGAATTGGTTTATAAACCTATTTTAACATGTTAGCTAAACAGAGATTTAACAACTCACGTTTTTTTCCTCTATTCTTTAATCACATATTTTATTTCGAAAACATAAAGAACATGTTTTTAAATAAAAAATTTTAACAAACAGAACATTTTTCCTAAATTTGATATACATGGAATTGTTTCGAAACCTTGGAATTTTAATTAGTTCGACTAGCATATTAGGAAGTATGTCTTGACATAATTAATTAAATTAAGTCTCTGTTTAGTATCAATTAAAATCAAAATTTTAAAGGGATCCACAATTTTCAATACACATTTCATTCATTTTTATCAAAATTTACTAAAAATTTGATTTTATTCCTCGTCAAATAGAGCCTAGGCAACTCGGCATTGGGGTAGGGTTAAAGGAGAGTGGGGATGCGTGGTTGACACATTGATGAAGGTGCGTGAGAGTTGTTGAGCTAACGAAGATGTCGGTTTTCCATGTGGGCAAGTGTACAATTACATTCTTTACGGGTGGGTGGTGGTCTTTCACCCTCAATATATTCGCTCGTCAAAAGGGATAAACGAAATACACTGCTTTTGTTCCTTTCTTTTAATTCCTCCCATTAGACCCTACACTGTCACTGATATATTATACTTTCTCTCTCACACGCACTAATGTGATTTTTCTTCACTCACTCACTCTCTCTCTCTCTCTCTGTACAGTAATTCAATGGGATGCTTCTGTTTTCACTTCTTTAATACTATAGCAATTATAAAATTTGTGTTTAAAAATGTGTTTTTATATTTTCAAAATACAATGTGTGATTGAAAAAGAGAAAGAGAAAATTTATATGATTAAAATTTTGTTTGAGGAATTGCGTTGTTCAACATATTTTTAAACAAATTTGACAAATAGAGGCTAATAGTTTTTTGTTTAAAAACAAATAACTTAATGCTTTTGCGGTAAATTTTGTGGTTGAAAAGTAATTTTGAAAAATGTATTTAGTTAAAAAGTGGTTTGAGGAAATGTATTATTTAAAAACATGTTTAGCTAAATTGATTTATTTTTTGTTTTGAGGTAAAATGTGGTGGTTAAAAAGTTGAGAGAGAAATGTATTGTGGTTAAAAAGTTGTTTGAAAAATTGTATTGTTTATAAATTGATTTATAAATTGTAATTATTGCTTTAAAGAATGCAGTGTCGGTCATTTTATAATAACAGTAACTTACTTTTTTTGTCTTAGCCCTTGTTTGACGACTAATTCTTGTTTGTTCGGTAAAAGATTTTCGTTTCTAAACAAAGAATATGATATTTTTGAAGTGAAATATGTGATTGAAAAGTAGTTTGCAGAAATATGTGTGATTAAACAGTTGTTTAACAAGTTATAGAACTGAGAACTTGGGAATTTTGAGGTAAAATGTATGGTTGAAAAATAATTTTGCCCTCTTTTGAGCTCATTATTTGGGAAATAATGTGATTTTGAATAATATTTTTGGAAGAATGTATTGTTAAAATTTGTTTGAAAAGTCATATTGTGGGCTTAACTATAATAGATGCTTGATATTGAGTGTGAGAAAAAACTTGATTTTTCAATAATGAGGGTCAAATAGGCACTTTGGAAATGTACGTGGTTAAAAGTAGTTTGGTGAAATGTGATTATAAATAAGTTTACCAGAAGCATACTAAAGGTAATTTACATTTGAATTTTGTTACTTGTGCAATCATGTTGACAATGAAGATGACAATTAGGTGATGTGGAAGTGTTGTATTTGTTGATTTAAAAGATAATGTAATGTGTAAAAAATAGAATTATGACAAGTAAGTTAATTGTCATTTCATTGTCACACTTATTGTGAGTGTAGTAAAATTATTTACAATTTATGTAATTACATAAATATTAGAAGATTAAGAAGATGTCAAAAATACACCCAATAATATATATATATATATATATATATATATATATATATATATATATATATATATATATATAATGAGGTACTCTACAATTTATGTGGGTGCTTTTAGGGATGGTAAAAAGGCTCGTCGGCTCGGAAAAAGTTCGGGCTAAGTTCGGCTCCCTGCTCGAGATTTTGAGCCAAAGCTCGAGCCGAGCTTTTTTTTTTAGAGACGGGCTTTGGTTCGGCTCGGCTCGAGCAAAAAAAAAAACCTTCTAAAAAAGCTCAATGGAAGTTTGAACAATAAATTTCGATCACGAGTTCGGCTCAACTTGCTATATATACACATTTTCAATAAAAATTTTATGAATTTTTGCTATAAAAATAAGAAAAAAAAAAGTAAAAGCTCGGTACTTGGCTCGGTTCGGCTCGGAAAAAGCTCGAGCTAAAGCTCGAGTCGAGCCTTATTTTTGGAGACGAGCTTTAGCTCGGCTCGGACAAAAAAAAGCTCGAGCCAAGTTCGAGCCTTGATCTTCGGTTCGCGAACCGGCTCGACTCGTTAACATCCCTAGGTGCTTTATTCATAATGTTAATAAGGGTGCATTAAAGCAGCAACTACTCATATCTCCATGCATGTTCTGTGTACATAAAGTAATAATTGAATCATAATACCAATAGTACTCTCGACGTGTAACATAGGTCTGAATACGTTGGAAGAATCGAACACTGACATTATCTCAATAATATTCTTAATTCATTTATTAAAATTTATTTTATATTTATTTTAATTATTATCTCAAAAATATTAATTTATCAACGTTGATCAAATGGAAATTGATTATTCAATTACTATTAATTTTGCATCGTTGCATTTTAATTTACTTTTAGAATATTTTCTCATCAAATTTCATTTCTCGTGATAACTCAATTGAACAATTCAAAGAGTACGTTTATGCATTTAATATTTTTTTCTATTTTTAATTCAAATAATTATATTTAGCCCTCTATTGGGCAATAATATTTCGTTTATAAATACACTCTTTGAACAATTCAAAGAACATGTTTATGCTTTTAATGAATTTGTTCTATTTTTAATTCAAAGGTAACACTATAGCGGTTTATAAATTAATTTATTTATGATTTTGAAGTATAATGTATGGATAAAAATTGGAAAGAGAAAATATGTATGGTTAAAAAGTGATTTGAGAAATTGTGTGATTTATAAATCGTTTTATAAACCATTTACCAAATACTTGCTTAGTTACCAATAAAAATAGATTTTTTTTTTCCAAAGTGCGTGAGTTCAAAACTTTTTATTTTTCAACCCACTTAAATACTTATCAAAACAATCAATTAATTTATATAAAATGAAAATTATTTTTTTTAAATTATTGGAAAAGAAAAAAACCAAAAGTCAAATTTTACTTTAAATTTATATAGTCAATGTTTAGTGAAGATTAAAATTAGATTTTTAATAGATTTTGATAGAAATTAATAAAATGTGCTTGAAAAGTTGTGTCCGATGAAATGTGCGGTTAAAATTAGTTGTTGCTTTTGACTTGAATTAAAATCTTATTTTATTTTTTCCCAAACATGAGCATAATATTAAGTTTTTTTTTTTTCATTATAAAAACATGCTCATAAATTAACTTAATTTATCTATGCACAACTTTTTCACATTTTTTCGCGACTTACCATAAATATTTCATAAACCAAATATTGATTTTCCTAACATTTTATGATGTCATATTACTTCTTAATATATCACACGCGATTGTCTAATATATATTTCGAAGAACTAAACGAAAATTTCAATAAAGTATTAAAACATATAGGAATTGAAATCAATTTACCTTTTATAATTTTCCTCTAACAATATCAATTATGTCAACTACATATGTGTTTGGTAAACTACAAAAAATAGTTTATAAACCATACAATTTTTCAAATCACTTTTAAATCACACACATTTTCTCTCTCCTCTCATTCACTACTTTTTATCTCAAAATCATAAATAAACCAGTTCATTATATGCATAAGACGTGCAAAGCACGTGTTTACTACTAATATTCCAAAAGTTTGAAATTCTCAATTTAGATTGTGAAATTGTAATTAGAACTTTCTGTCTTAAAAATAATCTACCGACTTAGTTTAAGTCTACATTAAGACTCGGAGTTAAAACATAAGTACTAAAGGCAGTTATATTTTCACAATAATTTTTCATATATTCACCACATTTTAATTACAAAAAAGGTTATTAATATTTACTCACTTTTGTTTTTATATCCTCTTTATTTTTTCGACGCGTTATTATTCTCAACTTTCAATTAATTAACATATTTTGTTTCTAATTACAATTTCTATTCAAATGTTTTGTTAATGTGCATTCAAAATAGGGAAAAATATTTATTTTTGACTTTTATATAAATTATTTATATTTATTTCGTTAAAAATATGATAAATAAATAATTTTTTTTGCCCTCATAATAAATATTTTGGACAAAAATCATCTCTATAGGCAAGATATGAAATTTAATAGATGGTTGATAATAAAAAAAATTATATAAAAAACTTGAGAGCATAAGTGTAAAAATAGAAAAATTTTAGGGACATTTATTACAATAAAAATGTGGTATAGTTAGCAAATTTTGTGGTGTCAATATAATTACCCAAGTACTAAAGGAATGCGGATCAAAACTTTGCAAACAAGAAAAATCATTTTGGACATTAAATGTGAACAATTTCCAATCAAATATTAACACAACATAAACGACATGTAAAAGAGGATTTAGTCCCTCCTGGTAGAAATTGAAATCAGATTTTTAGTAGATTTTGATAAAAGTGGATGAAATATATGGATAAAAAGTTACAAATCCCATAAGATGTATGATTGAGATTAATTATTAACTTTGACTTATATTCAGTAATTATTAAAAAAAGTTTATAAACCAGTTTATAAACAATACAATTTTCTAAATCACATTTTAACCACACACATTTTTTCTCTCCAATTTTTAACGACTAATTTTTACCTCAAAATCTTAAATAAACCAATTTATAAACCAAACAATGTTATCAAACGAAATAAATCCATACAGGGACTTAGTAAAATTTGAATAAAAAGAGACTTTAGTAGCAAGGAAGGCTGCAAGTTTTTAGCATTTTAAGATTTACAAAACTCCGCCTTTTTTTTTTTGCTTTGGAGAAGTATCTCAACTCGAAAATCAAAGCCTGAGATATGAGTTTATTAGCTTAAGAAGACAATACATCACATGAGGGGAGTTTATTAGCTTAAGAAGAAAATACATCACATGAGGGGGACATGCAAACCTTACTCAAGACCAAACGTTGCTAATCACACGAAATTTTTTTCTAAAAAACAAACAAATTGGAAGTACTACTTACTTTACAGTTAAAACAAATCACTAGAATTTGAAATAAAGACTAACCCAAACTTCGAACATATGGAATTCCTTGTGCCTCCAAGACCAGTAGAGATTTTAGTTGCCGAGAGAAAGAAAATTCACCAAACTCCATGCAACCCTGTGCATGAATACCTTCGTTTGCTAGCCAGTCCGCAAGACGGTTACCTTTGCGAAATATATGTGTAATGTGAGAGGACAATTTCTTACGACAAAGATGAATATTGTCAATAGTATGTTGAACCATCCAAGGACAACCTCCTTGGCAAAGAAGAGATATAGCTAGCAAACTCCATGCAACCCTGCGCATGAATACCTTCGTTTGCTAGCCAGTCTGCAAGACGGTTACCTTTGCGAAATATATGTGTAATGTGAGAGGACAATTTCTTACGACAAAGATGAATATTGTCAATGGTATGTTGAACCATCCAAGGACAACCTCCTTGGCAAAGAAGAGATATAGCTAACTTGGAATCAGATTCTATTATCACATCAGATATACCAAGAGTAAGACAAAGTTGAAGCCCATCAAGAATAGACCATAACTCAGCCTCTAGAGTTGAACTTATCTCATAAAAATGACAAAAGCCTTTAATACCACTTCCCTTAAAATCACGAATGATGCCTTCCCCTGCGGCTAAGCCCAAATTCCATTTCAAGCACCCATCAACATTAAGTTTAAACCAGCTCATTAGTAGCCGAATCTAGTGCACAATGACAGATGCTTTAGAAATTGGCCGAGGTGGAACAATCCCAAAAAAGGGCTAATCAAATGATCTCCTCTCTATTGCTCAAACTTAAAGTGACAACCTTGGTGAAGTTGAAGTATGAGATGCCTCACTTGCCAAATAATTCGATCTGGAGAAGGAGATATATCATTATATCGTGCATAATTCCTGTCCAACCAAAGAAACGAAAAGATAAATAGGGGGATTAAGGTACGGATGTGACCATAAGTAACATACTTCCCTGAGTATCGCCAAGTCTGAAATCGAAGTTGGATCGAATCCCCCAACCTAGCATTCACACCAAAGAGATCACCATGGAAAGCCCAGACCCGTTGAACCACTTCACAGGATATAAACAAGTGTTGAATTTTTTCAAAATTAGCACAGCTCGAAAACTGAGACGCTAGAGAAATCCCCATTCTAATTTGAATCACTTCATCCATAGCCACCCATTTGTTCCATAACTTCCAGCAGAAGAAATAAATCTTTTGGGAACAAAATGGTGCCATATAAATTTATACACTGTTTGAACTATATTCCCTGCTCGAATTGAATTCCATACTGCTTTAGTATTAAAAGATCCATTAGTAGACTCCTTCTGTACTGGTGTGTCCGACCGTGAAGACATCACGGGGATCTGGGTAATTTTCTGAACCCAATCTAGTGCCAAAACATGTTGGAGATGCTATTCATTCCATTGTTGTCCATCTATGAAATCCTTGACTTTAGAATCATTTGTGATCGACAGTGGAGTAACATCAATCAACTTATTTACACCCATCCAACAATCATGTCAAGAAAAAACTTCCCCCACTCCTAGTTTCCATCCAATACGAGCCTCAGCCCAATCTGCAACTGATCTCATATGCCTCCATGTTGGAGGTGCATTGTAAGGTATAGTGCACTGGAAAGGAAGTTGAGATGGTGCATATTTGTTTAAAAGGAATGTTTCCCATAGAGATGTTTGTTGTCGGAAATGCCACCATAATTTGACTAGAAAAATGCGGTGATCATATCTTGAAGACAACGAAATCCCAAACCTCCCTCACTGTACAGGTAACAAACCTTTTTCCAACAAGTCCAGTGCATGCATTTCTCACTATCTGTGGAGCTCCAACGAAATCGTGTCATATAATTTTCAACTGTTTTAATTACAGACTTGGGTGGCTGAAGGACCTGAATTAAGTGTAGAGGGATTGAGCTAAGGACAGATTTGATAAGCACAATTCGCCCTCTTGAAGATAATATTTGATTGGCCCATCCCACAAGACGTCCATGTATCTTGTGCAGCAGATCATCAAATAAAACTAAGGATGTTTGTATTTTGTACAGATGTTTGTTTGTTAAAAGTTTTTTATTTAAATTTTTTTTTTTTATGTTTTAGAGATAAAAAAATGTGATTAAAAAGTGAAAATAGAAAATTTATGTGATTTAAAAATGATTTTGAGTATTATGATGTTTAAAAACATGTTAAAAATAAGTTTACCAAATAGAAGTGCAGTCATTTGTCTGGACACTTGTACTAGAATTCGAATAGGATCAAGATTTTCAATATTTAGAGTGTGATTGTTTAAAAAGAGTTTTTTTTAATGAATAGTGATTTTTAGGAAAATGGATGATTGAGATTTGTTTAAAAAGTCAAATAAAAAGAGAAAAATTTATAGAGAACCAAACAAGGACTTAATTAAGCATTTTTAATGGAAATATAATACCGTCAAATCACGTAAATTGAGTTAGAAAATTAGTACTTTGATATTTAGGAAATGAATTCTACATTTCTAACCTAAAGAAGTTTATAGACATTTCAATATATTTTGGAAATCTTTTCCTATCATATCAGTTTCTTCGTTAAAAATGAGTCCTGAACCAATGAACACCCCCCCCCCCCCCCCCCCAAACCCCAAAAAAAAAAAAAAAAAAAGAAAGAAAAAGTAGGCACTTTGGAAAGACACGAGCCTCCCTCATTTTTCACGACTTTGATGTTATCTTTCTTCCCCTTTTCTGAAGTCGAAGACTCGGAGAATTACATGTGAGGAGCATTTTTAAATGACTGCTCTCATCAAATTAGGAGGGCGTCCTCAATATTAAGTTTAATAAAAAATTTTAGATTTATGAATTCTTATGAATTTTAAATGACTGCTCTCATCAATTTAGGAGGCGTCCCCAATATTAAGTTTAATGAATTTTTTTAAATTTATGAATTCTTATGAATTTTAATAGAATTTAATAGAATCTCTCATATTCTATTAAAATTTTATTTCACAAATTTTAGTGAAATTCAGTAGATTTCGGTGAAATTTGTTGAATGTATATCCTCACTATGGAATTTAATGAATTTTAGAATTTCATCTACTTTTACCTCTTGTCGGGTAATTTATATATAATTTTTTGTTATGCAAGTTGAAAGTAAATTTGAGACAAAGGTAAAAAATTAACATAATTTCTTATTTGATCATCAAAGAAAAAAGCAAAAATATTCGAACTATGTCATTAAAAAAATATATAACCTCTTCTAGTTTTAATTGAAAAAAAAAATTATAGTTTTTTAATTAATAGACAAAAAGCTTTTAAAGTTTAGAAATGACACTCATAACTTTTTCATCAACCTCTATTATCATCATTTAAGGCATCTCTCCACATTTTTGAGCTATGTTATTTCTCCACACATTTCCATTCTCTCTTTGCTCCTCTTGAATTTTGAAAAGGTCTTCATCGTCTTCAATTTCGACTGGTGGAGATGAGTCTTCATTATGTTGGTTGAATAGTTTACGGGCATTTTTAGAAATGCGACATTCACCACTAAAAGATAAATCATACTCAAAAAAAATATAATTATAATGCAACAAACAAATAAAAAAAAAAAAAAAAAAAAAAATAGTATACCTCGTGGTACTTTAAGCTCATTTCTTCTTACTAATGTGTCATTCCAAAGTTTTGAACCATGGGTTGATCCTTCACACTCACTAAGGACATAAATGAAATTTTTTAAAAGAATATACTTGAAAATCGAAAGTTTAAAAAATATACTTGAAAAATTCTTAACCTACATACTGTTTCTATAATTGATGATATGCAAGAAGAATCCATCAAGATTTCTCATCCCAAAATAAATAAATAAATTAGATAAATTTATATTCAAATCGTTTGAACGTAATCGTTTAAGTAAGTACCACAAAGAAGAGGATAGCCACAAGAAGTCCTACACATAAACAATTATAATTTAAAAAATTCTCAAAACACAAGCAAAAAAAAAAAAAAAAAAGATAGAATAACAAAAAGACACTTCATTCCGAAATCGGCATATGCAATCATCACCTAAGTACCGATATATACAAAACAAAATTTCACATTTATCCAAAAGCTTTCGAAATCATGTAATTTCACGTATTTTTTACGAATGTATCATGCTAATTAACCAATTAATCAGCGAATTCAATAAAAAAACATATTCCTAGAAATGAACCCAAATATAAAACCTGAAAAACGGCTCAAGATTTCACTGATGTGGTAGAATTGCAACGAATTTTAGGATTTAAGGCTGGTTTCATATCAGAGCTGAAACATGGCTCAAGATTTCTTTGATGTGGTGGAATCGCTACTGATTTTGGGATTTATGGCTGGTTTTCGAACGATGGCTAAACGAAAATGTTGAATCCCATGACGTAATGCTCTTTGAAAATATATTATCTTCTTTATAGGAACCTCAAGTGGAGATTTCTAGTTATACAAGTTTACGAATAGAAACAACTTTCTAGAATGTTGAAACAAATGAATTTTTTAGAAGCAAAAGAGCTTGAAAGCATAAAGTATTAGAACCAAAGTTCTAAAACGTGTGCCTAAGCACGAGCGCGCCTGTCACGTGCCGGTTTGTTGAAAAGCGCGAAAAAAGCGATCAAGGCACTTCGTTGACCAAAAAAGTGCGCTTGCTCGCGCTTACACGTGTGCGTAGACGCGCTTCTGAATTTTTTGTTTAATTTACGCGCTAAAGCTTCTGTAAAGTTTAAATCCAGTATGTAAGATTTGATTTTTTTTTAAATAAAGCTTCTGTAAAGTTTAAATCCAGTATGTAAGATTTGATTTTTTTTTAAAAAGTTTTAGCTTTTCCTATGCGCGCTTAAGCTTGTAATGCTTGACCCTCAGTCGTCAAGCTTCACGATTTTTAAAATGCTGACTAGAACCAGAAGAGATTGATTCTCAACTTATTTTTCTCCAATTTGCTCGAGGAAAATGACAAAAATGTTACAAGAACTATTCCATATGTTCTTCAAGTAAAGACCGATCCTAAATCTTTTCAAAAAGCAATGTCATCTAGGGATAACATCTTTTGAAAAGATGTCATAAAAGATTAAATAGATTCAATAATGTCTAACAATACTTAGAAAATAGTCGATTTAACGCTCATCTTAAAGACCTATAGGCTGGAAATGTGTGTTTAGGATGAAGTAAATCGCAGAAGGTACTCTTAATACATTTAAAGCTAGGCTATTAGCCAAAGAATATCAACAAAAGGAAGGAATGTATTATTTTAACATTTATGCACCAGCGAATAACTTCAATATGGATTTTTTTCTCTTTAGCTTCTATTCATAATTTGCATATACATCAAATAGATGTTAAAACATAATTTGCATATACATCAAATAATGTTAAAACAACATTCTTAAATGGAGATCTCGATGAAAATATTTATATGGAACAATCGGAAGATTTGTTCTTCCCATAAATGAGCATAAAATTTGCAAATTGGTGAAATCCTTATATGGATAGAAACAAGCACCAAATAAATGACATGAAAAGTTTAACTTAGAAATCATGTTTTTTGGATTTAAACATAATAGTGTTGATAAATGTTTATTTTCAAAAGTGAGTGACAGTCAAGTTGTACTTATTTGTTTATACAGGATGATGTGTTGCTTATTAGTAATCAAATGCAATGTATAAATAAAAGAAGAGGTTTCTCTCTTTCATATCTTTATCTTTATAATATATAAAAGTAGGGTAGTTCCTAAAAATATTTTCCCGCCTATTTTCTATTTCTATAAATAGTAAGTTCTCATAAATTTAAACAGTGTGAATGCATTATGGATGTATGTCAAATGTGAATATAAAATCTAGATAAATATGAACGCATTTATTGTCTTATATATATATATATATTGGTAAATACTAAATAATTATTGATTTTTTTTAATCAATTTTAATTTTATTATCATTATATAAAAGTTGAGCACTTCCTTAAAACAATTCTTGCCTATTTTTACGTCCATTTTTTGTTTCTATAAATAGTAACTTTCCATAAAATTATACATTAATTGTTAAAAGAATGTAATTTAATAAAAATTCATTAATTTGTTTGATACATACATTTTCATAAGATAAATACATTTTTTAACGTGAAACCATACATGAGGTATGCCTTTCACAGTACAATTATGGCCTTCCTTCCACATTGGTTGTAGATATTGACCCTTGGTTATTTGTGCACCATTTTAATAGCTGTATTTTCATCTAGCATCTACACTTTTGTTTTTATTTAATCAAAGAGAATGAATTTATTTAATGAGATAACCACAAGTTGTACTGATTCAATAAATTAGGAAAAGCAAGTACATAGTGTTGATTAAATTTCAGAAATCGTGCATTTAAATATCAAAAATTATTTCCCAATAATGAAAAACAATTACAAATTATTTAGATTCATAAAAGTAAAAAATAATTAGACAGACAACATAACAGATACATTTATTTATATCATATACAATAAGTAATTTTTTAAGAAATCTGCAATATGATTATTCACTGATTTAGTTTTTTCTTTCTCAAATTTTTTTTCTCTTTTCTTAAATTTCTTACTTCATATTAGAGATACATATACATACTTTAATACATATATCAAGTACTCTTTATGTGTAGTCCCCCCCCCCCCCCCCATTTTAAGCTTTCAAACATTTTAAACTACATAACTTGAACAAATCCCATGGAAATAAAAACTTACTAGCTGAATTGGATTAAAAAAACCTGTCAATGTATGTGTACATTATCATTTTTTTGTGTTAAAAATGTACAAGAGATTTAGATTTTCCCATTTTCCTGTGACAGAAAGTCAGAAACAAAGGATACCTTATGCGTCACGTCCGACTCCTTTTTTGTTTTTCTACATAATTGAATGTATAGATATGACCATAACCTTGCTAATCAATATCGTTCTTTGAGTCTTCCATCAGATCAAACGATCCGAAATCATATTAACCAGATGTGATTTAGCATGAAATAAACAGAATAGGGTATACCAGAGTTCTGATCTTGGTTGAAGAAGTGGTCCAAAAGTTTCTGGTTTTAGTTTTGTGTAACGTGAAAGACTTGCAGCTGAATTTTTTGTTTATTTTTTATTTATTTATTTTTATGTTAGAGTTGTCGAAAGTCCATGTTATTATCCCATGGAAATCAATTTTAATATCGGTTTGATGTTTATTATTCCTTACACATGGTTTTATCTCTTTTTTTCAACAACACATTTAACAATAATATAATATTACACAAAAATGCAAAAAAAATTCTTAGGTTTTTTACGACATATTCTCCTCAAAATCACCACGCAAAATCACAAGTACTTTTTTTAAACAACATCAAACACATCTTTAATACTCATAATTGTCATATTTGTTGAAAGAAAGTTCACAAATTTCGACTAATGAATCTAAATCACTTTTGGAATTTAAAATTTAAAATGTTGTATGTTTCGTGTCCAAATAAATTATCTGTTTTATTTAAATCAAGTGAGGACAAAAAAAGGTTATAAGTATGTTGAAGATATGATTTATATATTACGAATGGTAAAATTAAAATTTTTATCTCTTTAATTTTTAACGTAATTAAAAATCGATTAAAAATATAGAAATAATGACTATAAAACAATAAAATATTGAATAAAAATGATTTTCACCTAAACAATATAAAAAATAATCACAATCTAATATTAGAATGTGCGTTGACGAACTTATATTTTTTAACAATTATTTTTTGTATTTTTAACATTACGGTACTTTCCAAAATGAATTTGTAATATTTGATTTATCGAAATAAGATATGTTTTCAATGGTATGCCATACTACAAATTGTCATCGACTATGAACTTTTTGCACCTTCGAACTATTTTGTCCAACATATGCGATATGTAAATCATTGCGATGTATAGGTTTCCAGTTTGTACTTTCAATCTTAGTTACAATTGATTACATATTAAGCTATGAAGTCATTTGAGGACAAAAAGTTTTATCTAATGTTGTTAGATGATACTAGATTAATTGGACCTCTATTTGTTTAATATTTTTTCGTATTTAAATTCTATTCTTAATGATATGTAGATTATTTTTTTATTTTAGTTCATCTTTTTTTTGAACTTATCTATGTATATGTTTGACATCTCATCTGACCTTTTCCTATTTACAAAAATTGATAATTTGATTTTGATTTTGTGAAAAGCGATTTTTTTTTTAGAATGTGTAGTTAAAAATTAGTATGAAAAATTGTAAAAATGATTTTTTAAAGAATGTGGACTTGTGATTGAGAATGAATGTTGAGAAAATTGGATTCTTGAAAAACCAATTCCAAATGGGTAAGTGGTAGAGCATTGTGTCTTGTGTGTTAAACATCCGCGCTACTTTTATAAATTGAGATGCATATATGATTTTTTGGTACATAAAGCTAAATATATTTACAATATACATTAGGGAAAATTTAATTAAAATTATCATTTCATATTGCGTAAATTGTTACATTCATTTAAATAAAGGATCACATATATTTAATTTGTAATGTTAAAATAAATATGAAATGAAATTAATTTGTGATTATCTAGAAATTATATTTTGAAAAGATTAATTATGTCAATAATACTTAAAATGAATAGTAATGCAAATTTTCTTCCTTCGTTTCTCATTTTTCTTTAAATACTTATTTCATATATCAATATATAAATTCGATATATGTGAGTAACAAATGACCGTGCATCGCAGGGCGTAGCACTAGTTTAAAATGAAGGATCTTTGTTAAATAGATATGATTTTAGGTATCAATGTTACCAAGATGAGTGGGGGTTAAGCGTCGAATCAATCACATTATACTGAGAATGTGATTAACAAGTTCAATCACTTAAACATAAAAGAGACAAATACCCCATTTAATGCAAGTTTAAAACTTGTTAATAATGATGGAAGAACAGTAGCGCAACTTGAATATGCAAGTACTATTGGGACACTTATGTATACAACGCACTGCATTAACCCGACATAGAATTTGCAGTTCATAAACTTAGTAGGTTCACTAGCAATCCAAGTGAAGAATACTGGACGGCTATCACAAAGTTCTTGGATATTTGAAGAGAACTAAGTACCTAAATCCCCAATATTCCTAATTTTCGAAAATCCTAGAAGGACTCACTGATGCTAGTTGAATATCAAGTGCAGATGAGAATAAATCAACCTCAGGTTGGGTATTTACGCTTGGAAGGGTGGAATTTCTTGGAAATCTAATAAGCAAATATGTATTACACACTCAACCATGGAATCTGAATTTGTATAGCATTTAGTGAAACCGAAAAAAGAGGCTGAATGACTTAGGGATTTAATGTACATAATTTTATTAAGAGAGAAGAATAATTCTTCAATATCTATGTTTTGTGATTATCAAGTCACTTTAGCAAAGGCGTACAATGGAGTTTATAGTGGTAACTCTAGATATATGAGTCTAAGATATGATTATGTGATAAAATTAATTAAAGATGGAATGATTTCACTCACTTATGTGAAAACAAATGAAAATTTAGCTGATCCACTTACTAAATTGCTCACAAAGGATTTAGTATAGACAACAACTAGTAGAATGAAATCAAAACTCTATAATTAAATTTGTCAATGGCGGAAACCCTGTCCAACTATACTAACAAGTATATTTCTGTTTGAAAGGGTGACAACAAGTCATTCAATAAGTGGATTGTTTCAGCACTTATACTTTCAATAAAATCTTATCCTAGATTGTAAATGTTGGTTGTCATGGTTTGAGGGTTGAGTCTAACTCTTAATAAAATTCAGCTCATTGGATCAAGTATCTCTAAAAGGTACAAAGATATTGCAAGAACTTTATCTATATGAACTTCGAAGTGGTGTCCTTCATCAGAAAGTCCGAGTTTCTTTCTTAAATGTTCACAAATCAGATAGCGCAAGGCTATAAAAACGCTAAATAAGATTAAGTTGAACTTCGGCCACATGATATTTGTGTGTGTGATTTCACCGATATCATTTTCTCAGATTTTCGTGTTACATTTTGAAATTTACACTAAGGTTGGGTTCAAAACGAACTATATCCATATTACATGTATAAACATCGATCGTTTAATTGAGCTTGAGCTCAATATAAGTTTGAACAAGTTGGGGATTGTTATAATGATTTTCAATATATATAAATGAGAAATATTTTTAATTTACATTAACATGGAAACAAGTGAAAAAGAAGGTCGATACCATGCTAGATTGAAACGCAACCTCGAAGGCTGCCCAAGAAAGCAATTGGACGATCGCTGGGATGCGGGCTTTTTAGTTCAATTGGCGGCCACCTAGGCCAAAAAATCCGACCATTGGATTTGAAGTTTCTGGTGTCCCTTTAAAGCATTTGACACCTTTTCACTTGATTTTTTGCACTCATTTGAGCATGATACTTGCAAATCTATAAATATGGATGTTGTTGGAAAGAAAAACATATTATTAACATATCCCTAACATCTCTTCAATCCAAAACAAAGATCAAACTTCAAATTTCAAAGTGTTCTTTAAGTTCTTTAATTAAGTTTCCAAATTACTTTGTTTGATCTTGATTCATAAGTTTGATTACTCCACCAAATTTGCTTTAACGCCTTCAAGTACTTACTCCAGTGAACGACAAATATTATTTGAGGAGAGTGATTATACATCGTGTTTGAACCTTCTCCTTGTGGATTTATGAACTTGATTTGTGAATCTTCAAATTTTTACTTGATCATTTTTTCTTGTTCATCATCACATCATTAAAATTTAACAACATTGATAAATATCCATTTAAAAGTCATATGGCTCTTCTTATAAGTTTGTTGTTTATATAGGCTCTGTCCAGCAACTGAGGAGCCGTAAGTTAATGATTTTTCTTTTTTGTTTTATAGGTAAAATTTGTGATTAAAAAGTGACTTAAAAAATGTGCGTGAGTAAAAAGTGACTTGAAAAATTATATTGTTTATATATTAATTTATAAATTATAATATGGCATAGAAAACAAGACATTATATGGACTTTTTGAGGTATAGAAGATGTAGCAGCTAGCTATCTATAAATGGAGGGGTGTTGACTATTAACCACCACAATTTCTCGTGTAAATTAAGAAGCTACAGCGTAGGGAAAGAATTATAAAGTGTAATCATGTGTCACATTGGTATAGGCCAATAATAATATATTTATAGGCACTGTACAAGAAAACAAAAGATACCAAAAATAGTAGACATTAGGGGACTCTTGCGAGATCAATTATTATTATTATTATTATTATTATTATTATTATTATTTCCTTTTTTAAATATAAAAAAAATTGAAAATCAGACCTGAATAGCGCATAATCCAATGCACGTGAACCTTTTTTTTATTTAAGCCTCTGTATGTTAAAATTTTGGTGTTTAAAAATATGTTTTTTAATGTTTTTTAGGTAAGATGTGTGGTTGAAAAGTTGAGAGAGAAAATATGTGTGGTTAACAAATAATTTGAGGAATTATGTTGTTTAAAAACTTGTTTTTTTTGTTCTTTTGCCAAAAATAGGTTTAATTTATTTGTGCATGTGTTATTCCATAGGAGAGGGAGGGAGGGAGGGAGGAGAGATTGAAGAATTTTTAAAATTTTTTAGGGTAGATTGAAGAAAAATAAAGAATTTTTCTATTCATGCTTTCAAGCCAAAAGTCCATCAAAGTCTATCAGATATAGTTTTCTATTAAAGTTATTGATAAATTTAATTCCCTCAATTTCGTAGGATTTAAATAAGGCCAAACTGAAAATAACATGATTTTAAAGACTTTTTAAAAGTGCATTAAAGCCTATATACATTAAATATCTCAAGACATTTATGAAATTATAAAAATCTATATTGAATACATCTAGACTTTAAAACTAACTACATAAACGCCTTTTAAAGTTTGAAATGAAATAAATACACTCTCCTAAGAGATTAAAATCACTTTACAAAAAGCGATTAACTTTGCTTTTGCATACAATGTTGTCATCTTTTATGAAAATGACATAAATAAACACATTTTAAATATATTTGTAACACCCCAAGTTTAAAAATCTAAAATCTAGACGTGTTAACTTTCATTCACATTATATGCGAAAATAAATCGTTTAAACATTAAAATTTTCATTTATCTATTATAAAATTTTACAAAAATTTCGACAGAGTCTCCTCTATAACTTGGACTTAACCAACTTGTAGAGGGACATCATACCCAACCTAACAATTTAAAACATCAATCACAATTCAACCACATTCAACACCCAATCACAATTCAATATTAACTCCCACATCACCACATTTATCCAAACGCAATCCCAAACTTCTCGATACAAAAATTTCTATATCAATAAACTTTAATTAAGTGAAATAAGTTATGATATAAACGATACTAGAAATATAATAACTTAAAGTTAAATTTAGACGAATAGTTTAAGGAGTAAACGAAGAAAGAATTAACCAATGAAAACATAAATTAAATCATTAAATTTAATTTTAAATAATTCAAGTCGGGTACTGCTGAGCCTGCCGCCAAGTGCTCTCCTCTAATCATCTAACTTTCATCACCTGAAATATTGGGGAGGGATTGGGGTGAGCTAAAGCTCAGTAAGTAAACTTTATGCATGAAATGCATGTTTATGACATGAATGCTTTAAAATTTTGAAATATGTATTCCCATTCACTTTAACCTTTCACAACTTTCAAACTTTTTAAACTTTCACTTAACATTTCAAAACTTTTACTTCATTTCCATCATGAGCTCACTTGATGTAACTTATAGTCAATCAGATAACAGTGGGCAATTCTTATTTGAAACCAGATCACATTTACAAGTAAAATCGCAAAACGGTTAACATTCATTCCACCGCAAAGCGGCTCATTCACTTTATTCCACCGTAAAGCGGCTCATTCACTTCATTCCACCACAATGCGGCTCATTACATTTCGGGTACGCCGGTCCCCCCGCTCCCTATTTCCCACTCGCATCTTTCATGAACTAGAAGTACACCCATTCTTTCTTAAAAACTTGGGATACATACTTTTGAACAAACTTGCACCTTGACACATTCCTTTCATTTAAAAATATTTGACTTCCCAATTTCGATATCAATGCATGCTTGATGATGCAATGACATGATAACGTACATGCTTGAACATTCTTCTTAATAACATATACTTCCATAAAATAAATGAAATTCATCAAAGCAAATAAGTTGTAAGACAGTCGTTTACACATAAATTTCACATTTACATTTAACTTTGATAAAGATAAGGGGAAGTTTACTTACGTGCAGTCCTTACTATTTATTGTTTCTGAATTTACAATTGGAAAAGTCTCGGATGCCCGTGACGTCAATGTACCAAAAGTCCTAATATTTCACATTCATCAATAAATATGACTTTTGACTAGAAACATATTTGAAATTCTTTTAATCACTAGTACAAAAATCACCAAAAAAAATGAGGAATATACGTCGGTTTTTAGTAAAACCGACGCCTATAAAAGGACGGTGGCATTTTTGTAAATATAATTAAAGAATGGGCGTC
This sequence comes from Ligustrum vulgare, assembly GCA_963555705.1. Classification (NCBI taxonomy): domain Eukaryota; kingdom Viridiplantae; phylum Streptophyta; class Magnoliopsida; order Lamiales; family Oleaceae; genus Ligustrum; species Ligustrum vulgare. The sequence goes on along the minus strand of OY743173.1, from coordinate 43,181,100 downwards.
GGTTGTAATATTACAACCGACGTGTAAAATTTAAACCTAGAGAATACGCGTCGGTTCCTCAAGAACCGACGCGTAAAACCCGGTTTTACGCGTCGGTTCTTGAGGAACCGACGCGTATTCTTTAGGAAAAAAAAAAAAAAAAAAATTTTTTTTTTGCCTTTAGGCGTCGGTTGTAATATTACAACCGACGCCTAAAGTAAAAAAAAATAAAAAAAAATTTTTTTTTTTTTTTTTTTTACTTTAGGCGTCGGTTGTAATATTACAACCGACGCCCATTCTCCGATTTCCCGCGTCGGTTCTTAAAGAACCGACGCGTATTCCTTTATTTACTTATGCGCAGAAAACTCAGATCATCTCTATTTTTTTCACTACTCGATCTCTTCCCGCCTCTCTCTTTATTTTTCTCTCACTCGAACCAGCGCACTATGACGCCGCCGCCGCCACCACCACCATTCCCTCCATTTCCCGGCAACGTTCATCACCACATTCCTCCCCTGGCTCTTTATCTCTTCCTCTCCCCGAATCACCGGAGTTGCACCTCCACCACCGCCGCGCACCTCCACCATCTCGTAAGAGACCCACCTCCCTCTTTATATATGTGTGTTTTTATTTATGTATATATATAATGTATGTAAATATATGTGATAATATTTATGCATGTATAATGTATGTAAATAATATGTATATATATGTATTATATATAATGTATATAAATGTATATATGTTTATATATATATATGAGTATTTATATTATAGATGTGTTTGTATATATGTATGGGTGTTTCAACTAGTTATTGATTTAATTTTGTATTGTTGATTTTTAGTTATTAGATGGATAAATTGCAATATTTGAATTATTGAATTTCTATATTGCAGCTGAATGGATGAAAGAAATGTGATGCTACCCCCGCAAAAAAAAAAAAAAAAAAAAAAAAAAAAAAAACTTTAGGCGTCGGTTGTAATATTACAACCGACGCCTAAAGTCAAAAAAAAAAAAGACTTTAGGCGTCGGTTCTACATTTAGAACCGACGCCCAAAGTTAATTTTTTTGTTTTTTTGTTTTTTTTTTTTTTACTTTAGGCGTCGGTTCTAAATTAGAACCGACGCCCAAAACTGACTTTGGGCGTCGGTTTACAACCAACGCCTAATGTCGAGACTTTGCGCGTCTGCTTCATAGACGTCGCCGCTACAACCGACGCGTATTCCGTTTTTCAACCGACGCGTATTCCTGTTTCTGTACTAGTGAATGCTAACCAAATCTCAAGCATATCATATTCGAAACGAACAATAAAATTTCACTGAATATTACAAAGTCACCTTATCTTTTTTGATAATGACAAAACATCCAATCAAGATCAAAATCTCAAATTAACCTAAGTATGACCTTAGGATATGACAAAAACACATAAAAATCCATATTCAAGACAATGAATGAATCTCAATGTACGTTAGAAGGTCTTCTCATCTTTTAAATTCAATTTCAAACTCAAAATTACATAACTTAATCTAACTTCATAAAATTATCCAATATAATTCTAGTTATTCATAATCTAGAAATTGACAACCTAGCTTCGAAATTTAACCCAATTCTATATATAAATTTACACACATGTATATCTATATATTACCAAAATTTCAATTAATGAATTCCAATTTAGACTATAATCTAGATCTGAAAATATACAAAATATACACATAATTTTTTTTTTTTTTTAAGACATCTGAGATTTATACTTAAGAGTGATATTTACATCAATACATACATATATAAGCATTACCCAATCTCCAATTTAGCAGTTATAATTCGAAATCTGACTAACTAAAATCTGAAAATCAGAAAAATATTCACATATTTACACATCTCAACATATATACACACATTGACATCAACATAGGCTTGTGTGTGTTTTTCGTGAGTGTAACCCGTGTGTGTTCGCGTGAGTGGGCGTTTTGAGTGCGCTGTGGGTGTGCGGGTTGGAGGAGCTGAGGGGGAAAAGGGCAGTGAGTGCCTTACCGGTAGGTGGTGGTCGAGATCGCCGGCGCTGGTTCGTGTGTGAGGCGAGAGAGGCAGCGACGCGGAGAGGAGGGAGAGAGAGAGAGAGAGACTTGCTTTAGGTTAGGTTAGAATTAGGATTTAATCTTTTGAATTTTGCAAATTACTCCCTCAAGTCTCCTCCTTTGTCTAATGAAGCCCATAAGTTTTACTTACCCTCCAAATGTCACTTAACTTTTCTCACAAATTCAACTTAATGTATTTTGGCCATTTACAAAATTAAATAAATTGAAATAAGCATCTTTAGCAATTAAAATAAACACTTAGACATATAATTGCACATAACAATTTATAAACTTTTTAATTGGCACATTGATCGAGACGGCGTCCAAATCCTTCCACTGCAAAATAATTCAAATTATAGACATTAAAGATCATAAATTTATAATTTATAATAACATTCACATGATTATTACGTGAAATTTAAAATTACACGTAAAAATAGATCATTAATATGGTCGTCTACATCTATCAAAATGATATCATTTTTCGTGGAAACTGAGATCTATGAACTTAATTGATAACAATCGTTCATATTTCTATTGGTATCACTCCTCCCCCCCCCCCCCCCAAAAGAAAAAAAAAAATCAGTATATCCAATTTTTTTTGTAGCTCTTCTATCGCACTAAATACCTTACCAAGAATAAAAATAAAATAAAATCTTAGCGTCCAACTTAATCAAAAATTGCAACTTGAAATATAGATTAATAAAATAAGCATTGATGCAAGAACAAAGGGTGGTTGTGAACTTGTGAAAACTCATAAAAGACCATTTTTTTGTGAATTACTGTAGAAAATAATAGTGTTAATACTCTTGAGTAATTCAGTAACATGTATTTATGGGGTGGGGGGGGGGGGGGGGGAATAAAAACCGTCTACTCGAAGATGCACGATGATGAGATATGGTGATAAGTATTCTACATGAGTAAAATCTCTCTCTCTCTCTCTCTCTCTCTCTCTCTCTCTCTCTCTCTCTCTCTCTCAAAAGCCGTTTTCAAATTAGACTCATGTTCGATTAAACTAAAAAGTTGATTTCTCTTAGTTATTTTCATTTGCTGGTTAGAATGTACGTATATCTCCCCTAAATTTGTAATTTATTTTTATTATTAATACTTAATAGAACCTCCATTTGTTTCGCGATGATCGCGTTGCTAATAATTAAAAAGAGATCAGACGATCAGTAAATGACAAACCTCTTGAGAAAAAGCTTCACCAAGAGGTGTTTATATTAAAAAAATCTTAATTTACAAGATGCCCCAACGGACACAAGCACGCAAATTTAACTAATGAAAGTTTTATAAAAATTTAAGATAAAAAAAATTACATATTCTCAGTTTGAGAGTTGATTTTGTGATTTTTCTAAATGTCTAAATTTCTGTATTATACTATGCAGCCATTGCCTTTAGTCTCTTAACTGCTTCATTTGATTCATAACCAACTTTATATGCAATACTTGTAACTTTCATCCACTTCTTTGTGTTAATTAACTTCCTCTAGCAACTTTCATGATGTTAAAATTTGAGTCGGCCATGTTCTCACTAACTGATAGCACTACAATAAATGTCCACATTCTTGATAACTTCTCATGTTATGATAATTGCTCACAATGGCTCCATTGAGTCTTAGGTTGATTTGGAAAACTACCTCTTCAACTGTGCATCGTCCCATATTCCTATCGCGTAGACATCGCCCAATTGTCCAACGGTGATCATTCTTGTTAAATTCATACTCGAGTTCCTCATTTCGGACCTTTACATTGGACCTATGAATCGAGTATTTTTGTATGTTAACAATTATCCCAAATATGTCTTAATTAATGTGTAATAATTAATTTTACCATAATCAAGATTTGCTCATTTTAGTAGTCTTGAGATCCGGAAAAGCACGAAAACCCTTGGTATTCCCTCCAACTTTTAGGGCTAAAGTGCATTCACTTTTTGCGGCTAATCAATTTATCACGTTTCCCATCATCAATAAATCACAATTTTTGCCTTTTTCGCTTCCATTTCTTGTGTTTTTCCTTTTGTCCGTTCTTGTATTATCTCTATTTCTTTTTTACGCATTCCTTCTGCTTCCTAGAAAAAATATTCATTCCATTTGTAACCTTCTGAGGTTTAACCTTTGGCCTTCTGTTATTCCATAAATGCGTGACTGTTTGCATACTGTCCTTTTAACTTCCGGTCCTCGATAAATAAAGTTTATTGTTTGAATATTTTATCTACTATTACTCAGTCTTATCTCCCACTATCTTCATTTTCAATTATAAGACACCACTCTAGTGATGAACATAACAAGGATTGGTCTAGAAAATTAATGAAACGTAGATTTCTTTCCCTCTTTAGAAAAAGTTGACCTGATATTACCAAATTTGTTGTTCATCTTGATACATTCATTGGTATGGGAGATATAGGAAATCTTCTTAGAACTATTTGGTGTGAGGCAGGATCCCTTTGATCGGAATTTTCGAACGGGATTCTTGTGGCAAGACATATTGCTTCTTGAGAATGCTTCTCAATCCTCTACCAAGCTATTCCAACCTCTATGTTACTTTGACCCTTATAGAAAAACTAGAAAGTGCTTCTTATTGTGATGTTTCTGAGAAGGAAAAGAAGACAAATCTCTTTAGTCAATGATATATTAGTTGGTAGGAAAACAATGGGGTTTGTTTTCTATGTATGCCCTTTTGAAATAACGATCCGTAGGATCCATGTGTCATTTTCTTTAAGTAACTAATTGTAGAAGATTAATATGTTAATAAAAGCTTTTGTTTGAGCATTTTTCATTTTATCTTTTATTTGAACATTTTCGTCACATTCCTTCTTTTTATTCGTTCACTTTCCAAGATAAAAGCAAAATTCATGTTGATTGCTCTAATTGGTCGAAGTTAACACACCAAATACATTTTGTTGTAGAAAAGATAGATATTGCAATGTCGTTCTTTATTTCACCAAGTAAAAAATTTAGGATAAGACTAACGCCCTAATTTTAATGTACATTGAATATAATTTAATGCTTATTTTGTCTATTTATGAAAGTACTTACTTAGTTTTTCAACATATACATTTATTTGTATGCATTGTTAGTACTTATTTGTTCACTTTCTCATACGGAATGAACATATTTTTTTTCAAGTATTTTCAATTTATAGACCTCACATGTTTAGTTTCAACTAAATCTTCTAAGTAGTAGGCTACATTAGGTAACACACTTTTGACCATAAATGGACCTTCTCAATTGGGCGAACACTTCCATACTTGGGATCCTTGCAGTCCAAAGGGAGTGTTGTCTTCCAAAATAATTTGACCAAAGTAAAAGACTTAGCTATAACCTTCTTGTTATAATACTTAACCGTTTTTTTATTTTTGAACTTATAATTTATCTTGGACGTCCAATTTTAATCTGTCCAATTGTAAAAGATTCTAAGCCATGACTCCTGCATATTGTTCACTACCCAAATTGTTTTGTAAATGCACCCTAATTGATTGTACATTGCTCTGCATAGGAAATGTTGTCTCTTGCCCATAAGTGAGTTGGAATGGAGTGACTTTTTTGCTTGAACGTGGATATTTTCTATAAGCCCATAAAGCTTTGATCAAAAATTCATTTCAATTTCTAACATTTTCATCTATCATCTTCCTTATGATATTTTTAAGAATTTTATTTAAAGACTCAACTTGGCCATTTGATTGGTCATAATAAGGTGTTAAGAGCACCACTAATGTTGCGGCCTTGTTTTCCCCCTCAATACCTCATATTACTAACTTAAAACCAAAGTCATCCAAGAATTGTTTGACTTGATCTCCATGCAAAGAAGTACAATGATCCACCATCAAGGTTTGTGATATTCCAAACCTGTAGATTTCTTTCAAAAGAATGGCATCAACTCATTTGGTGAAGAAGTCTATGATATGAGTCATTTTATTTGCTGGTATTCCTGGAGCCAGTCCATATTTTTGACATCCTAAATAACTTTTAGCATATTGGACTCATAATTCGTCCATTTTAGGCCAAAAATACCTACTTCTAATGATCACCCATCCCATATTTTGGCTTACTTGGTGAGCTCCACATATTTCCTCGTGCACTTATGTTATAATTATTTTAGCCTCAGATAAAGTAACACATCTTAACATAAATCCATTTGTATGTTTCTTATATATTCTCCATCTATTAATACATAATTTAGGGCGTGCAAATTCATTTTTCTTTCACCATTCTCTTCGGGTTTTTCCAAGAACCTTTTGATTTCTTCTCTCAAATCAATTACATCTCCACTTTCTATACAATTAAGCCATTTCTCCATACACTGTGTTGCAGGCCTTATTGTTCAGTATTCAAATATTGAATCCACGTTTAATATTTTGGAATAAGTCAAGGCCATTTGGGGCCATTCATTTGCCAAGTCATTATATATCCTATTCACATATTGAAGTTCTACTTGGTCAAATTTCTCTAATAACTCTTGGGAAATTTTGTACAGATGTACGAAAAAACCACTTTAGCACCTGAACGTGCCATCTAATAGATGAATTACTAATTGAGAAACGCCCATAACAATAACATTTTTTACTCTCATTCCTAGCAATAATTCCAAGCCTACAATAAGAGCTTCATATTCGGCTTTGTTGTTGGTGCATAGATCATACAAAATAAAGACAAATTGATGATTTACCCCAAACGGATCTATTAATACTACACCAACCCTGAACCTTTGGCAGTTTTTGAATTATCAAAGTATAATATCCAAGGCTTCATTTCACATAAGTCGATCTCCAATTCAATTTCATTTGGAACATTAACATATGGATGATCAGTCAAGAAATCTGTGAATGCTTGATTTTTAATGACTTTTTTCCGCGCATATTGTATTTTAAACTCCAATTCTTCGATGAAAAATATGGACTTAATTAGATTTACTTTAGATACTAAATACACAGCAACAGGCAGGAGATAGGTCCTTAACATTGTACATATTTAATAAAGAGTTAGGCATGATTTTTCTATGCCAAAAAATTACAATCACATTTATTCAGTTGCGTACTAAGATAGTAAAATTGCTCTCTCTTCACCCATTTGGTCTTTCTGAGTGACAATTTAAGCTATAGAATCTTGTTTTGCTGATATGTATATACATTTGCTAGTTGTCCTTGAATGGATGAGACCAACACAGGCAGACTTGATAAGTATATCTTCAGGCTATCAAAAAGCTTTCTGATGATCTTATTTCCAGATGAATTTTCCTGAATTTGTAGCTTTAAAAGAGGTGAAAAAACTTTTGTTGACTGTACAATTGAAATAAAACGCATTAAGAAGTTAACTTAACCCAAAAGTCGTTGTAACTCTTTTTTACTACTAGGCAGTTTGACCTCTAATATGACATTTGCTTTATTTTTATATAGCTCAATTCCTTTGTTATATACCAGGAAACTGAGGAAGTTACCCGAATTTATACTAAATGTATGCTTCAAAGGGTTCAGTTTCAATTTGTATTGCCTTAGTTGTTAAATGGATGTTTTAATTGGTGAAGATGGTTTTCTTTCTTGAGCCATTTGACCATTATATCATCTACATATACTTCAATAAATTCATCAATAATGTCATAAATAATAAATCCATTGTCCTTTGATAAGAAGCTCCAACATTTTTTAGATCGAATGACATAACTATTCACTAATAACATCCTAGTGCTCATGGGCAGCTAAAAGAAGTTTTATGTATGTCCTCTTTAGCTATATAAATTTGATTATACCAGAATAACCATCCATAAAAGAATATATGGTATATCCAGCAGTGGAATCAACTAAAGAGTCTACTGTTGGCATTGTGTATTCATCCTTAGGTATTTCCAAATTAAAATTTTTAAAGTCTATGCACACACTTATTTTATCATTCTTTTTTTTAAGATGGGTACAATATTAGACAATAATTCAACATATCTGGCTATTCTAACAAAACCTGCCTTTAGTAATATCTCAGTTATTTCTTTACTTCAGGCAATACATTATGTGCAAAATATGTAGGTGGTTATTTATGAGGCTTAAAATATGGTTTGGTTGGCAACCTATGCTCTATTAAATTTCTATAACCAGATATTTTTTCATATCCTCAAGCAAAATAATCTCTACATTCTTTAAATAAAGAGATTAACTCGATACTTTCCTCTTCGCTAGGCAACTAGCTGATAAAGGTTGGACAATCTCCTCCTTCATCACCAATGTTCACCTTGATCAATGAGTTTTGTGCTTGAGCATACCTTGAATTGGAAATCCTCATCACATTAACCTCAATTCTGCTGAAGTTTCTTCTTCTAAGAAATCACTTTGTTTACTTCACTTTGTAAGTTATGTTCCAGGACAAATACAATCATCTTGTCTTTCAACAATATCAATGCTTTTCTCATCTCGTTTTTTCTTCACGTTCTTCTTTATAAACCATTAACTTGGCTTCAATAGCCGTAACTTCAGCTAGAATATCCTTTGATTGGTTTTGAATCATGCCCTAGCTCTTCAAAGACCACTATATTAGGCCTCACTTGAGTTAACAATTCAGTTGGAGCTTCCATAGAATATGGCTCTTTAGTTTGTGCTACTACTAAAGGAAGTTCTATAAAAATCGAAGGAAAGAAAATTACATGTTCTCAAATTGAGATTTAATTTTGTGTCCCTTCTAAATGTCTAAATTTCTTCATTATATATTGTTATTGCCTTGAGTCTCTTAACTACTTCATTTGATTCGTAACCAACTTGAGATACGAGACTTGTAACTACCTTTCACATCCTTGCGTTAATTAACTTCCTCTAGTGACTTCCATGATGTTGAAACTTGATTCTCCCATGTGAACTAACTGATAGCACTAAAATAATTGTTCACATTCTCAATAACTTTCCACGTTATGACAACTACTCAAGATGGCTCCATTGGACCGTGGATTGATTTGGGAAATACCTCTTCAATTGTGAATCGTCAAATATTCATATCACCTAGACATTGCTTCAATCACCCAATTGTCCAACGATGATCATTCATGCTGGATTCCATACTCGAGTTCCTCATTTTGGACCTTTACATTGGGCCTATGAATCAGGTATTTTATAGGGAAAAGTATACAATTACAACACTTTATCTGTCAGTTTTTAAAACTAAAAAACTTAAGTTTCTTTTTTTTAAAACAAAGTTCAGGTGCTTAATAGTAATAAATAAATATTATATTATATATAATATAAAAATAATTATCACTTATATATTAAATTAAAACTAATATAATATTAAGTATAGAACCCCAAACAACACTTACTCACACAATCTGTCTGTCCCACCTCACCCCACCCCACCAACCCTATATAACCCCAGCCAACCTCACCACAACCCACCCACAAAGTCACAGTCGGTCACACAAAGTCACAATTCGGTCATAATTACAAATTTACTTGTAAAGTTCACCCTCTCCCACTGCATTCAACCCCACCCACCTCACTCACAAAGTCATAGTTCAATCACGATTACAAATTTACTCGCAAAATTCACCCAACCCCATCCGACTCGACTCACAAAGTCACAGTTTGACCATTTAAAGTCACAATTATAAAATTTAGTCATTCACCCGACCCACCACACTTGCAAAGTCATAGTTCGATCACAATTAAAAATTTATTCGCAAATCAAAATTTTTGATCAATAATTTAACTAAAGGGTCACATAGTCGCACAAAGTTACAATCAACACAATTTTGGTCGCAATTACAAATATAGCCACAATAAGACATTTTTAGTCACATATTATTTATTGGTCATACTTACTCATTTCTTGGTCACGATTAGTTAAAGTCACAGTTCGACACACAAGGTCACAATTTGATCACATAAGGTCACTGTTCGGTCACACATGGTCACATTTCGGTAACACATGGTCACATTTCGCTCACAAAAGTTACATTTCTATCACACATATTATAGTTGACATAATTGTAGGTCATAGGTCGCATCATGTCCTCATCACAAGTCCACAAAGTCACAATCATCACACAAAGTCACCTCCCACCATACAAAGTCAAAATTAGTCAATATTTTGATCACGATTACCAAATATTTGGTCAAATCATCATACAAAGTCACAATTACCTAATAATTGGTCACAATCACTTTGCAAATTTACATCCATGCAATAGATTCTAAACTTGCAATTCAATATAACGTTGTGCAAAAAAAAAAAAAAAAATCTACTATAATTTGAAAAACTTGAAAATGGAGGCGAAATAATGCAGATGATAAGAGCACCACCACCCCCACCACAACCACCACTCACATCATCTGTGCCACCATCGGTGCAGCACAACCACCATAAGCCGCATGCACCAACACTACAACACAACATCGCACCACCGCAACAACTCACATACCTATGGTGAGCTATCGGAGAGCACGATGATCAAACCAGTTCAAACCACCACTAGATTGATACCAGCGCCGCTTCAATCTAGCAGCGGTGTCACTACCCGCTGCTAACGTCGTCGTGTGGAGAAGAGGTGGATGTCTCCAATGGGGAGAGAGAGAGAGATGATTTTCAAAATTGAAAAATTAAAGTTATTATTATTAGTATTAATAAAAAATTAATAAACACCTGATTTTTAGATTTTTTTTTTCTTTTTATCTATACTTGATTTTTAAAATTGGAACTTAGAAGGTAGGGGGCTCCGTGCAATTTTCCCATTTTTATATGTTAACACCATCTAGTGGTGGTTAGACAAAAAATATCTACTAAAACATGTTTAGGGTTGTTTCTTTCTAAAATTAACGAGGTCTCCGACTAATACTACTTTAACATTACAAATAATATAGGTTTTTATGATTTTATTATTTAATTATTTTTTCCAGTATAAATAAGTCACTTTTCTGGCACATAACATGCCACCAAAGATTGGGAATGACAAAGTGAAAGAGAATTGGAAAAACTAACATACTTCCATTGATGTTGAATAATGAATATAAAGTACAAACATTCTTGATAACCAAGAAATAGATCTACTGCCATATGGAAACTAAATAAGATAAAATCCTAGTTAATTACAGTTGAGTATATACAAAGATGGGATGATATCAGTAGAAAATAATTGCAAGATAGAGGATCGGTTAGTGATGCCTACCTTAGAATGAAGCAGCAAGAATTGGGAGCTAGGCAGAGGTTTAGTGAGGTGATTAGCCAATTGGCCAATACCCAAAATTGGAGGCACGTGAATCATACCGAATTGAACATGCTTTTCTTACAAAGTGAATGTTAATTTCTAAGTGCTTCATTTCGTAATGTGAAAAGAAGTTGTGGAGAATCAAGTCATGTGAAAAGAAATTGTCCAAAAGGTGGAGCAGACTTGACTAACTACTACTCGGAGGTAGACAATGTAACTCTCCTGATGGAGGGTGGTGATCATGTACTTTAGTAAGATGGGACTTCTTTATGGCATGGAACCAGTTGCCATGATAGTGGATGTGTTCTTGATGGAAAGTACATGTGTTTGCAGTGTTTGCACATGGGCATTAATTTGGTATTAATGCAAGGTGTGTGGTGAAATTGATGTCGATAACTGATGAGCTCCCAGGGAAAGGCAAATATGGGAGTTGCACCATAATTTTCAGCAAAGTTATTTCGACATGAGCCAGTGAAAAGCTCAGAGTTCGTTGATAATTCTGAGTGGTTATACTCATATGGTGGAGTATGTGACTATCAAAATGTGTTAAAAGCTTCCCCGTTTCCAAGTATTGTGAACAAAAGAGATGATTGAATTTTAGCTCTTTTTGGGCAAGGTGGAGATTGTTGGGCTATTGCCTCAAATTTCCAAAAGTTGAAGGACGTCAATTGGAAAATAAGTCTTGTAATTCAACTAATTACCAACTTGGGTATCGAACTGAATTACATGTAATCTTCTATCTGTTGGAAGTGTCCTAGTGGAATAAAATTTGAGGTAATAATACTCTATTTGTTTGAATTACAATTGATAAAGGAGTGAATTGTCCAACTAATTTGGTGGTGGCAAATTGCTTTGTTAGAATTGCAATTGACAAAGGAATGGTAGTTGACCAAGGAAAGCAAAAGTCTTCAAGCTGTTGTCGGTCAGAATGGTTAATTAGAAAAAAAATTCGGAGCATACTTCCTATATATACAAATATTATTTTCTTTTGTTGTAATACATTGACTAGAGAGTTTTATGACGAAAAATGTAGTTTAGCATCCTGATTTTTCTTGATTTCTTTGTGGGTTGTACAAAAAAGTAAAAATTAGTAGATATGGTAAAACTTGGTTATTTTTCCTACAATACTTGGGGGGTTTGGTGAGTGCAAAGTCTATATAATTGTAACAATTTATAATATGGTGAAAAAGCTTTGGCGGTCCGTAAATTTTGCGTTTTTGTTTTATTTTCTTATTGGCTCAATTATTTCTCGAACATCAAAATTTATGTTGGGGTTAATTAGAGAGGGAATTGGTGTGCAATTCCCAAAAGTGGTGTCATTACTTGGAAAATGACGTCTAATTAATAGAGTATCAGGCGATTTGAAGATTTTTTTAGAGCAAAAGAAAATATGTCTATTATGTACAACGTGGATAAATTTGATGGGAGAATTGATTTTGACTTGTGGCAAGTGGAAGTCAAGGATATATTGATTTAGACGGGACTACACAAAACTTTGAAGGAAAAACCAACCCCCAGTTCTGGCAAAGAAACTGAATCCAGCACGAGTTATGAAGATTTGCATTTGAAAGCTGCTAGCATGTTAATACTTTGTTTGGCCGAAAATGTTCTTGCAAATATTTATGGGATATCTGCTGTGAAGGAACTGTGTGAAAAACAGGAAGAGTTGTATCAGATGAAGAGCTTTTCAAATCACTTGTATTTGAAGGAACAGTTTCATTCGTTGAGAATGAACGCAGGTACGAAAATCTCAGACAATCTTAGTGTGCTTAATGAGATTGTTTCTGAACTTGAATCTATTGGAGTTAAAATTGATGATGAGGATAAAGTATTGAGGCTCATTTGGTCTCTTCCATCCACGTTTGAGCATATCAAACTGATTTTGATGTATGGAAAGGAAACAATGGATTTTTTAGAAATTACAAGTAAGTTGATTAGGTTGAAGTGATAGTTCATCTGAAAACACTTTGCTTGTTACTAAAAAGTGGAAGATGGATAACTCCATGAAGAAGAAGGTAATGTATTGGAATTGTGGATAATCTAGTCATGTGAAAAGAATTGTCCAAAAAGTGGAGCAGACTCGGCTAATTGCTCGAAGGTGGACAATTTAACTCTCCTGGTGGAGGGTGGTGATGATGTACTTCAGTAAGATGAGACTTCGTTATGGCATGGAACTAGTTGTCATGATAGAGGATGGGTTTTTTATGACGAGTACATATGTTTGCACACGGCCATTGGTTATACATTAATGTAAGGTGTGTGGTGAAATTGATGTCAATAGTTGATGAGCTCCCAGGGAAAGCCAAATATGGGAGTTGCGCCATAATTTTTTAGCAAAGTTATTTCGACATGAGCCGATGAAAAGTTAGGAGTTCGTTGATAATTCTGAGTGGTTATACTCATATGATAGAGTATGGGACCGTCAAAGTGTGTCAAAAGCTTCCCCGTTTCCAAGTATTGTGAACAAAAGAGATGATTGAGTTTTGGCTTTTTTTTGCAATATGGAGATTTTTGGGTTATTACCTCAAATTTTCAAAAGTTGAAGGACTTCAATTGAAAAATAAGTCTTGTAATTCAACTAGTTATCAACTTGGGTATCGAAACGAATTGCATGTAATCTTCTATCTGTTGGAAGTGTCCTAGTGGAATAAAATTTGAGGTAATAATATTCTATTTGTTAGAATTGCAATTGATGAAGGAGTGAATTGTCCAATTAAATTGGTGGTGGCATATGGCTTTGTTAGAATTGCAATTGACAAAGGAATGGTAGTTGACCAAGGAAAGCAAAAGTCTTCAAGCTGTTGTCAGTCAGAATGGTTAATTAGAAAAAAACATTCGGAGCATATTTCCTATATATACACATATTATTCTCTTTTGTTGTAACACATTGACTAGAGAGTTTTATGACGAAAAATGTAGTCTACAATCTTTTTTTTTCTTGATTTCTTTGTGGGTTGTACAAAGTATAAATTGTAGATGTGGTAAAACTTGGTTATTTTTCCTACAATACTTGAGGGGTTTGGTGAGTGCAAAGTCTATATAATTGTAAAGCTTTGGCGAATCATAACTTTTGCCTTGTTGTTTTATTTTCTTGTTGACTCAATTATTTCTTGAACATCAAAAGTTCCTGTATGGTTAAATAGAGAGAGAATTGGTGTGTAATTCCCTACACATATTTAGATTAATGATCAATGAAAACAACGTAATATTTATTACTGAGAATAGAAATAATAGGAGAGGTCCAAACATTAGAAAAATTACATCAAGCAACCTGGAACTAGTGAGAGTCAAAGTTCCAAATGGAAATTTGTGGGATTTCTGACATTGGCAAGAATTACAATGAAACTGATTGGGATCTAAACTAGACAAAGGTAAAGAGCGAGATTTAATTAATTCTTGCAGGATGGGATAGGAGGGATTCCCTAGAAGATGATGCCAGTCGAGTAGGGAACCCTTGGAAGCCGAGAATGCAAAAAGAGGAGAGGATGTGGTCGATGTGCTAGTCACTCATAGATGCCATTTCTAGTTTTTCCTTGAAGAATGTTTTCCCCTGTGGGGATATCCTTCACCTAAAAAGAGAGAAAGAACTCAACACTAACATTATTGGATTTGCACAATTTATAGACAGATAATAGATTGTGTGACATAAAAGGAACACATAAGATATTATGTAAATGTAAATTATGAGAGGGAGTAGTAAGTATTGAGGAACCGAAATGGGAGATAGGAAGATTGGAGCCATCACCAATCTAAATCCCATCAGCACCAGGGTACACAGAGTGAAGGGACAGATTTTCCAGGTCACTGGTCACATGATGAGAAGTGCCCAAGTCGAGAACCCAAGAATTGGAAGATATTGAGGGCTGGTGTGAGTAGTGAGCCACAGGACTAGGAGGGGGTACTGTGGACTGTAAGAGGGAGAGGGAGAACGGTTTCCTGGTGATGGAGTGCAGGAGTAACTAGTGCATCGACGGGTAGGGTGACATTGTTCTGAGCAGAGCTGACAAAAACCGTGATGGGGTCGTGGAATATAGTTCGAGTGAGACAAGGATTGCTAGTGTTGTGGCCGGCTAGAATGCGGTTGATGATGTTGGCGTGAAGACGAATTCCAACGACTATTGGTTTTATGTTTTTATAGGGATTGGTTTGAGTAGTAGGTATTTGGTGGCTTGTTTGTTTAAAAGGAAGTAGTGGGGAACTGAGGTTTTGGTTCTTGGGGAACATGTGACTCAAAATTGATGAGCTTTTCATCTAGCTTATCAAAGGTAATCGGTGTATCTCGAGCACGAACAGTAGCTGCAATTTCCTTATATTCATCAGGGAGTCCATCAAGTATCTTGATGGTAAGATATTCACCATGGACAGGAGCGTTCATCAACGCTAATTCGTCTAATTTGCTTTTGATATTCTGTAGGTATTCGGTTATCAAGTTGGACCCTTTGGTTAAACTGGCAAGTTGTGATTTCAATTGCATGATGCAACCACGGGAAGGTTTGGCATCTATATTTGCCAAGGTTTATCATGCTTCATGGCATGATTTCGATGAACAAATGGAATAATGGACGGAGAGAGAGAGAGAGATAGAGAGAGTGTTAGAGAGAGAAGATCATTGCATTGAGCAAGAGCTAGTCCTGACAAATCCAGAGCGAGAAAGCTGGGTTCGGAATTATGGTCTATCTTGCTGGATGGTACGATGTGGGCAGGAGGCGGAGCCATCTATAAATTTCATAAGATCATAACCCACGAGCAAGGTATGAAATTGAATTCTCCAAGAGGTGTAGTTTGTAGAGGTGAGTTTTAAAAGTATTTGTGCCAACACATTAATGGAGATGGGAGATGGTGTTGCTGGTTACGATTGTAAGGTAAAAGTTGGTGGCTGTAGGTTGGCATCGGGTGATATGATGCTGGTGTTTGGTGGCAGCATAGGTTCGATTTCAAAGCCTGCGAAGTTGATGTTAGTTTCGGACATGATGTTTCTCCTTTAGAGAAATTGCTCTGATACTATGACAAAGTGAAAGAGAATTGGAAAAACTAACATACCTCCATTGATGTTGAATAATGAATATAAAGTACAAACATTCTTCATAACCAAGAAAGAGATCTACTGCCATATGGAAACTAAATAAGATAAAATCCTAGTTAATCATAGTAGAATATATACAAAGATGGAATGATGTTAATTGCAAATTATTTATTCCTATCAGGAACACGTGGTGATGACAAAATGATGATATGCATTTCAAATGATTTATAGCTTGTACAAATCATTTGATTTACCTAATGATTTATCAATTTTGTGTTGACACAATTATGGTGGTTGATTTTAAAGATGATGTGATGGATAAAGTGATGAATGTCTGCCAAGTGTATTGTAGGTAAGTTATTTGGTAAATCAAGTTGGTAACATAGTATGGTTCTTACATTTATTATGTATAAATACTCTGCTCTTACACTTATTAATTTTTTTATAAAAATCTCCTCTAGTGGTGGTTAAACAATAGAAATTTACTAAAACATGTTAATTTCAGTTAAGTGTAGTTAAATATGCTGAGAAATCCTGCATGAATGATTTCTAAAGAGGTTGGTTCTTATTTACGTTAGATTCACGAATTTTAATCAATGTAAACAAATCACTTTTCTACACATAACTAGAAGTCATCAGTGGAAAAATCTGGCTTAAAAGTCCCTTTTGGATTTTGTGAATCAAGAAAGGAGATTTGTTCTTTACTTAATCACGTGAAAGTAATAAGTATAATAATAAATATTTCTCAAAAAAAAAAAAAAGTATAATAATAAATAAATAAAATGTTTAACAGTGTGTTTGTAGTAAAGAAAAGGCCTAAAAAATAAGAAAAATGCTTGTTGTACCCCCCGCCGTACCGCGGGGGGTACCGCCCCCTCACAAGAGGGGGCGTGGGGCCCCCAAAAAAGGGGCCCCACCGCCCCCTATTGTGAGGGGGCGGTACCCCCGCGGTACGGCGGGGGTACAACAAGCAAGGTCCAAAAAATAAAGCTAATATACTTGTGGACTTTATAGAGGGAAACAGCTGGGTGAGTGAGACAGTAAATGATGGGATGGTCCCATTGAGAATGTTGCATGTATATAAGAGAGTCAAAAGAAGGGCAGAATCATCGGAGACTTTCAATCTCCAATATATTCTTTGAATTTGTACATATTCGAGACCCTATCAAATTTTATGTATTTTCTTATGTTTGAATTTTGCAATGTATACATATATATTTATAAATGCTTAACAAGTTGAACAATGTTTATACACTGCAAATTATAATATTTTATGATTTGAACATTAAGTGTTGCACGTGGTCTATTAAAAAAAGATTTGATTATAACTATTGTAATCCGTAATAAAAATTATAAAATCTTATGTTTTTTATTTAATTAATATCTACAAACATCTCTATGTCACATGAATTCCCGGGAATCTAGCTTTTTACTCAATATATTTCCAAAAGAACTAAATAAGAATTGAAGCTATTAAATAATCTTATTTACCCATTATTTCAAATTATAATCCACATCTAAACCAACTATGTTTTCTTATTTCAAAAATCTCTCACGAGAAAAATTAGGAGATTTTCCGAGTAACACTCTTTAGTTTATAAACTGATTTATTTATGATTTTGAAGTAAAAAGTGATTATTGAAAATTGGAGAGAGAAAAAATGTGTGATTATAAAGTAGTTTGAGAAATTGTGTAATTTATAAACTGATTTATAAATCAATTTATTTTGATTACCAAACGGATGTTTAACTTATCATTACTTAAGAATCCCCCCACGGAAATCAACGTCTTACCAAATATGTCAATCAAATTGCTGTTATAAGAAATAGGTAAATGCTAATATTTATGCACTTACTTGTCAATTATTTTGACCCTGGCCAACATAAAAACCTCAATAATTGAATTAAAGTTTAAACACTAACCATTAGCAGCACGTGCGAATAGGCAATGTCAGATATGAAGAGACCCTTTTTCTTGCTTTCATAGCTTTGGCAAACCCCTTTTTACATTATATATTTTCAATAATTCTTTCTCACTCAGCAAACCAATTTCTATCTTTCAAGGGTTGTGATGTGATGAATTCATAATTAAAAGAAGAATTCCTTTCTTTTGGTCCAATATGTCAGGAAAAACTCCTACATTGAGTGCCTATGTATGGGCATCAAATTGGATGTCCATATTTTAACAATCTGGATTTCATCAATTGATTATGTAATTTTTTTTATTTTTTTTATTTTTTTTTGGGTGGAGATATTATACCTTTGGTTTAAAGTTGATCTCTGATGTGAAGCTCTTTCTTGTGTAGGAAATGAAATAGTTGCTCTTATCCACCTAAATGTTAGAAGAATTGAGATACTAGCATGCACCCTGTGTTGAAAAACGATGAATCTTTGAGTTTAATACGGGCAAAACCGAAGCCATTATATATGTTTCACAGTTATTTTTATTTTTGATATTT
The DNA here is from genome assembly GCA_963555705.1 of Ligustrum vulgare. NCBI lineage: Eukaryota > Viridiplantae > Streptophyta > Magnoliopsida > Lamiales > Oleaceae > Ligustrum > Ligustrum vulgare. The sequence continues at coordinate 43,162,388 of OY743173.1, read as the reverse complement.
TTTCCTCATTATTTTATTTGTGAAAGTTAAATTTGAAAAGTTTGAACGTCATTTTGTTACAAATCTTCACAAAAAATGGATAGTGAAAATATAAGAGGATATTAAAGATCTTGAAACAACGACATTTAATTTAAAAATTATTGAACATGACTTTAATAATTGCATATATTATATTGCCACACTTCCCTAAAAACATTGCTTTTATTTTGTTTCAAAATGACATAGTGAGTGGTTGTTAAACTAGTTTATGAACAGAAATCAACTACCAAATAGATGCGTAATTAAATGGCATACTTAACTTGCTCTAAATATGAGACTTGAGTAAAAATCTATTTGAAGTTTAGGAATTAAAGTTCTCAAAATTGTGCTCAATATATCCTTTTAGTTGCATTGAACCTTTCAGTAGTTTAGAGTTCGATATCGATCACAAGATTTAGAGAATTCATCTAACCCCTCATTTTTCATTAATCACATGATAATTTATTTAAAAAGAATACGAGTGACCTACTATCAACAAATGACTATAGCCATACGATTAAATAGTTTATATATATATATATACACTAACTTCAATTTATTTCTAACAAATAGATGTAAAAGATAGAGTAAAAATTAGTTTCTAGTAATTTTTATCTCAGACAATACTAATGACATTATTAATATTGTCAAACACTACCTCGATTTTTGTGTTGTTTTTCATTATTGTCCTTATTTTGAAGTCCTTGACATTTCAATGGGTCTCACTATGGTTCCACAGGATTTGGCATCCAATGCCGCGTCCTCTACACATTTGTATTATACGATGGATTGGGTACCATGTAACATCACTCTCGGCCAACTAACATAACTAGAATAGAATTAAATCACACACTTATTACCCATATACAAGAAATTTTATTTGGGTAAAAAAATTCCTTTTCTCGTTTCCAAAAAAATGTAACATATAATTTATATATGTAACAAACACATTTTAAATTAAAAGACAAATATGGCTTTTGAAAGCGTTATATGCCATATATAAATATATGTATTTTGAATCAACTTCTTAAAGGAATTCCTGAAATTTCTTCTTGTCATTTTCTAACCTATTTTCAGTGAATTTTATTAATTGCAGCTATATACTAATAAAAAATACTCATTTTAACTATTAATTTTTCTAGTTGTCACGTACATCTCAGAAAGAACCAATTTGAATAGAAAGAAAACAACAATCTAGTGTGCGACATTTAATATAAAGTGATCAGATTTAAATGAGGTTAATAATTAACATTATATATGATATATGATCGACAATTATTACTAAAATACTCCTCATATTTGAGCTATAACAGTACAAGTTGATAGATTAAAATATATAATCGTTGAAAAGACTAAATAAATTAAAATAAGAACAAAAAAGTTTAGTAGTTTTTCATTGATAAACTGATATTGTACTGAATAAAACTACATGTAAGACAATACTTTATATATCCAATTACATACAAGTCTATTGAAGACCATAGGAACATTCAATCCAAAAAACGTGGGGTGGTCACGTGTTTTTTTTATATTTTTGTTTGCCCTTAGGTTTTTATGTAGTATTATTGAGCCTTATCTTTTTTTCCCCTTTTTTGTGCTAAATATTAGAGACTATATTCTGATATGATATTTAAATAAATTGACCTACTTTTCTCTTTTCTTACTATTATTTTAGTATTTATAATTAAACTGTTCTAAGGCGCTTTTAAGTGTACGTCCAGGTGCGCTTAGGTGCAAAACTCTCTCTTCGCTCTTCACCCGCACTTCGATCGTGCATTATCGAGTTTTTTTCGTGCCTAGGCTCACTTAAGCATGATGCTCGATCTCGTTGCTTCATCACACTTTACGTTTTTAGAACACTAATATAAACTAATTTTAGGGATAATAGCATATTTGGTCCTCCAACCATTCAAAAACATATGGGATATATTCCAAACTTTTAGAAATAGCTCCACAAATTCCCAACGTACGAGGAAATATGTATGATGACGGAATCCGTTAGCTTTCTCCGTTATGTCACTTAAGTGCACGTCACTCGTTATTTGATCCACATTAGCACTTGAAATGAGAGAAGGGTAAAAATGTCACATCACAAAAGCCTTCTTTATGCATTTTGATATTGAAACGTCCTTTTTGCGTATTTTACTCCCAAAACCTTTTCATCTTCAAGTAGACCCGAGACACATAGGTCCATTTTTCATATTCTTATTGTAATTCAACAAATCAACCATTTTTTATATATAAAATATCACAAAATAAATATATAAAAAAATAACAAAATAAACACATTTCTCAGTTTTCTATTTTTGAAAACAATTTTCCAAAATCACAAAGAGAACATGTTTTCACAAATCCCAAAACAAACAACCAAAATTCAAAACAAAATTCAAAACTCAAAATCCAAAATCAAACACAAAGAGAACGGCCCCATAATTTGTGCCACTATCTTCGACAGCACCACACCAATCAAAATTTCGAGTCTTTGTAGCACGATAATTTATGTCCAAGATTTTAGCGAACTTTCAATGTACGTTAAAGTGGTGAGAAAGTTGTTTATTAAAAAGATTTTTCCTTTCGAAACACCAAAGCCATTGATGAAGAACTTAAAATACTTAACAATTACTTATTTAATTTGCACCGAGATATATTTAATCACTACATTGAGAAGTTTATGTATTTAAGAAAATTATGTTTAATTTAATTACTTATATCCTCTCTCAACCACATTCTACTACTAAGTGTGGGCCCTATTCGATTTTTCATAAATGACACGATATATGACAGCTGACCTTTACGTGCTGAATGGGAGATATCAATCTTGAGAACTAATTCGTTGCGTTGGGCTAAAATTCCAGCATCGAAACTGGGAAGCGGTAGTTTATCTGCCTGGCCACCTAATCACTTTTTCTATTTCTGATATTATTTCTAAATAAATAATGATAGTGGAATAAGAAATGCAAAGTTTTGAAGCACAATTGCTGCAAACCGTTAATTCAGTAGACCCCATGTCGAATAAATATCACAGCAAGGTCCAGCCAGCCTTACAGAATGGTGTTAGTCTTTAAAAACATTTTTTTTTTTTTAAATTTTCAGAGAAATGATAAAGTGAGAGCCCTGTCTGAAGAGGCATGTCCTTGTAGCATGATTGTTTTTTTTTCTCTCTAAAATGCTCATTATTTTCTCTCTCAATTTTTCAATCACATATTTTACCTCAAAATCATAAAAAAATTAGTTTATAAATCACTATAGTGTTATCAAACGGAGATTAATTTATAAACAACATAATTCTCAAATCAATTTTTAAGCACATATACTTTCTGTCTCAACTTTTTAACCACATATTTTAACTCGAAAATAAAAATAAACATATTTATAATTGCTATATACATAAGGCATATTTGGTTTAGTATGTCATTTTTGCTAACAAACACTTTAAACATAAATAAATAAATAAAAGTATATTTATTCACAATATTTTTTATATAGCTTATGACTTTTTTAAACGTTGTTTTAAAGAGTATAAAGTGTAATTATTTCACAACAATGTCTAAACGCACTTTTAAAATATCGGTTGCAAGAGATTTAGAACTAAGAAAGAGAGTTATTTTTACTTTTTTTGATGTTTTTTTATTTATTAATCTATCCATAATTTACATCTACAATATATTAAAAGGGGGATAATGGAGAAATTTTTGAATGACACTTTAACATTTACAAGTAGTAAGTACGCACTTTGCATGTCTTTTGTATTTAATGAATGGTATGCGTAATTATATTTTTGAAATACTAATAATATTTTCTAAAGTGATGCAATTGATATTGCTAAAAAAAAAAATTAAAATTATAAATTTACTACAATTTTTAGTAAATCAATATTTTATTGAATATCTTCATCAAATTCCTCGAAATATATAGAGAATTTTTTAAAATGTCAGCTTAATAAAAAAACAATTGTCATACATCAAGAAGTATTCTGATATCATAAAATATTGGACAATTTGAAAGTTGATTTATAAAATAATTATAATAAGTTGCATAAAAATATAAAAAAGCTGTACATAGACAAATAATAATATATATATATATATATATATATATATATATATATATTTTTTTTTTAAGCATTACAAAGGCAGGAACTGAGGGGTTGGGGTGACTCGAACTCGAACCCGAAACCAAGTCCCGTAAGGGAGCTTGCCTTTACCACTAGGTTAAGCCCCACTCGTCGACAAATAAAATTAATTTAAAAGCATATTTTTTAATAAAAAAATAATATTATGTAAGTTTAAACAAAACTCTCAGTTTTAGTTTCGATATTTCCGAAAGAGTTTTGGAAATTATTATTTATATTCTTAATTAGAATATATGCCCCTATTTGGAAAAATTTGTCATAAATTTTATTTATAAATGATAATGTGGCAACATCTCTTTGGATAATTCTTTTGAAAAGTCAACAATTTTCACTAGTAAAAGATTCTCGCCTACCATTTTTTACTTTTTTTTTTTTTTAAAAAAAAGACCAATGAAAAATCTTAACATCGCTATTTATAACCAAACGTCTATAAATGATATAACAAACGGATGCATATAATTTAAAATTTTAGACCTTTTTTTTTCTATATGAATTCATAAGAATTTAAGGATGTTATTTAAAAAATAGAAAAATGTTCAAATTTATTTTAGATTAATATTAATAACTTATAATATTAATAGAAATAAATTAAATGTTAAAATTAATATTGACCCAAAAAATAAAAATTTAATTGTAAAATGAAAAATCGAAAGTTTTCCCTCAACCTCGCTTTTAATATGTTGTAGATGAAGATTGAATCAAATACTTATAAGAATAATAATATGAAATCATTTTATAGCATTGAAAATTATCAGATAATAAATTATTTAATACTAAAATTAAATGAGGAAGTATAATAATATGAAGTTATATTATAATATTGTAAATTGTTAGATTATGTTTTTAAATAATGGGATGTATAATGAGTATATAGCTAAATATATAAGGGTAAAATTTGTATTCAAAACTTTCCCCTTCATCCTCCATTTTATATTAAATTAAATACTTATATTAAATAAATAAATAATATTAAAATAATACGAGAATATTAATATGAAATCGTATTACGACATTGTAAATTATTTGATAATTAATTATTTAATGCTAAAGTTAAATGAAATTATATTATAATATTATAAATTGTTAAATAATAAATTAGTATAATGAATTATTTGATGTTATTAAATAGGGGAATAAGGATATAATAGGTATATAGCTAAATATAAGGATAAAATGTGTATTTAAAAGTTTTTCCTTCATTCTCCCTTCATATATATTAGTATTACACATGTGCGTTGTACGAGAGAATAATATGAAATGATTTTACTATAAATATAATTTCAAAATAAAAAAAAAATTAAACGTATATTTTGCTTTGATTAATAATAAAAACTGTCAACAAATGCTTAAAGTAAAAATGAATTAGAATTCTCATAAATTTTGAAAATTTTCTTTAAATACTAAGTTGTTTGTACAGTTTGTAGTTGTTCACACATGTCTGATGCAAGAAAGTTGTTATAGACAAAATATATTTCAACAGTTGATAAATAATGTAATTTTTCAAACATATGTTATATAGAATAAATAAAAAATTTGTCCATATATTTTTTACTACAATTTGTGATTGTCCATACATGTGTGATGCATGGAAGTTGTTATAGACAAAATTTATTTTAAACAATTGCTCAAACTTAAATTAAATAATACAATTTTACAAATATGTGTTACATAGAATAAATAAAAAATTTGTCCAAATATTTTTACTACCATGAATTGAAATAATAATCCTCAAAATATTATGATTTACATAAAATAGAGTAATTGCAACAAATTAAATATATGCGGTCCAATATTTAAATGAATGTAACAAATCAAGCAATATTTACGATGCACCAAAGTGAAAATCAACTAAAAATTTGGGATGCACGAAAGTAAATTCAACACAAGAGACCATTCGCATAATTATTATTTTTTATTTTTAAATAAGATTTATTTAATTGAATGTAATTAAATGCATATTTAATTAAATGTCAATAAAATTTTTTTAAAAAAAAGAAAGAAAATTATTTTTGAAAATATAAATTAAACATATGAAAATCTAAATAAAATATATATAAGGAGTCTTTTATCTATGCCCTATTTGATTTTTTTTTAAAGGTTTATTTGAAATGAATAGTGATTTTTAAAAGAAGGTGTGATTAAAATGTAGTGAATCTTTTTTAGTTTATGTATAATATTATTTTACTGATAAATGTGTTGTTGAAAAGAAGAAGTAAAAAGAGTGTTAAAAATTTAAAGGGTCAAAAAGGGGCTATAGCGATTGATCCACAAACATATCAACTCGATTTCTGGATTTAACATTCAATAAAAAAATTCTTTTTTAAAAACTTTTGAACTACAAAATTAAGCTCGTACAATATAAGTGGAAGACTCAACTTACATACTTTTCTTCTTACCGATGATTTTCTTTTTATATATTGTTTTTCATCATATTCTTCCCAAAAGAATATGTAAAATAAATTTTTTTAGTATATTTTAATTTTTTAAACATTAATTATTAACATTCATTTTATGATGCCCACGAGGGGGCACCATAAAACTTCCCACCCGCCACATGGTGGGTGAGGAGTGCCTGTCAGGCGGAATCCGGTGAGCCCCACCTAGCACCCTTCCAATAGGGGGAAACACTTGCTCACAGAGAGCAGGGTATAATTTCTTTAATTATTAATTTCAAGTGTTTTCCTAAAAAATAATCATTAGTTTTAGTAAATTTTGTTACATTAATTTGTTTTCGTTTCTTCATAGTTAATTTCTTTATTCATAATATTACATTATTATTTTAATATTTTAATAAAATTGTTAATCAATCAATTATTCAATAAAAAAAATATATGAATTAATTGTTAAAATCTGTAATATATATTCTGCATATTATAGTTATTTAAGTTTATACTAAAAAGTAGACAATTAACATAATCAGTAAATAAATAAAAATATTGTCAAAATAATGAATGAATTGATCGAAATCTCAAGTTGTTAAAAACAACACAACTTATTTGAATGTATTTCGAAAATTCGTATATTTATTGTTCTTTTTAATTTGATAAGAAAAAGAACTCAAACTGAAATTAATCATCAATGACTAAATTGAATTTAGTTAATATATTATTTATAGTATTATATGACTTAAATGATATAATTTATAATGAATAAGATATTGAGGAAAAGTAAAAAAAAAATATATATATAAAATAAATTTTTTTACCTTTGATCTTTGAGTTAACTTTACAGATAATATATTTACAGTTTGCTTTCACTTGTTAGTTTGTATTAAACTTCTTAGTGAGATTCTTCGATTTAACATCCATGTTACATATTTTTCAACTTTAAGATAATAAAATTATTATAAAAAATAGTTTATACATTAAAAAAATAACATATTGATGCCATTAATAGCACAATACTGATGTCTATGCTATTGTTATTAAAGGCACATGTGTACCATAATATTTGCTAAAATATTTATACACTATTTTTTTTTATTTTGCAAAAATTTCCAAATTTAGAAAGTTATTTTGGCGGGAAACTATATGCGGATTTAGGTGACGGCTATTCTACTTTAATATATGGTATAGACTAGTAGCAACCATGTTTTTGCTTGTCTTATGTATATGATAAATGTTGAAGTAAAGTTTTTTTAATTACTAATATTGTTTTTGAAAATAGTTGGCTTAATTGATATTATTACTGGAAAATTATAATGTTAAATTGAATTCAATTTTTAGTAAATTAATATTTTATTGAAGATTTTGGTCCAACTCTTCGAAGTATATATTTTAAATTATTTAAAATGTTGGCTTAGTAATAAATCACGTGTGGTTTATTAATTTGATATCATAAAATATTAGGTGAATCAATAGTTGCTTTATAAAATATTTATAATAAGTCGTAAAAAATGTGAAGAATCTATGCATAGATAAATTAAATTAATTGTGAACATATTTTATAATGAAAAAAATATTAAACTTCTGTTTGGGAGAAATTATAATAAGACTTTAATTCGAGGCAAAATCAACAATTAGTTTTAATCACAAATTTCTTTGAATACAAAAATTTTCAACTACAATTTATTAATTACAATAAGAATTAAAATAAATGTAAAATAAGTTTCAATAAATTAACAGAGGGTGATTGAGAAGAAGAAAAAAGAATGTAAGAATAAAATGGAAAATAAAAAGATTTCCACTCATCCACACTTTTGAGATATATATATATATTGCGTTGCACTTCTTATGTATATGATAAATGTGATGCGTAATGTTTTTAAAGTACTAATACTATTTTTTAAAGTAGTTGTTGTATTAGATATTATTCAAATGAAAAATTCATTTCAAAAAAAAATGAAAAATTGAAATTGTTAAAAAAGTTATATATGAATATTTTTTTATGAAATTATGTGCATAGTGTAAAAATGATGAATAACCCAAAATGTAATGTTAATTATATAACACTTCTTTGTACATAATATTTTTGTCAACTTCTCACAATTTTTCTTATGAAAATAGTTGTTTTTTAAACCAAAACTTCGATAGTTTTCATTGAAATTTCACAAGAAAGTGTTATATATAGTCACTCATGAGAGAGTGCACGTTCAGAAAGAAATATACCATTAGTAAGCATTATTTATCCTTAAGTCTTGTTAATAGTTATTGCAATGTATAAATTATCAAAAAAATTTCATATTGAATTTGAATTAATATCTTTAATCATTTGCTAAAATTAATATGATACGTGAAATAAAAAAAAAAAAAAATTCAGTATATTGTCCAATGATTAATTTTGCATATTGTACGTCTTTTGAAATCACAATAAATCATTAATGTCTCATTGCAAAAAACGTTGGATAATTCTAGATTCCTTAAGAACATTACTAGAGAATTTATTTGCAAGATTGACTTATTGGTTACACATCTTTATGACATCTTCAAATGAAGAAGTTCCGACTAAACAAATAAAGTATTTTCACAATACAAATTAATGAGAAAAATCAAATTTTAAGAAAACATACATAATATCTAATCGTGGAAATAAGCAAAAGACATACATTCATATTAAATTTATTTTATACTCCGGTCTTTTATGCAATGATTACAATTTACAAACAAATTTATAAACAACATAATTTTTCAAACTACTTTTTAATCACACATATTTTATCTGTCTAATTTTCAACCATTGATCTACCTAGAAAACACCAAAAATTCAAAAAATAAACGGCGGCTCGAGCTCAAGCCGCCGAACACTCTGATATACCATTGAAGTTGTAACAAACATTATGAAAAAGAAAAAAAAAAAAGTTCATATTAATTTTATATGATGCACCATAATTGAAGACTAAAGATTTTGAGATCAATTTTGTAACACGCCACTTATAAAAAAAATCAACAGATTTTTGTCAAATTAAAAAAATAAAAATAATATATATATATATATATATATATATATATTGACTTGAATTCTTAAATTAGACTTGAAAAAAAAAAAAAATAGTTCAAACATAATCGTATTTATGGATGAATAAATACAACTAAAATAAATTCTAACATGAACTAATGCCAAATGAAACATCTTGCATCACCACAATTGTTGTTGAAAAGTAATTTTTATTATTTATTCTTGTCATTATATTATTCCCGCTTCCATGACTATTATGATTATAGGAAATTATGTACATGTTTGGTATAAATTAAAGTATAAATTTTAAAATTAAGTTAAATTCAAATTAATCTCAAGTACATATTTCATGGAACCTGCGATATCTCAACTACAAATTTCATCATTTTTTTATCAAAATATATTAAAATTTAATTTTAACACCATCAAAAAGAGACTATATCAATTCATGAAAAAAAATATGAACCAACGTTCTTTATATATTTATGGGTTCAATAATATTAATAATAATGGTATTTAATGAGAATAAATTAAATGCTAAGGGTGTCAATGACCATAAAAATAAAAAATTAAGGACAAAATGGGAAAATGAACTTCATCTACACATTTATATATATATATATATTGTTAGATAATAAATTAATAATGAATTATTTAATTTTATTAAATAAAGGGATAAGGGTATAATGGGTATTAGCTAAATATATAAGGATAAAATATGTATTCAAAAGTTTCTCATCCATTCTCCTTTATATGTAGATAGTTGTAAATGTTGATGCAGATGCTGATGTAAATAGATAAACAGACAAACATATATTTATTTCCCTATTGCAATACTACCTTCCCCTTTCATTATAAAATTGATGTAAAATAAAAATGAACGTTTAACATTTAGTTATACTTAGATTGAAGTTAATATTAAAATTAAAACTTATATACTCTGAAAGTCACAAAATAAAAGATAATATATTTATTTATTTATTTATTTTGTTAATATTAAATAATTATATACATGAAACTACAATATATTTAGCTCTTTTATATCAAAAAATATTAGTTCATTAACATGAAATTGAATGTTGTTTGTATTAAATCAAATAATCAAATGCTAATAAATCACATAATTCGCAAACCATAAACCAAAGTTAAAATAAAAAGGTTAGTTTTGTAGAAAATATTATGTTTATTTTCTCGAAGACTTGAATATTGTGATGGTTTTAATTTAACTAATGATGTATTTAACATTATTTTCAGTTATTAGATGCTTCTATTTTATTTGAAAATTTTAATCGAACTATAATTATTTAAATATGAATGAAAAATTACAATAATATTAGGTTGCACGTTTTACATATATACTAGTTAATGTAGAAAAGCCTGATTAAGGACTTAATGACTCTATGTTTAATTGATGCCCAGACTAATCAATTAGATATACATATGTCGAATTTCATGTCCATGTGTGGAAAAGGAAAATTAACACCCCCTTCTCTAACATGTTTATAAATTAATTTATAAACAATATAATTTTTCAAATTATTTTTAGTTATACATATTTTCTCAAATCACTTTTCGAATAATATATTTTATCTCGAAAATAATAAAATTTCTATTTATAAATAGAATTTAAGTCACTGCATGTATAAAGTATTACTAGTGAATCATCCCGTGCGATGCACGGGAAGAAACGTCTAAATAAAATAATCTCATTCGAAATTAAATAAATCCTTAAACAAAATAAATAACATTCACAAATAAGATATAAGTTCATCATTGATTAGTTTCATGTATAAACATCAATATTTTAAGGAGAAGTCATACATGCGAAAATGATTGTGTCGACTCTTATTGATAGTCATAGCATATGACACCATCAATGAATTTTTTTTTCCTGAAATCTAATAAGTATCCTAAAATTCGAATGACTCAATGATATCCTTGGAATAAAGAACTTGTATCCTGCATTACTTTCATATAGAATTTGACCTTATAGAATATGATCGTCAAGTTTTGTAACGATTATTCACTATCTCCTCGAACCAAAAATTCGCCTTGCAAAATGAACGATTAAATGTAGGATCTCCAGTATTCATGTACTCTGAACATTCAAACAATAGATGAAAAAGTTAATAATAGAGATCATGCATATAAAAGATAAAATATAATAGATGAAAATTTTACTTTGGATTTGTATAACTGAACACAGATATTTATTTGTAAGATTGAAAATATTATAAGAACACATTTTTTTTTTATGAAATGAGAGATTTTGACACAAAAAAATCAAATATAAATAAGTAAAATCAAACAAATTGTCGTTCTTATATCATAAAAAATAAAAAACAACTTCTCGGTAAAAGCAAATTTTTTAAAAAAATAATTCTAGTTTCTTGTTTTTATTATTTTTTATACAATGTGATATACAATTTCATCAAAAATATATACTGACCTATGAATAATATGTTTTTTCTTCACTCAACGGCCGAAGCCATTAACATATCTATCCAACCCAAAACTATTCTAAATTACCCAACATTAGTTAACACATTGCAACCCCAATAGAGAAATCTAGAACATAATATAAATAGACTATTACCAAATCCTCTTATTAGTCTAAAATAATTTTGCATTCTATATTTTTTTCGAAGCTTTCTCTACAATATTATTGTTTTAATATTTTTTCTTTTTTGTCAAAAACTCAAATCTATGTTCAACGACTCAAAATATCACAGGTCTTGAAGACAAGAGTAGTGCCAATCATTTTTACTTTTTCAAAAAATAATTTACGATTTTTTATTTTCAACTGGTTTGTAATATTAATAACTAATAAGCATTACCACCGCACCAGAAATTTTGAATCATAAAACGTGATAAATAGAAGGTGGAGTGGAGGGGTCATGTTAAACAATACACATTTTTTCAAAGAAATAACCTTTTAATTGAATATTTTATTATTGTGTATATCTTCATAATAATTATATATAATAGAAATGAAAGAGATTGTATATCGGGAAATGGAAAAAAAAAAGATATAGAAAACAAAAATGAATAAACAGATTTTGAAAAACGGGGAAAAAATGAAACAAATTATGAAAAAGCGAAAAAGGAAAAAAAAATAATAATAACTGGCTTTCCAGTGTAATTAGGCGGCGGGAAATAGAAGTCATATAAACACAATAAATATTGAAGAATGTAAGTAGACGTCAGCGATTTTGAAAATAATAAATAAAGATTGAAGGTCCAACTATTTTTGAAGTGAGTTTTGAAATTGATTATTAGATGAGAGATATGAGTAGTGTGAACATGATAAATATTGAAGTCCCCAAAAATTGAAAAAATAAATAAATAAAATCTGCACATAGTACAAGAGTTTTGGACGGAAACAGTGAAATTGACTGAGGTTGACTCAGCTACTTTTATATATTACTAGTGTTATACCCGTGCGATGCACGGTCATTTGTTACTTACATATATCAAATCTATATTTTAACATATAAAATGAATATTTAATTAAAAATGATAAATGAATGAAGACAATTAATTAAAGAGGTACATTACACATGCCTTAATTTTTTTTACGGTTCGTATGTTTATCATTTTATGAATTTCTTTAAATATTGTAATTTGAATTGATTTAAACTTAAAATGTAAAAGAAAAATTACATTTAAATAGAATTTCTAATAAGTAGAAAAATAGATTTATTTGTGATATACGCTTAGAATTTTATTAATAGAATGTTAGTTAAAAATTATTTTTATAAAAATGAGGATTTTAATAAAGTGGACTGAATATGGGCCAAATTTTTTTTCTAAGTCACCACAATTGTAATAGTTAGGAACTTAAATAACTTACTACTTAAAAAAAAAATACTTTAATGAACATTTGCATAACTCATTTGCAAAATTATTCAATTTTAATGATTATTGATGTAATTAATCTTTTCAAAATATAATTTTTAGATTATTACAAATAATTTATCACTATCAGAATAATACTATTAGAATTGATACTGACTATTTTTTTATAATATTTTATATTTATATATATTAAACAAATATTTCATTAAATATTTACTTTAACATTACAAATTAAATACATGTTGTCATATATTTAAATGAATGTAGCAATTAAACATCATAAAATGTTAGTTTTGATTAAATTTTAATGAATGTATATCGCGAATACATTTAATTTTATATATTAAGAAATCATCTATACATCTCGATTCTAAAAGCGGAGCGGTTGTTTAACCCACAAGATATAGTACATTATCACTTACTCATATGAAATTCATTTTTCAAAAATAAATTTTTCTGAACATTCATTCTTAATCACACATTCTTTAAAAAATATTTTTTTACTATTTTTCATACTACTTTTTAACTATACATTCTAAAAGATCACTTTTTCACAAAAACAATTCTAAAAAAATCAAAGTCAAATTGTTAACAACCGAATAAAGTTGGAGATCACGAAATTATACAAAAAATATTATACCCTATAATCTTTAAAAATTTATTAAAATTAAGAATGATTAATAAAATATTAATCATTCTATTGATATTATTAACTAAAAAGAAATCAAAGCATAACTATTCAATATTAATAAAAAAAAAATTACATTTAAACATACCTTAAAATTTTTTTAACGGTTTGTATGTTTACCTTCTAGAAATTTTTTTTAAACGTTGTAATTTAAATTGACTTAAAACTTAAAGTGAAAAAACAAAATTACATTTAAATAGAATTTCTAATTAGTGAAAAAATAGATATATCTATTACATAAGCTCAAAATTTTATTAAAATGAAAAGAAAAGAAAAAATAGATCAATAAGCGCTATTATTTTATTCTCTTTGGTTTTCTATTTTTGAAAAAAAAATATATTTATGTAATAATTAATAAAAAGTTGAAGAGAAAAAGACCATAAAAATAGAGAAAATAAAAAAAGAGTAATTTGGTTTATAAATGGGTTTATTTATAATTTTGAGTAAAAAAATAGTGGTTAAAAATTAGAGAAAGAAAATGTTTGTGGTTAAAAAGTAGTTTAAAAACTGTGTAGTTTATAAATCAATTTATTTTATTTACCAAGAGGATGCTAAACGAAATGCGGAGGTAATACAATTTTTCATATTTTTTTTTTACCCAAATCCATGTTGAAAAATTAGAGAGAAAAAAGGCGTTTTATTAAAAAGTAATTTAAAAAATTATTTAATTTATAAATTGGTTTATAAACCAATTTATTTTATTTACCAAACGGATGCTTAATGCGACGATAATACAATATCCCATAATTTTTTTATCCAAATTCATGTTGAATGGTAAGAAAGTTCAATAATCCTTTTTATACATATATATAATCAAGTAGACGATAATATTATAAAAATGATACAGTCTTCAAAATCACCAATGAATTTGATTACCATAAAAATAATAAATATAAATACCATTAATTTAAACACATGTGTTCACACTAAACCACTTACTCACAACATGCGTTCACACCAAACAACTTCTTTACTTTTAATATTACTTTTAATATATATATATATATATATATATATATATATATATATATATATATATATATATATATATATATATATATATATATATAACCAATAAAACTTCATTTACTAAAATAAGTAGTCAAAATAATAATTGAAAAATCTCGCAATTATCATGATACAATAACCGAGTAAAGTTGGATATCACGAAATTATGTAGAAAATCTTATACTCTGTAACCTTTAAAAATTTATTAAAATTAAGAATGATTAAAAAAAATATTGATCATTCTATTGATATTATTAAATAAAAAGAAATCAAAGTATTAACTATTCAATATTAGTCTTCGTTTAATAACTTTTTTATAAATTATTTATAAGTATCGCATTTTTTCAACCACATATATATTTTGGAAAATATGATTTTTAATATTAAAGATAACAAATGATTTGACC
Source organism: Ligustrum vulgare (assembly GCA_963555705.1). NCBI lineage: Eukaryota > Viridiplantae > Streptophyta > Magnoliopsida > Lamiales > Oleaceae > Ligustrum > Ligustrum vulgare. The sequence continues at coordinate 43,146,883 of OY743173.1, read as the reverse complement.
ATTAATAATTAAAACATAATTATTATATTGATGGCTACATATAGAATTTATATTATTAAGAACAACAAATAAATAAAAAATAATCATTAAATAATAATTTTAATACCGATAACTAAAAATATTAATTGAACACATTCAGTATTAGTTTTAATAATAAAATTAAAATTGATTAAAAAAATATCAACAATTATTTAGTATTAGTATATATAAGGCAATAAATGTGTTCACACTAATTCAGATTTTACATTCACACTAAACCATTTTATGTTCACATTGGTCAGACTTTCCTCCCTTTATATATTATATAGATTCCAATTGGTATCTTTTTTATTATGTGGGACCTTCATTAAATGATTCTGATTGATGGGAATAAGAATTTAAGTATTTGTAATTTTCAAAGATTAATAGTGTACTACTCTATAATGTATCATCAAGGTTCATTCTCGTCAAACCTAGTGCATTTAATAGTATCCATATGCCAAACTGTAGCGTGCAGTGTGGATAATTATTGTCACCAAAAATAATACGGGTCATTGCATTTTGGTCCTTGAGTTTGAACTAATATCAAATTAGCCTCTGTTATTTTATCTTGTTCTCAAATGTTAGCTTTAGAAAGCATATTTGTTTTAGGCATGGTAAATGAAATGAATAGAATGTAATAGTAACCCAAAAAGTAACTTCTAGAAGAAAAAAACTATATTCTTGAGTACACCATCTTGAGATATTTATTTCAATTTTTTGTCTTGTGCCTTTAAAATATGTGACGGCATCAGAAGGCTCTTTAAAATTATAAATAAATTCAAAGAACTTGTTTCAATGACATATAATCCAATTAGGGATTTGTGAGTTAATATCATTAGAAGGAATTCTATTTATACGATATGTAGCATGCGTCAAGGCTTCTCCCCAAAACATTCTAGGAAAGATTATAACTTAAGACACACATATGACATTTTCTAATAAGATTCTATTCATTCTCTCAGCTACATTATTTTGTTGAGGTGTATAATTAACAATTATGTTTATTAAATTTTCATATCCTTTATAAAATAAAATAAAATAATCAAATTCAAAATAATTTCATCTACTAAAATAAGCTCCATTTGGTTGATGAGCTTATTTGAGAAGCTAGAGCTTATCTCAAAAGTTACTTTTACAAGCTTTTCACTTTTATTCCATTTTTAGCCTCTTTATTTTTTTAAAATTACACCCCTATGCCATTATGACATTTAAAATATATTTTCCTTTTATGTCATTTTGTATTTCTTAGCTAGCTTTTCAGCTTGTTTTTTCAAACACATTTATTTCAATCAACTAACTTATCAGCTATCCGCTATCAGCTCCCAATTAGCTTTTCAGCAATCAACTAGCTTATCAGTTATCAACTAACTTATTAGGTTGGTCTGCCAAACATAGCCTATGTGTTCTTAATGCTATATTTTTCTTACATGATGATTGATTTTCTATCGATAACTTTTATTGCTTAAAGTTTTGAAAAGCATCAAATTTGGCCTTTAACAAGAGAGTCCATATTTTTCTTGAAAACTCACATACTATAGCATTTAAAATCTGAATCCACTAAGAGTATTTATAGATGTTGGTCCTCGAAGATAAGCATGTAAATATTCAAGAATATATGTGGATTATCAATACTTGTTTTAAAATATATACTATCATCCTTTCCTATTACACACAGAAAAATCTTACGATCATGAATTTCTAACTTTTATAATAGAAACTGAACATCAAAGGTTCAAAGAAACTGTGAACAAATCAGGAAAATCGCAACGGAAAGAAGCGAGTAAAGGCGTAATAGATACTATTTTGCAAAATTATACAAGAGAACTGGTAGATCTTTCCCTAGTAAATAAACCACGATGTTACAAATGGATTTTCAAAAGGAAATGAAAAGCAGATGGAACTATTGAGAAGGTATAAGGCTAGATTAATGACAAAGTTTTACAGACAATGTGAATGCTTTGATTACTTTGATACACATTCTCTTGTTTTACGAGTATTAAAAATGCATTTATGCAAAAGATCCCGAAAATGGTCATTTTATGTCTTTACTTTGATGACATGCCTATAGTTGATTGTTCACTTTATTTTGAGATCCAAAATATATCCGCAAGTGTATGGATCATGAAAAGTAATAAAGTGGACAAACGAGTCCATATTATCCTTCCCACAAGGACTACTATTAAGTACATAAATATTTTAGTTCTTATCCCTATTTGAACATACGAATGAGTTTTTGATTTTTTAAACTAAAACAAAGAAAATTAACTAAAGAATTAAAATTGCAAGATTTTTATTTTCAAGAATGATTGTAAAGTAGTTGGAATTCACAATTTCACTTAACCGATTAAATTAACTTTAATTCCATTTTTATTTCCTAAATATGCATTCGGTCGAATTCACTAATGTATATTGAAATTCCTTTCTCGAGTTTAAATCAATTCTACCTTAATAATTCAATCAAGCATCTCTACAGAGGGTCCGAATTCTTCCTTATCTAGATGCATAGAACACATGAATGCACATACGACCGCAATAATAACAAAAGTATATATCTATTTCTTATCCAATTACCGAATTTATTATCTTGATCTAAGTTATTAACTCACCTCTCGGATTATGTAAATAATTCATTAAATCATGAATTAGTGGCCAATTAACTAATGCTTTAAATAAAATAATAAATCAATACATGCAACGAATCATTAAAACAAAGGAATATGGAATTAAAATAATTAACTAGGTTACATCGTTCATCCCAACATAGAAATTCAGTTACACATCATGCTTAAATAAAAATAATAATAATAGCGTTCATTGAAAATAACATAAGAGAATGGAAAGCTTGCACCAAGTATCGATTCTCCACGTGATCTTCAACTCTCGCCCCTTTGCTATGCTTGAATCTCCCAAGAATTAAATGATAAAATCTGAGTTTTGGCTTATTCTTAGGAGAGTCAGAGGTTTAGATTTCGTGCAAGAGGTTGTATTTATAATTTGATAAGAGACCTAATCGAAAAAGGAAAGAAATTCGTTAAACCCGCGCGCGAGTCTTTTCTTGTATTCGCACAGAGTTCAGTATTTTAATCATATCTTTATATTCCCTTATCCAATTGAGGTAATTCAAAATGCATTAGAAACACAACTTAAAGGGATACAATTCTTCCTAAATAAGATTTTCCCAATTCGAACGTTTACTATCCCAAAATCAGGTATCAAAGTCTGACTAGAAATCTGTCCAGAATCTTGTGCGATTAAAACCAATTTAATAGTAATATTCTTATTATATTCCCTTCCTTTTTGACTTGCATCCAATTGACTCCTAAAAATTCTCAAAGTATCGTCTTGTGATCCAAGTCAATCATTGGATATTTTTCAGTTGGTCCCTCATATTTAATTTGCTATTCAGTCCTTCAACTTTTAATTACAACAATATAGTCCCATACTTTGAAATCTTCTTAATTGTCTAGTTTCAACTCTCAATTCCTTCAATTTGATGCTCCAACTTCTTATTTTTTACATTGGCACATTGCATCTTTCCCACTTGACATCATTAGCTTTTTTATTGTCCAATTTAACTCCAATTAGGATCCAATTGTGTATTTTTTTTATCAATTGCTCAATTCTCATGATTTTGGATATTTTCTGAAAATGAAACAAATAACCACAAATTAAATAGTAATTATTCAAAAACGAAAATATAATATTCTAATTTAGACATACAAATAAGTGTATAAAATATACTTATTAAATACCCCAAAACTAGAAATATTGTTGTCCTCGAATAATGTAAAATTAAACTAATAAATTAAAATTAAAATATTATATCAAATCATTTGTTTTCATGTCAACATGTTTACCATATGCCTCAATAATCCAAATCAATTCATACCTCGACAAGAGTTATGAACAACAAAATAAAATTACTCTAGTTATCTCATGCCAGATTTTCAAGTGTGTGTAAATCGCCAATGTCAAATGCATACTTATGCAAAAGATATACTTAACACTGTAAATCTCATTATGCACAATCAATCCCGAATCCCATGTGGTCACCTAATGATTCTAGTAATTTTCCTTTCAACGCTCATGAATAATCACAACTTATTATTTTTCTCTCATATTCCTAGTTTTTGTCTATGTGGTTTCCCAAATATTCTTTGCTTTTTCCTCACAGGATAGTCAAAAATAGAAATATGCATGCACAACAAATCAAAAGTAAGCATTCCCCAATTTCACACCCTTTATCTCCACAGTTATAGTCAACAAAGCTTATACCATAAATTTTTATTTTTTTTATGGATGACTTTTTCTTTTCTTTTCTATCATGTCCTTGTCTCTTACCATCTTTGTGCAATACTTTCTTCATTTGCTTTTCTATATGATCCTGTAGCGAGCGTTAGGTCAATGACTCCCAAGCCAGACGACTTTAGGATACCAAGTTCAGAGAGCCCCTTAGACTTAATTGCCCAAGTCACAAAGGTGATAGAGAAAAAGTTCAATATGTTTGATTGTTTTATGTGTAAGTCCACTCTCCGTACTTGCTTTCTAATTGACCCCTGTAACGAGCTTTTGTCTGATAGCTCACAAATCAGTTGAGTCTAGGGTATCAGGTTTTAACACCCTTACAAGCTTATTTGCTTGAGTCAAAAAGGCTTTTGAAGAATAGAATAAGACTTTTAGCATTTTTTTTATGTTGATTATGGTTTATACCCGTTGACCAAACTGCTTTAACTAAAGTGCAAAATTAAGAACCACATACCTCAAATCCATCAATGCATGCACATTCTAACCATTTTACCCTCAAACTTACTTTTTTGAGATATGTTTGGTTCTAATTTAGGGACGAGATGTCTAATGATCTAAGTTTAGGGATTATCAAGTCATTCCTAAGTTCAAGTGCATAAAACTTGCCCCACATGTGTTAATCAAACCTCGACACAAGCAATAATCCAACAATAGCTATGTGCACTTGAAGATGAAATTTAGCAAGTGATAACTAGTTCATAAAATCATGCTTTCATGTTGTCTAATATTTAAACCAAAGCACAATTTGATTCCAAACTATATCATAGGCAATAAACATGCGGAAAAAAAATTAAAAAATTTCAAATTTTTTTTGTATCCCAATGAATTGAATGAGTGCAAAAGAATGAGATTCTTACATGATGAGGTTTGTGCGTCTAATGTGGAAGAACAAGCTCTTGCATACTTGGAACGCTTCAATGGTCGTTTTTCAAAGAAATGACCATAACTTTTGCATACAGTGTCTGTTTTGTGCCCATAAATACTTTTCGAAAAGGTCTCGACGATCCCCATTGAACTCACCACTGTGCTGTGATGTATGGTGGATTTCTGGCATTTAAGAACGTTTAATGGGTCAAAACCGCAATCGAAGTTTCTTCTTTTAGTATTTTTCATTATTTGCTTATTTCGTTTGTAGGCCCATCCCATTAAGGAACTGTTGGGCCTTTAGATTATTCATTTCCTCTTATTTAAGACGTTCTAATGTGATGTAAGGTTTCTTGGTTGCTTATGAAATAAGAAAACACCTCCTTTTCTTGAGTGCAATCTGTGTTGTTAAAATATCATTGTGTGTTGTAGATTTGATCTACATCATTACCCCAAACTAGAAATATACATTGCCATCAATTTTTTTGTCAAATAGATATAAACATGTAAAACAAAAATAAAAGAGAGGGTACTAGTACTTCCCAGGAGTAAAGGATGTGTTTCTTTGCTTTTAAGCTTCCATTTGATTGCACTTTTGATGAATTTGACTTTTTCCTTGCATTTCACCTAGCCAATTAAATTATCTCCAATTCCAGTTTTATTTCCTAAATATGCATTCGGTCGAATTCACTAATGTATATTGAAGTTCCACTCTCGAGTTTAAATCAATTCTACCTAAATAAGTCAATCATATATCTCTATAGAGGGTCCGAATTATTTCTTATCTAGATGCATAGAATAAAAAGATTCACACACGACCGTGATAATGACAAAAGTATATCTCTATCTCTTGTCCAATTACCGAATTTATTATCTTGATCTAAGTTATTAACTTACCTCTCGGATATGAAAATAACTCATTAAATCATGAATTAGTGGCAAATTAACTCATGCTTTAAATGCAATAATAAATCAACACATACAACGAATCATTAAAATAAAGGAATATGGAATTAAAATAATTCCATATGCAACAATATGGAATTAAAATAATTACTTCTTTCTCTTTTTCTCCTTCTTCAATTACCCATTGTTCGTTCCTTTCAGGTCTCTTCACATGTAATTCTAGTAGTTGAACACCAATTATGTTAGTTATAGCCTCCAAATCATATTCTACTCTATGTATTCAAAGTGTTTGGGAGAAAGATGTTGAAGGTACATATGCCTTTGGTAGGACATATTCTTTAGGGGGGATGTATAGTCAATCCTAAGTAGCCCCCTTATAAGAAAGACTTTTTTTTGTCGTTGTAGTATATAGTGGTTAGTATTCCTGCCTGTCACACGGGTAAATAATAAATTCAACACCATAAGATTTAAAGCCTAAAACTTGAAAATTAAAATTGAATGTTCAAACACATCACATTATTTGTCCTAACAATAAAATAAGCTACTTATACTAAAAAACAAAACAATAAAATGACAAAATAAAAACATTTCTAACAAATTATCAAGTGTGGGATGAAGAACTTGCACCAAGAAATCAAACCCAAATCTTGAAGATCTGGAAAACGCCTTGATTTTTTCTTGAGTCCTCTCTTTGCCTCAAGCTTTGCGCTCCAAGCATGTAGAATAATGAACAACCCCTATTGTAGGCTAAAGATAGGTATTTATGTGTCCAACAATACCTAAAATTCATGGAAAAAGGACCACAAAAATAAAATCAAGCGAAATATTCAATTTCCATAAATTGCCTTCTCGTTGCCAGAATTAACGCCTTGCGATCGCAAGGTTATAGGCCATGCGATCGCAAGGCACAAGCACTTTGCATTCTGCTTTAAATCTAGGATGCCAAGCAATCACAAGGCACAATGAAAATTCAACTTCTCACTTTTGGTCCCTATGTATTTGCAGCTCCATTTCTCCGACTTTCTGTCATCTCAATTTAGTCCCCCTAAACTTTCATCTTCATTTCAATTTGGTCCTTTTTATTTGCACCACTAGTCCTTCCACTTTTGAAAAGTTACAGAATGGTCCCCACATTGACATTTGTTTACGCTTTTAGTCTCATTTCTTCGTTTAACCTTCAAACACATTTCAATTCGAGTTTTCCTATGAAAAATGAAATATACACATAAATTAGCAATATCACATTCTAAATTCACAATTATCTAAATGTAAGGTCGAAATAAGTACAAAAATGTACTTATCAAACATCTTATATCTAGGAAAAGCACCTCCATTTTCGAGGTCCAAAAAAATCTTATTCCTCCATTAAGTAAAGCTAATTGATTTATGAACTGATTTATTTATGATTTTGAGGTAAAAAGTAGTGGTTGAAAAGTAGAGAGATAAAATGTTTGTAATTAAAATGTGGTTTGAGAAATTGTGCACTTTATAAACTTGTTTATAAACCAATTTTTTGTGTTCACCGAACACATGCTAGGAAACAAGAATGGAGAGAAAGATTGGGGAATTAATGTAATTGTTTAAGAGTAACAAGACCTAATTAATTTAAGCTCAATATTCTGGATAGAAGGTAAAAAAAAAAAAAAAAATGTATCTTGTTTCATAGTTAATTTGCTATCTTTATTATGCAAAATCTCAAGATCTTTATAACTAATTCCGTAACTGATTTTGTATTTAAGAAAATTTAATCAGGATTGATTTCATGAAAGATTTTATTAAAGATTATTTTCTTGCTTAATATATTTTTGATAAAAACATTTAAATTCATTTAATGAGTGATTATGATTTTAGGGGAGTTTTCCTTAACTCCAGAAAAAGATTTGATATAAATAATTATGCAAAATAATCTAAATCAAAGACAACTTTTTAGTACGTGTAATTTCTCCCCAAAACTTCGTGTAGCTTTTGTTTTATTTGTGGAAAATCATATTCATTCTCATTGGTTACGCATAAGAAGTGATGTGAAATAAATGTTACTTTAATTGCCATTTTAAATGTATATATGTAGGATTTAAGATGACAAACCAATTGATGTTAGTTATGATCAGTACACGCTACTTACGAATAGCAATACGATCATTTATCCTCGCTAATTTGATCACATATTTAATTTATTTGGTCACTAGATCGTGAACTATAATTGGAAAAAATAAAAAGTGTTTTTTTTTCTTGCTTCGTTTTATTAAATAAAATTAGAAGAAGAAGCTGTTGTTTGTCAAAACAAAGCTAATTAGTGCAGTGGCATAATTTCCCTTGATATAACAAATTAAATTATCTTTTGATGAAAATATTTTCGTAAAGTGGAGCAGCAGACAACATTAACCAAACCCATATAATTTTAACATTTAATGCACCAGCTAAACACCGTCTGTGAACTTGTGTCATTTAGTGAAACATCGAACAAGGTGTCACACATTGATTTCTTCCATAAAAAAATGTGATGTTACAAAGATGTTTGCACCTAGTTTTTAATCTCTCTGGTGAAATTTAAAAGTGCTAGAGAAGTTACTTCCCAATAAACATATATATTTTTACCCGTTGATTCAGCCTAGGGTTTTGAAAGAATGGGGAGGGGGAACCCTAGCATCTTTTTGGGAGTTGGGTGGGGATGGGGTGGGGTGGGGTGGGGTTGAGTCAATATGAAGGGTTTTCCATTGGAGGAAGACATAATAAAACCCAAGATGCGAGACAAAGGTGTTGAAAGATTAGAGGAGAACATTTGGGAATGTGAAAAGGAATTAGAAGGTAATGTGGGTTTATTTTGGCTTACACACAGGATAAATCAATTATCAATACATACTAGCAAACAAATACTCTTTTTGTATTAATGTCTAAATGATCCAAGGCAATGAGTTTATTTGTGCTCTGCTAGCTTCTGTGCTTTTGTCTATACCAAAAATACCTTTGAAAAAATCTGATAATAAAAATTTTCAAGATTTGAGTTGTGTATACAGGACAAGATTTATTAATTTATCTTAATGGAATTTGATTAGATTATCCTGGATTCTGTGGCCTGTCATTTCTTAGCATGATAAGGAAATTTCTTTGATGTCCTTTTTCACTGAAATCATAAAAAAATATTAAGTTTGTACGTGTGTGTATGAATATTTCTCTCTCTTCTGTGAGCGTGTATGTGTGAGAGAGAGAGAGAAAGAAAGAGAAGCGAAGAGGGTGGGGGGAAAAGGAATCACAGAAGAGGGTCTTTTTCTTTCAAGGTTTTTTAACCCGTCGTCCACGGGGAAGGAAATCAAAAAGTGTCAACACATCTTTTTTATGTTGTTTATGCTTTTTTTTTTTTTATAATTAGTTTTCTGTGTTGATTAATAATTATTTATTTATTTATTTATTTTTTTAACTTTGCTGCTTTGTGTGTGTTTTGACTCGAGAGGAACAGACCTCGTTCTAGTGTCATTTTCTTAGATATACTCTCCAGGAAGAACACCAAACCCGATTCCCCCTTCTTCTTTCTATGCCTTTCTGGAATTCCTCATCCTCTTGTTCCATTTGCATCTCTCTCTATATCTCTCTCTATAATTTTGCACACTTTTCTTTACTTCATCTCTCTCTCTCTCTCTCTCTCTCTCTCTCTCTCTGAGCTTTCTTCTTTAGCTTTTGAAGCATACATGTAGTAGCAGTCTTTTCATAGCTTTACAATCTTTGAGGGAATTTGATCCCTCAAAATAATTTCCCAGAATCAAGAAAAAAGAATTGGGTTTAATTGTTTATACTTCCTTTTTATGTCTGTTTATTCTCTCTTACTACTGTTTCTTGATATCAGATTGGATTTGGGGAGAAGATAAAAGAGATTGCACTCTCCCCTTACTCCATATCTCCTAGATTTCTCAACTTTAGCCTTTATAGCACATCAAGTTGTTCCAAACTTTACATTCTACAAACAAATTTTAATCTGTGTTACAAATCTCCCACAACAAATTTGGAGTTTCCTTTTCAGTCTCCTATTTCCCTTTTCGACTTTGGATTTTAAATTATCGAGAAAAAGAAAAAGTACTTGATTTCAAGAAAATCTAGCAAGGAAAATGCCCTTGGAAGGAATTTTTGTTGAACCATCTTCAAATCCAGTCCCTGATCTCTCTCTCCACATTAGTCCTCCCAACAGTTCCTCATCAGCAATCTGCAATGGCGTCACTGAAGTTGCGTCAAAATTCGATCTTTCGACAAGGTGTGAAGCAAATCCATCCAAGAATTGTGATACCTTCATTGAGCTGTCTTTAGCTCACCCTGCAACTGCCGTCAATGGAGAGAGCTCGTTTCGTAGGAATTTCTACGGTGGAGGTCAAGAAGAACAACCACAAAACCCTTATCACCATATCTACCAATCTAATAGCCAGCTGAATCACATAAATCATGGGGTTTCAGTGCTGGATGTATCCGATGGTTTAAGGCCTATAAAGGGTATTCCTGTTTATCCCAACCGTCCATTCCCTTTCTTGCCTCTGGACCATCCCAGCAAGGAGAAGGACCCAAAGATGTGTTTCTATCAAATGACTTGTCCTTCTTGGTCATCCACTATCGCATCGTCTTCTTCTTGTGCGTCTTTATGTTCGCCTTCAGTTTCACACATGGCTTCGCCTTATTTCGGTGGTGGTTTGGATCATATGTCGATTTTGAACTCGGGGCCTAACGCTTCCTCCTCGGCTTACCGAATACCCACCGGTGGTGGCACAAGGTTTAATGGGATGTCTTCCTCTTACCAATTTCACCGTCACCATAATCAACAGTATGGAGTAGGCCCCTCTGAAGCTTCTCATGGGATGATGAGATCAAGATTTCTTCCCAAACTCCCGACAAAAAGAAGCATGAGGGCACCCAGAATGAGATGGACTACCACCCTTCATGCGCGTTTTGTTCACGCAGTTGAGCTTCTTGGTGGCCATGAAAGTAAAATATTTTTTCTCTCCATAGCTAATCTTTGATTTGTATTTCTCTGATTTTTTCCTTTGTTTATTTTATTTTCTATTTTCTGTTATTTTTTCGTCTTTTTAATTTTCGTTACTTCGTTCGTCATTTTCAGGAGCTACTCCTAAGTCAGTTCTTGAGCTCATGGATGTCAAGGATCTCACTCTAGCTCATGTCAAAAGCCATTTACAGGTACAGAAAAAATGAAAAACTCACATCTCTCTCTCTACAGTAATCTACTCCTATCTCTGTAGGTTTACGATGTCTGTAGAGGTCTCCGTCTTTTTCTCCGGCACATTAACCGATGACTGAAGCTAATGAATGAATGAATTAAAGAATAGGAGAAGTCTTGGGAGGGGCTGACAGTCAGAGCAGTAGTGAAAGAGGAAAAAGAGAGAGAGGGAGAGAGAATTACAGTGCAGAAAATTGTAGAATGATAACAGACAAAAGCAAGTCATCATTTTTCAATAATACAGCTCATTATCAAACATTGATCAGCCTCGTGATTAATGATAAAACCAATACTTGACTCAGAAACCCAGAAATTTTACTATTTACAAAACTACATTCATTTTAGAGAGAGAGTGGATCTGAGAGTGTTTGCACTTTCCTTTAATGGATTTTTCATTTTCTTTGATTACATTACATGTATATATACTTTCCAATGAACAGATGTATCGAACTGTTAAAACAACTGACAAGCCTGCAGCTTCTTCAGGTAATTCGTATTGCTTAGTAGATTTAATTTTCATTAATGTTAGAAATGTACGTAGGCATTTAATCCTTCCAGTTTTTTAGGCAAAGCATGCATTAGCATTCATATTTGAGTTTTTGGGTTCTTTCTTGAAGGCCATTCTGACGGCTCCGGTGAAGATGATCTCTCCACAATAGGCAGTGCCGGTGACCGGGCCAGATTGCGAAGACTCATTGATCAAAGAGGCTCATCCGAAGGATCTTTGCAACAAGAATCTGATTACCCTTCTAATGCTAGCACATTATGGAGCAACTCCTCAAGGTCTGCATCTCTCTCTCTCTCTCTCTCTCTCTCTCTCTCTCTCTCTCTCTCTCTCTCTCTCTCTCTCTCTCTCTCTCTCTCTCTCTCTCTCTCTCTCTCTCTCTCTCTCTCTCTCTCTCTCTCTCTCTCTCTCTCTCTATATATATATATATATAGTACCTGTTAAATGTCCATGTACTACTTTAAAATAATGGTGAAATAATGAATTCTTTTCCTTTTCCTTTTGCATGGTACCTGAAACTTAAAAAATGCAAAACTCACGTCCACCATTTTTGAAGAATAAAAGGTTTCTTGTGGCAGCTTTTGCTTTTGTTTGGTTTCATCTCGTCCTTTCTTTATTTTAATCTTTGATTTTGTAAGATTTTCACCTGAAATTGGCTTACGTAGCATTGATGTGGTACTTTATAATGTTAAACACAATCAAAGGCTAAATTAGGAAATAAAAAAGAGAAAGAAAGCAACCTACTGCTACACTTTTCCTTTTTCTCCTTGGAATTATTTCATAATCTGTTCCTAAAGTATTTAATTCTCAAATCCTTGTTCTTATTCTATTCACGAGGAGATATATTTGCATATAGAACCAAGAGAAAAGGACCAGTGCCTTGACTTAAGTGCTCCCCTTTTCTTAAAGTAATTGTACTATATATATATATATATATGGTTTCTGTGTGTATTCTTGTATGTATATATATGTTTATATAGATAGAATCATATATAGAACACTGTTTTGGAATCATCTTCTATGCATTAAGATAACTTTGACAGTAAAGTGGCATTTGCCTTTGTCTAAATCATTCCTCTTTCTCTACAAAAACAGTATGCTTATACTGTCTAAAAATGTCCCAAAAAAAAGAAGGCCCTAACTTCTGAGGGACAACGCTGTTTCCTGTTTACATGGGCTGTTCTACTTTTCCTTTTTTCTTATTTCTATTTTAAGATATTGTTTCCATTTTCAGACATTTACTAGTCTGCTTGTAATTCAAACTGCACAAAAGAGGACCAAAAGATTTTACTGAAAATCTATATATAGATTTAGATTGATTTATTGATAATGTAGCATAGTATGACCAAATTATGAGACAACATAGTCAATGTTTGTCCATGAGTTCTCTAAAACAGATAAGGACTTGACCAGTACCTCACCCTCTCATATTCAAACAAGTATCCTGCAGTTAAAACATACATTCCATTGAATTCAGCTTGGTATTTGAATGAAAATGTTGCTTAAGTAAAACTGTAGGCTTTCTCTAACTTGTTCCTCTTCCATGAATAGGTTTAACCAAATCAGTTTACATTGCTCCAAATGATATTTACTATGAAGCCTCGAATTCCTTTTTTTTTTTTTTTTTTTTTTTTTTTATGAGGTCTTGTTCATTTTAAGTTGAGCAATGGATGAAAGTTACCTTTTTTTTTTTTTTTTTTTTTTTTTATCGAGATGAACTCTATCTCTACTACTCTAAAGGGTCTTAAGCACTTGTAGCAAACTCAAAATATAAACCAACAAGTCTTGAAATGCTCACTTCATCTTTCACCACATTGCAACTAGTTTCTTGAATTTTGGTTTCCTTCTTGTTGTATGTTTCATGTATATGCTTTTAGAGATTTAGATAGAAATTAAATAATTAACATACCTTTGCAGTTTTCACCATCTATTGCTTGGCTTGTGATCGATCCATTAACCAATCACCTTGCATGCATTCATGAAAATAATTAACATGGCATTGAGCAAATTTCATCTATTTATAGTGCTTTTACATATGGAACTTATTTCTCTTTTTGAAATGTTAAGCATAACTATCATAATATATTTAGTTGGAGCTAATTATTTTCAAATTCACATAATCATTTGGGACCTTTAATAGATAGCCATTGGAATATTTCAAATTTAGTTTCACTTGCATATATATAGAATGCTTATGCCAATTTCCATGCAATTACTAAAAGGGAGTATCTATTTTTGAAAATTAACCATCCTTACCAGAAGAGCAGTTTCTAGGCTATGTATTTTGTGTAGCACCTCACACGTACCATAGCGAAATTCGGCTTGTCATGTAATAAATTGGTAAAGTAAATCTAGTCCTTGTTTGGGAGTGATTAAAAACAAGATTTTAATTCAAGTCAAAGTTAACAATTAATCTTAACCACACATTTCATCAATTTCCATTAAAATTTTCTAAGAACCTGAGTTTAATCCCCACCAATAACTCTAACAAATTTCTGTGAATGATGATTTATTACAGCAACAGAGAGGGTTGGATACAAGGAAACGCCGGTGACTTGAATGGTCTCAGATCATCACTTTTTCAATCACAACAAAATGCGAGTCACCAGATAGAGGTACATTTATTTTGTTAATATGCATATATGTACATTTCGCGTTACATCTTAGATTATAATTTCAAGAACTATTTCATAATGCCTTGTGCAAGAAAAAATGCTAAAACTAGGTTATTGAAAGTGTAAGTGAGGAAAACTCCATAATTTTGCTTCTTCTTCTTTTGTTTCATTTGAGCCCTTCCCTTCCCTTCCCTTTTCCTTTTCAATTTTTTCTTGTCAAATAAGCGTGCAACATTCAGCCTCCTTTTCGTTACAAATTTATAAATCTAAATTCAATCAGGTTCAAACATTAATTCCAAGTTTTAAATCACATCCATAACTACTAATTATTATATCTGCACCCACTACTATTTCTCTTACTTTTAAGCCTTTGTTTGATTTCCATTATTTTTCATTAAAAATACAATTTTTTCTACAGTAATCAATCTTAACCATCCAAAAAATTCAAGTCCACAATTTTTTACTTTTCAAATCACTTTTTAACTATTAGATTTCCAAAATTCAAATTATAATTTGAAATAATGGGAATCAAAAAAAGGCTGATTTGACATTCGGAGGAGGCATAGCAAAAATTAATAAAGTTTCCAGAATGGCTAGAAATAGTTGTACGAGACTTGAAATATTCACGATGACTGCTACTTATCGTTGTTGAATATGAATTTCCCTTCAGGCAAGCACTCCTCTATCTTATATTTCTCTTGGTAACTAATCTCTCTCTCTCTCTCTCTATGCGAGTTTCAATGTGAATGACAAACTCAAAACTATTGCAGGAATGTGATTCTTCAATGCCGAAGAGCTATCAGAGGTCTAATATGGATTATAAAAACCCAAGCCTAGAGTTCACACTTGGCAGACCAGATTGGGATTAAAAGAGCTTGACTGATTTTTAATTTTTTTATATATTTTTATTCTGTTTTTGGAAATGAAAGGAAGATTTGAATATATAAAGTAGTATTGGCAAGAAGAAGTAGTAGTTAACTATGTTTGTTGGACGTTCGATCCTACCATATTTTTTTTTTTTACGGCTGCTGATGAGTCTCTAATGTAACAAGTTGATCAATGCATATTTTGTTGTGTTCCATATGGAAAAAAACAAGAACAGAAGATAAATTATTTGGAAAAGGCACTCTTTCTTTGATTGTTATTGCTTTTTTGTTCGTTTCTAATTTCTTTAATCCATAATAAAATGTGGAGAAATAGGGAACTTTAATATTATTATCCTCTCTCTCTCTCTCTCTCTCTCTCTCTCTCTCTCTCTCTCACACACACACACACATAATCATGCCTTATTTTTCAATTTTTTTCTTATGGCTGATGAAATCTGGATAGTTAGGGGAAGATTGTTAATTTTGTTTATTTACATCAAAACAATGTAGCTACACATAAATATTGAACTTCATGATTATTGTAGGGTTTTGACCCACTAGTAGAAATCACAAGAAGACCGAAAAAAATAATATACAACGATAAAACAATAAAATATATGTGCACTTTAGTACATTCACTACAAGAAAATGACCCATCACCGATGGCCAACTATCCGACGGGAGTCGGCACCGTCGGAATATTCCGACGAAAAAAACCCCGTCGGAAATTTTCGACGGTACTGCAAGTATACCGTCGAAAATTTCCGATGGAAAAGTAGAATACCCGTCGGTAAATTCCGACGGGAACTTAAATCCCCGTCGGAAATTTTCGACGGTCTTCTACTTTCCGCCTGAAATTGCCGAAGGAAAGTACTTTCCTTTCTGTCGGAAATTTTCGACGGAAAGTGTAATACCGTCGGAAATTTCCGACGGTCCTCTACTCTCCGTCAAAACGGTCGCAAATTCTCTTCCATTAATTAGAAACTAGCTCCGACTGCGCCATTCTTTCTCCAATTATTTTCTTCTTCTCCCATTTACACTACACATCTCAAATTATTTCAGTAGAAAATTACAACAATACTCCTTTATATTTTGAAGGACATTTTTGAAATTGAGGATAGTCCAATTTTTATTAAGTTATGTAACTCTTCTTTTTTTTTTTTTTTTCCTTATCTCTCTTGTATTTCATCCAATTTTATCGTTAAAATTACTTTTGCAAGATAATAGATTATTGAATATTACCTATAAATAAAACAAAATAATTATTTGTCCAAATGGTGAACTTCAAAATGTGAACATGTTCAATTATATATAATAGATTTATTGTATGTGTATTATAGCTAGTATGTATATTTCTTTTCTAATTAGTGTATATACTAGAGAAGCAAGAGTTGATCTTTACACATCGATAGTGTCGCTACCACTGCAGGAAGAAATAAAGCAGATATCTCGCGGTGTGTACATTAATAATATTAATATATTAGATTTATTATTATAATATGTATACTAAATTAGGGATAATGTACTACATATATATGTATTAGATTAGTATGTTGATTTTCTGTTGTTACTTTGTCCATTTTTATCAGTAATTGTTGTGTATTTTAGATAGATATAATATACATAAACTAATTGCCCTTTCAAAAAAAAAAATTAATAATTGCATATGTATTTTGTATAGAAAGAGATTTTTTAAGATGGAAAATGCAAAATTAAATTAATTGTTGACATATTATTTTTAATATTAGCTAGTATGACACATAAGTATCAAAAGTAGTGTAATGAAGTGATCTTTTTATTGTTAAATATAATCAACTTTATATATCATTTGATATTGTCCAGTATGGAAGATGATCGTAGTTGGATGTATACACGCTTATTTGACGGGTTTCTTTCTGAAAGATTTATTGCTGGGGCTGAAAGATTTATTGAATATGCATTTTCCCAACCAGATATTGGCAACACCATGAAGTGTCCTTATAGTAGATGTGGAAACACGAGATTATTTAATCGGGATGATATAAAAATTCATTTGTACAAATATGGATTTATTGGTGGGTATACTACATGGACTGAACACGGTGAACATGTTAATGCCAGTTCTTCAAATTATGGTGAATCGTCAACAACACAGGGAGTAGGGGAATACAACCTGCATACCATGGTGATGGATGCAATGGGCCCTGATATGTACAATGTGTCTTCCAATATTGGAAATAGTGAGACTGGGGAACATATATCTAATTCGAAAGCTGCAAACTTTTTTACACTTTTACAAGAAGTTGATAAACCTTTATGGCCAGGTACGTTGTGTAAAACATACTAAATTATCTGCAATGTCACAACTTTTGAACTGGAAATCTGAATATAATATGCCTTCAGCATGTTTTGATCGTCTAATGTCCATCGTGGCGGACATGTTACCGAAAAATAACCTGCTAGAAAGTACCTTTTACAAGACAAAGAAGATGCTATCGAGTCTTGGCCTTGGTGTTGTCAAAATTGATGCATGTATCAACGATTGCATGTTGTATTACAAAGAAACTAAAAACCTGGTTCAGTGCAAGAACTGCAATAGCCCGCGATTTAAAGATGCAGTCTCCAGATCTGGGCGCCGGGTTGCTCATAAAGTTTTGCGGTATCTACCTCTAACTCCTAGACTTCAAAGGTTGTAAATGTCAAGACGCACAACAGAACACATGATTTGGCATGCAAACAATGCCTTTACACACGGGGAAATATCACATCCAATACACGGTGAGGCATGGAAGCATTTTGATAGAACCTACCCCGATTTTTTTTATGAGCCACGTAATGTACGTCTCGGTCTTTGCACAGATGGCTTCAACCCATTTAACATAACAAGTACAAATTACTCGTGTTGGCCAGTGATTACTACAGTGTACAATTTGCCACCTGGTTTGTGCATGCGACGAGATAACTTATTCTTGACTATGGTTATCCCCGGACCTAAAAGTCCTGGGAAAGATATCGATGTTTACTTACGTCCACTAATAGACGAACTGAAAATGTTGTGGACGATGGAGTTGAAACGCATGACATACACAGAAGGCAAAACTTCACAATGAAAGCTGCATTGATGTGGACTATTAGTGATTTTCCAGGACTTGGCATGCTGTCCGGGTGGAGTACACACGGTCCTTTGTGTTGTCCGTACTATATGGATCAACAAAAATCATTTAGATTGAAGAATGGGCGAAAGTATTGGTTTTTTTATTGTCATCGTCGATTCCTGACTCACAACCATCCTTTTAGAAGACAACGAGATAAGTTCTTTAAAAGAAGAATGGAGAAGGATGTTCATGCACTGACTCCTCCAACTGTAGGTGAATATTTGCATGGGGTTGTTGATAGCCTTCCTCCCTTCATAAGTGGTAGAACCTATAGGAGATCAGTAATTGAAGGATTTGGAAGTAGGCATAATTGGATAAGGAGAAGTATTTTCTGGGATTTTCCTTATTGGCATACCAATCTTATCAGACACAATTTAGACGTCATGCATATCGAGAAGAATGTATTCGAATATTTTCAACGCAGTTATGGATGTGAAAGATAAAATTAAAGATAATTTTAATGCCAGGAAGGATTTAGAGCTTTATTGCAACCGTCCAGAGCTGCACATAATGGAGAACATGGGGAGATTTTATAAGCCGAAAGGTTCTTACAGTTTGACAAAGGAGCAGAAGTTGGTGGTTTGTAATTGGATGAAGACATTAAGAATTCCAGATGGATATGCTTCTAACATTTCACAATGCTTCAAGGGTAATTCTGATTTTTATGGGATGAAGAGTCATGACTGTCACATTTTTATGCAGAGATTAATACCAATAGTATTTAAAGATGTATTGCCAAAACTAGTTTGGGAAGCATTAACGGAGCTTTGTAATTTTTTTAAGGATCTGTGCTCCACTATCGTGAAGGTTGAAGACATGAAGTGTTTGAAAAAAAATATCATTGTAATAATATGCAATTGCCAATTCATTTGCTATATGAAGCAAGAGTAGGTGGTCCGGTACAGTATCGTTGGATGTATCCTTTTGAAAGGTAATTTAGTTTTGCACGTTTTATTTTAATGGTTATATGTATAATAATAGAAGAAATAACATTTCTAGTTTAATCAATTTAATATCACATGTTTCAGGTTCCTTAATCATATGAAGAGGAAAGTGAGAAATCGTGCCTCCGTGAAATGATCTATAGTAGAGGCATAATTGGTAGAAGAAACATCGACATTTTGCTCATTCTATTTTGAGGATGACGTCCAAACTAGATTGAATCATCCTCCAAGGAATGATGACGGAGGGTTAAATGATCCATTGGGACGATTGTCAATCTTCACATACCCTGGTCAACCTCTGGGCAAGCAAAGTGGAAATTCTAGAGATCTAACTGACGAGGAATATTGAGCCGCTTCAAGATATGTGTTACTTAATTGTGAAGAAGTCACCACATTCGTTATGTAAGTAATAATAATTTGAATGAATAACTATTTGTACAGTCTATCAGTTTGATTGACATATATTTTATCTTTTGGCTTGCAGGGAGTTTGAGAGGTAAATGAGAATAAATTATCCCCGATCATCTGATGTACAACTAGATCGTATGCGTGATGAATACTTTGGAGAGTGGCTAAGAAATAATGTAAGACCAATTCATTTCCTTTTTGTACCTCAAATTTAGACTAGACAATGACTCATAAAATTCTTTTAGTTCTTGTATGATGACAAAGTTGATCCCCGCATCAAACAATTGGCCGAGGGACCATGTCGTCGGGTGAAGTGCTACAGTGGTTATTTTGTGAATGGTTTCAAATTTCACACTTCAGAGTATGGTCGATACAAGAAGACAATGAATAACGGTGTTTGTGTTTTGGGAAGTTGTTACAATGAGCTAGATCGTGATTATTACGGTATTTTGATCGAGATTGTTGAGTTGGTATATTTTGGGTCAGGAAATACGATTACATTATTCAAATGTGATTGGTTTGACAATGAACGTGGAGTTCATATGGATCAGCAACTCAACCTTGTGGAGGTCAACCATAGAAGAACAGTAGCTTCACCTGATTGCTTCGTACTAGCCCAGCAAGCTCAACAAGTATACTATACTAGTGTTGCTTCAACGCGTAGAGATAGACAAGATTGGTGGGCAGTTGTGAAGACCAAAGCAAGACATCTCACCCAAGTGGAAGGAGTCACATCAAGAGATCAAGAGATCAATTTATGGGTAGAATTTGCATTTCAAGACGATCAACCACCGTATGCTTTGCCACTCGTTTATGATGCTTTGGAGCTAGATGTGCAACCATTGGTATAGAATGATGTCTATCCCGAAGAAGTAGATAGTGATGAAGTTACAACTGAGGGCATGGTTGGTATTGAAGAGTTAGCACAAGACAGCGAGGGAGACAGTGACACACATGAATATGAAGAAAACACTGACACAGAGGACGTACAAGAGGAGGTATGTGCTATAAATTCATGGGGTTTTTTATTAGATTGATGTTAATTAGCCACGATTCATAATGTGTATTGTTGATAATTTTTAAAGTAAAATATTTTCTTGTCTATAGGACGACTATTGATGGAGGGGACTGCTAAATTATAGTGAATACAGATAATCGTACGTCAAAGGTACATTTCATACATTCCACTAATTTTCAAATTATGTTTGGAAGAAATATTAGTAAATTTTAAAATTTTTTGTCTAAAAATTAAATTTTGCATCACATTATTTTAGAAAATAAGTTTAATATTACACTACATTTAGGCTATGTTTGATAGCACCAAAGTTGACGAAAATGGAATTTTTTTTTCTTATTTCAATTATTTGGTTGTTTGATGGTAAAATATTGCCAAGAAAATGTTTTCTATCTTTTGTCCATTTCTCTGTGGAATCACGGCAAATATTTTCTCATTGTTTGATAGGTAAAATATTTTCTAGCTAAGTTGGAAATTTTTTTCGGTCACGTTTGATCATTTATGGTGTTGTTACAGAATTTATCTTTTTGAAAAATAAAAATTTTATTATGAAATACAATTACTCATAACATTAATAATATAAATCTAATTATATTATATTATATTATATTATATTATTATATAATATAATAATAATATACAAAAAAAATAAAAACAAACCTTTACCTTGCAGAAGGGGGGGGGGGGTTCGATCCCCCCAAATGAAATAAGGGTGGGTCGACCCCCACTATTTATTTTCAAGGGGGTCGACCCCCCAGTTAAAAATACGAATGAATTTCCTTCCCCCTTTTTTTCCTCTACGTTTTCAACAGCCGAGCTAAAAGTTATTGCTCTCAAAGTTTACCACTCCAAACTATTTTATTTCGATTTCTTTTTAAATGGCTACTTTCGTTTTAATTTTCGGTACTCTTATTTTCATCAAAATTGAACTTAAATACCATTCTAAAATACTCACGATCTAGTTTCTCGTATCCTTGCCGAAACGTAATATGGTCAACTATAGTAAAAGTTGCGACTTGTCAAAATAGGTCGTTTAAAACTAAAATTTCGCATGCCAACCTTCTTTATTAAAGTTTTCGAGACACATACAAAAATCGAATACGTGTCTACAATATGCCATTTCAAATAATTATATATTCATTTAATTATTTTTATTTCGACAAATAAGTTTACTGATTAGTTTTGGTCTATTATTTTTTAACGTTGGGACGAATTCTTAGTTCCACTTTGAAGTATATTCCATACACTTCAATCCATATCTTCCCAATTATGGAATTGATAGTCAATTTATTAAATAGATAAAATTACTTAAAATAATATTTAAAATTCTTATTTATTTTTCGTTTACGTCAGCTAAATTAAAATTTTTATTTGACTTTCAAGTAGGTAATGTTAAATGTGAATAATTTAATGTAATAATATGATGAATTTTTGGGTCGTTACAATTCTACTCTATTTGACACGGAGAATAATGCCAACCAAACAAAAAAAACTTGAAAAATTCTCCACTTTTTTAACCTAAAAAATTTAAACAATCAAACACATTCAATTGATATTTTGTACGTAGATAATTTCTTGAAAAATATTTTCTTACCATCTATTTTTTATTTTTGCTATCAAACATAGGGTTACTGTACTAATTGGCGCTATCTCGAAAATGGTAGTAAGCTGAAATAATTTGCCCCAGTGATAATATACAACCATCTCTCTCAGAAAACCATTCTCCCAATCTCTCCATACCTCTCAGTCACGCACGGTAAAATGGAATTCAGACTCTTGTCTTCGATTTCTCACACAACCGCCATGGAGGTTTTGCAGCTTACCCTCTTGCCCATTCATCTGGTGTGATTTTGGTAAGGGTTTGCTGATTTTTTGTAAATTTTATAATGGGATTCAGCTTCATATGTATTTGCAAAAATGATTTAACTCTTAATATTGAATAAGCATTTTAATTAGCAGATAAGATCAGGGCTTTTTGTCTTCATTCTATGAATAAATCCTCCAGCCAAGGAATCATAAGAAAAAATTTGTCTTCAAATCAAGCTAGTTCCAAATCAGCTCTTCTTGTACACAAATTCATCTTAGACTTGTTAAGAGACAGATTTTTTCCTTGTTTCCTTTGGGTTATTTGATTTAATTCCGTTGTTTGTTAGTTTAATTTACTTTGACAAAAAAAATAAAAAGGAGAAAGTTGTGCGATGGAGTCAGAATAATGGGTCTGTGCAAACTCTTAACCTGATTTACTATTGATATTTTGTATTCTTAATTCCTAAACTTGAATAGAAAATGGGGGAAGCTATAGAATCTGACTGAAATTTGAGTGGCAGGGCATGAATATGATGGAAAGTGGGGATGAATTGTTGGTTAACTCAAAAGAAGAATCAATTAAATAAATTTGAGTGGCAGGACATGAATATGATTGGTTTGATAATATTGTTCTACTGACATAATTCTGAAGAAAAAGCCTTCAATTACAAGTCCATTTCTTATTCAGCTAACTTCTATTGTGATTTTTGTGTCTTTTTATCCTCTACATTCATTGTTCTTAGGATAAAAAGTGTTCAGTATGTTTTTTTAATCTTCTTTCTATGTTGATGCCTGCTTAATTGACTCTAAATTATATAAAGGATATATATTCCATCAAGTTGATATGGTTCTTCAGTTATACTTTCTTGTCCCATCACATATCCATCTCAACATCCTTATGCTGGCTCTTTGATGTGGATCTGTTGAACTCTTGGATGAGTTTTATAAGAAGGAAAGAAAAGAGAATAATTTTATCAATATGGATTAAGAATATCGGTTTTTTCCCCCCCTCATTTTTCTGGTTATATTGATGAAAGTTGTAATGTTATCATCCAAATTTGTAATGTATAATCATGTACTTTATTGATGAATCTTCCTTCTTTTTTGTTGTTTAATTTGCAATGTCACTTGTGTTTTAGATAATCTTTTAGGTGGTTTTACGTCTTATAACAAATTTTACCAGTGGTTGCAATTGCAAAGATGCCAATATGCACCTGCTGGGGAAGGTGTGAGTCTGTGACTAAGGCTTAAGCTTCAATACATAATCAAAACAATGATAGCTGAAGAAACGTTCAAGATCATGTTGGAAATTTTAATGATGACCATATTACAAATAGAGTAATAGTTCCTCCATTTGTATTTTTATTGCACTTGAGAATTTTTCTTTTGATGCTTTTACTCTATTGTAGATCACTTCAAAGTATACCTCTCTCCATTGCAGCTGAGTTGACAGCCAATTCATGAGGCATCTGAGGTACTTCTAGAGTCTACTTGTCTTCCTGCATCTCTTTTATTAAAATGCTTTTTCTTCATTTCAAGATTTCTCAAATTTGTTCAAGGCTAGTGATCGAAGTTTAAATCTTGCGGTTGTTACGTATATATAACGATTTTTTTATATAAGAATACATATATAAAAAATAAAAAAGTGACAGTGGAGAATTTTCATACTTCAGTTAGGCTTGATTGGTTGTCAATGCTTCACCCTAATATGGCTCGAGCTTCGTTTAATTTTTGGTATTAAATCAACTTCATCCTCAACCACCTAGATCAAGCTCAAAATAAAAATGGATCATAGAGATTACAGAAGCTCTATCAACATCATAGCAGCATCGATGTTAAGATATGAGACAAATGATGACGTGATGGATGTGGTACCTAAAATGCATATATTTATTTGTTTTGATAATGTGGTGACATACTACTGAGCAAATATTTTGAAAATTTTGTTTCTAAATTGGAGAAAACTTCGAGAAATTAGTGGGCAGTTCTGGTGAATTATTTGTGGTCCGATAATTTGGGTAGCTAAAGGGGTTGAGGATGAAACATTTAAAGAGTGGTGGAGTGTAGTACAGAAGGATTTGATGTTTAATTGGGGGTTGAATAACGAAACCTAAAGAAGGATTTTAACTTTTAAGGCTTTGAAAAGAAGTACTTATTTTATTTTTAATGAAATCATAACAAATGTACTGTAAAATGAAGTCGTGCTTGCCCCCATTGGATTAGATCAGAACCATTAAAAAAATTAAGAAATCTTTCCAACAAGTTGGTGAGGTTACAATCATGTTTATATGTGCTTGATCTTGGCTCAGTTACAACTAAAACCACTAGCTCAAATCGAAATTGAGAAATTTGAACTATTTGCAACCTTGACTCGAGGAAAGCTTGCAAAGTTCACGAGCAGTCTTTGACTTGATTGCATATCTAGACTGGTATCCTATGTACTTGAAAATAAAAAAAGTGACAGTGGAGAAGAATATTACTTGTTATAGCAAATAAAACATGTTCATATGTGAAATATCATCTCAAGAATTACACTAGTTTTTACAGGTATAAAAGATCTGTTTTCTCCCCCATTAAGCCATCTAGACTATATTAATGTCACATTGATGACAACGCCAGAGCAAAAAAGTGTAAAATTTCCTTCTATGCCTTTCAGGTCAATGGCCCAGCATATGCATTTTTTTCTAACTTCCCTCCTACAGCATTACCCAGAACAAAAATATCTCCTTTATATTTCCATGACATGCAACTCATTGTTTGATTTTACATGAATTGTAAGAACTTTAACAGATATCAAAATTAATTTAATGTTTGAACAAATCACATAGAAATTATGAACTTGAATGAGAAAAGTTTCTGCAAAGGGCACCAAATTCTTCATGGTGTGTAATTTATTTTCCTATTGTTTTCAATAGTACTTAGAAATTATGATGATAACATTAGCCATGTTTCTGTTTCTTTTTTTCTTTTTTCTTTTTTTTTGTAGATTGTAGACATAAAAAAAATATATATATTTATAAATATTAATTGGATTGGATCAATCTAATTTTGTTTTAATCCAATTAAGTCCATTAAATAAAGTCTAAAAAAGCCCACCTAAAAGAAGTCCATGGATGAGGCCCATCCTACTTTTCAAAACCCTAACCATTTTATTTATTTATTTAAATAAATGAGGTGGTTACAAAATTTTCTCTATAAATAGGACCATTGGTCCATGAAAAAAAAAAGAAGGAGAAAAAGAAAAGAAAAGCAAGAAAAAAATAATTGCAAGTGGGGAATACAAAAATTCTCTCAAACTTCAAATCATGTCCAAAATTCAAGAAGATCAAAGCCTTCTTAAAATCAAAGCAAGTCCAATCCGAAGTGCAAATCCAAAGTTCAAATTCAAGTCTCAAGTTCCAAGTAACAAACAAGCAATCTCTCAACAAATCAAGTTTTCCAGCTAATTCAGAAGTCCAGGAATCAAACCACGTGGCCCCTTGTCTTCAAACATGCAGATCGTTAATCAGAGGATTTTGCAATTTTTGCATTTACAAGAGCTGTCCACTTGTATTTTCTCAAATTCAATTTGTAACAATTTCAGTATTTTAATAATACCTCGAAATTCGTCGTACAAATTTCTTGGCACGCCCAGTGGGACCCTCTTGCCTCTCATCTTCCATTCTGTAAAACTTTCAAGTTTCAACAAATACATCAGACATGGCAAGCGAAAAAGCGAAGGAAACTGTGACCCATCTTGAAGAAACACTTGCTGAACTTTTCCATGTGACTAGAGCCCAAACAAAATCTGGGAAAACTCAACTGGTTACACCATTGAAGAAGTTCTCCAAAAAGGGCAAAATGAAAATCGCTTTCAAGAAGCAGGGCTCCCGGTCGTCAGAAAAGAACTTGGCAAAAAGTCCCCGTTCTGGTTCTATCTCCAGTGGCAGGTCTGTTTCTGGATCGACTCATGCTACTTCTCCACGAAAAATGGGGAGACGCTTCTGAAGAATCAATCGAGCCGGTGATGGTAACAGAAATGTCGCCAGACACTGATGATCGAGTTCAACAAATGGCAGTCTCCATTGAAAAGTTGACAAAGTCTTTGGAGGAAAAAGATGCACAAATCGCCGCTCTCATGCATCGACTGGAGTTGCAAAGCCCTTTGAAAAAGGACAACCCAGAAAATGCAAGCTCTTCCAAAGTTAAAGATCCTGAAACTCAAGAGTACTAGCAAAAGCAAGATATGCATGACCGTACTGTTGTGCAAAATGTGTTTCGTGACACCACTCAACTCTCTGTTGGCTCATTGTCCGTCCAACAACTTCAACATATGATCACTGACACCCTCCGTGCTCAATACGGTGGCTCACCGCAATCTTCATTGGTTTATGCCAAACCATATAGTCGTCGAATCGACGAGATGAGAATGCCTCTTGGCTACCAACCATCGAAATTTCAGTATTTTGATGGAAAGGGCAACCCGAAACAACATGTAGCTCATTTCATTGAAACGTTTAACAATGCTGACACATACAATGATACCATGGTAAAGCAGTTTGTACGCTCCCTCAAAGGTGCTGCATTTGAATGGTATACAGACTTGACAGCCGAGTCAATTGACAGTTGGGATCAGCTCGAACGTGAATTTCTCACACCCTTCTATAGCACCAGACGGACCGTCAGCCTTCCAGAACTTGCCAGAACTAAGCAAAATAAGGAGGAACCAGTTGTTGAATATGCCTCACTCTTTTGAAGAGTTGGCCACATTTGCTCATGATCTAGAAATTCAAATTACAAGGCATGGAAGTTACTTGCCAAGCGACCCGCGTGACAAAAAAGATCCCAAGAAGGAAGTCAAAAAGGACAGTAAGCCAGGTAAGTTGAAAGAATCTCTGGCCATATCTACCGCTCCTGCAAAAATCACTTTTCAGAAATCAAGTTCAAATCCAAATCCAAATTCGAAGCCAAAGCAGGAGTTCATGCCTAACAAGGCACAAGCACAAAAGAAAGGTCTTCTAAGTTTGAAAGAACTTGAAGAAAAGGAGTATCCATTCTCAGACTCCGAAGTTTCTGGAATTTTAGATCAACTCCTTGAACAACGAATAATCGAACTTCCAACATCGAAGAGGCCAGAAGAGGCTAGTCAAGTTGATCATCCTAAGTACTGCAGGTTCCACAGAATAATCAGTCATCTGGTGGAGAGATGTTTCGTGTTGAAAGATCTTATTGTTCACTTGGACAAAGAAAATAAGATCAAACTCAAAACTGGTGAAAATCCAACGGCTGCTTGTTCGATGATTTCCTTTGGGTCATTCGATCCAATCCCTGTTGCAAATAAAGAGCAGTTTGCCCCTATTGCATATGATATGGACAAGTTCTCACCTGAGGTAACAGAGTTTGGACCTCAACTTCCAAAAGGAGCTATTCCAGTAGAGTTCGAGGTAGACGGAGAAGTCACCATCACATACATATATCCAGAAATGGATAAACCACATGCTCCCAACCGTCCAACATTTTATGAAATCATGACAGATGACTTGGATGTTTGGGATTCCGATTCGGAATCTGAAGATGAAATTGGTGATGGTTGGTCCACATTCATAAGCAAGAAGGAGAAATATCAGACGGCCAACAAAATAGGTAAAATACCATCTTTGATATCTCTTGCAGGACCAACACTGGGGGCATTGAGTATGGAAATCTCCCCTATTGAAGAAACACCTTCAAAAGAAAGTGATATACCATGGAATCTCGTGAAAAGACGACACCAAAAAGCTCAACAACTACCAAATCCTGATATACGTGATGAACAATCAAGGCTAAGAAGGAGGCCAAGAAATAGTAAGAAGAAGCCCAAAGCTAAGACAAGTTCACCTCCTAGACCCATAACTTTGGGAGAGTATTTTCCTCAGGATTTCTTTGATAAAGAATGTTTCACTTCTAACATCATCGGTCTAGATGGAGAAAGTAAATCAAAGAATGTTGCAGGAGAGAGTTCGAAGGCGAAGAAAGTAATATCACGTCTCAATAATATCTTTTCAAACACAAGTTTGTCTGAGGCTCTAGATCTACCTTTTGATGATAGGATGGCTTTGATCACGGCATTGATTGATCCAGAAGCTTATCAAGGGAAAGTGTTGGAACCAATTACTTCTACAACTTACCAAGACTGTATGGCCACAATCACATTCAATGACGATGACTTACAGCTGGGATCTCGTTTGCATAACAGGCCTCTATATGTCTGTGGTTATATCCGGGAGTGCAAAATACATCGGATAATGATTGATTGTGGTTCAGCTGTGAACATTATGCCAATCAATACTATGAAGAAAATTGGAATAAAGATTGGAGATCTGTCTAAAAGTAACATCATGATTCAGGGATTCAATCAGAAAGGTCAAGGAGCCATTGGCATGATACGCTTGAAGCTACAAATTGCAGACCTAGTTTCCACAGCTCTCTTCCATGTCATTGATGCCAAAACATCTTATGAATTACTTCTTGGACGTGTCTGGCTGCACGAAACAGGAGTGGTACCCTCAACTTGGCATCAATGTTTTAAGTACAACCGAGATGGAGAAGTCAAATGCGTGGTAGCTGAGACCAAGCCCTTCCTGAAAGAAGAAGCTTACTTCCCAGACGCCAAGTTTTACCTTGAAGATGAAGAATTTCATTCGGCATGGTTATCTACAGCGGGGTTTGAAATGGAAAGTGTTAATCAGAAAGTTATAGTTCCACCACATCAACTTATGACAAGTAAATCAAAACTTACTTGTGAAAGGTCTTATAGAGGTAAACAACCTCAGGCAACCTCAAAAAGTGTTGAGTTATCGAGGAAAGAATTGACTTTTCCGATACCTAACATTACAAAACTAGCTATACCACATCAACTTATGAAAGTTACAAAGGTCGGTGAAGCTTCAACATCTATTCCAAGTATATCAAGACTCCGTATCTCTGATTCACCTGAACTGAACTTGACACATGCAAAAGGAGTTGACGATATGAAGAGAACTTTCAAGGGATGTTACAATCCGAGAGTCAATAAACTGTTTGAAAATGCTGGGTTTGGAAGAGGAGAACCTCGAAAATTAGGTGATCTTGACGCAGTACTTGCAGGTGGACGTGTCCCATCTAGTTTGGATGGATCAATTATATCACAACCAAAATATGGCTTGGGATATAATCCAAATCAACCAAAACAGATTAAAGTTAAGAAGGTCTCCTCAAACCCAATCATGATTCAAATATGTGAGATTCCTGAAGAAAAATCCGAAGAGTCGAGACC
Organism: Ligustrum vulgare; assembly: GCA_963555705.1. NCBI lineage: Eukaryota > Viridiplantae > Streptophyta > Magnoliopsida > Lamiales > Oleaceae > Ligustrum > Ligustrum vulgare. The sequence goes on along the minus strand of OY743173.1, from coordinate 43,117,012 downwards.
TTCCGTATTTGACCGAATTCAAGGTGAAAATGTCAAAGTTTCGGTATTCGAAAGGCTAAAGGGAGAATCTTCAACAACCACTGAATCAAAAGACAAAGTCTCAGTCTTCCATAGGTTAAGTAGCAATGACCCTATATCTGCTCAAGTTGATGAAAAAGCTCGGACTTTTATAGAATCGTCTCAAAGGCAATTTGCCTTATCTCTACTTGGAGTTAAGAATTCAGATAGGAGTTTAAAGACTCAACGTTCTAGGAGAAGGCACAAAACTAGAAAGATTTCCAAGCTTCAAAAGAATGACAGAAATGAAGAAAAAGTATCAATAAAGCACATTGCTTTTGAAGAAGTTGGTAACCCAGAATCTGAAGTTGAAGACTCAAACACATCAGATGAACCTGGACCAGCTCCGTCAACATTTGAAGAAGGGGGGCAAGCTACTGTGGATGATTTGAAACAGTTGAACTTGGGGACAGAAGAGGAGCCGAGGCCAATCTATGTCAGTGCCCTTCTGAGTCCAAAAGAAGAATCTGAGTATTTAAACATGCTACAAGAATACAAGGATGTTTTTGCATGGTCCTACAAAGAAATGCCAGAGCTGGATCCTAAAGTTGTTGTGCATCATCTTACAGTAAAGCATGGAGTTCATCCTATCAAGCAACCTCAGAGAAGATTTCGGTTAGAATTGATTCCCCAAATTGAAGTAGAAATCAACAAACTCATTGAAGCTGGGTTCATACGTGAAGTCAAGTATCCGACTTGGATTGCTAACATTGTTCCTGTCAGAAAGAAGAATGGACAGTTACGAGTTTGTGTTGACTTTCGAGACCTAAATCAAGCTTGTCCTAAAGATGATTTTCCACTTCCAATAACAGAGTTAATGGTGGATGCAACAACTGGATACGAGGTTCTTTCTTTCATGGATGGATCTTCTGGGTACAATCAAATCCGAATGAATCCTAGAGATGAAGAGCTTACAGCATTCCACACACCTAAGGGGATATACTGTTATAAGGTCATGCCTTTTGGATTGAAAAATGCCGGGGCAACTTATCAACGGGCAATGCAAAAGGTTTTTGATGACATGATGCATGAGAAAGTTGAATGTTATGTGGATGACCTTGTTGTCAAGACAAAAAGACGAGACGATCATCTACAAGACTTACAAGATGTTTTCAAGAGACTCCGGCGCTATCAGTTGAAAATGAATCCATTAAAGTGTGCATTTGGGGTCACTTCTGGAAAGTTTCTTGGCTTCATAATCTGACATCGAGGCATTGAGATAGACCAATCAAAAATTGATGCCATAATTAACATGCGTGAACCCAGCAATTTACATGAACTAAAAAGTCTTCAAGGAAGGTTAGCATATATTCGAAAATTTATTTCTAATCTTGCTGGTCGTTGTCACCCATTCAACAGGTTGGTAAAGAAAGATGTACCATTTGAATGGAACGATGCATGTCATGATGCTTTTCAAAGTATTAAGAAATATCTACCTCACCCACCAGTGCTTACAGCTCCAACTCCTGGAAAGCCATTGACTCTCTATGTTGCAGCGCAAGAATATTCTCTAGGTGCTCTTCTTGTCCAAAACAACGATGAAGGAAAGGAGAATGCGCTCTATTACTTGAGCCGGACATTAGTAGGTGCTGAATTGAAGTACTCACCAATTGAGAAGATGTGTTTGGCATTGATATTTGCAGCTAAGAAATTGAGGCATTATATGTTAGCACACACAATCAATCTAGTCTCAAGGGTGGATCCATTAAAATACATAATGTCAAGGCCTATTCTTTCTGGAAGGATAGGAAAATGGGCACTTCTATTATCAGAGTTCAACATCAATTTTATTCCTCAAAAGGCTGTTAAAGGACAAGCATTAGCAGATTTTCTCACTGATCATCAAATTCCAGCAGAATGGGAGCTCTCTGAAGACCTTCCGGATGAAGAAGTCTTTTACACTGAAGTTGTACCTTCATGGAGGCTATTCTTTGACGGGGCAGCTCGAAAGTACGGTGCTGGAGTAGGAGTCGTATTTGTCACTCCCCATGATCAAGTTATGTCATATGCCTTTGCTTTGACAGAAAAGTGTTCCAATAACATGGTAGAATATCAAGCTCTCATTATTAGTTTGGAGACTGCATTGGACATGGGAATTAATCAATTAGAAATCTTTGGAGATTCTATGTTGATAATCAACCAGCTTCTATCTGAATATGAAGTCAGAAATTTGGATCTAAAGCCATATTATGAGTACGCATCAACACTTTTGAAGCAGTTTGAATCAATACAAATCAAATTTGTTCCAAGAAATGAAAACAAAGAAGCTGATGCATTAGCCAATTTAGCTGCTGTTCTAGCCAGATCAGATGAAGAGTCTATTCACCAGGTGTCAATTGTTCAAAAATGGGTTATTCCACCACTATTGCCAGAGAATCTGCAAGAAAACAACAGTGTTGAAGTTTCCGATGAAGAAAAAGCTGATTGGAGGCAACCAATAATTGATTATCTTCAACATCAGAAGTTACCGGACAATCCCCGTCGTAGGACTGAAGTCCGAAGGCGTGCTTCTTGCTTCATATTCTACAACACACTCTATCAACGTTCATTTGATGGAGTTTTCCTTCGATGCCTAAGTAATGAGGAAAAATCACACGTTCTTGAAGAATCTCATTCTGGAATATGCGGTGCTCATCAGTCCGGGCCCAAGCTCCACTTTCGGATAAAAAGAATGGGGTACTATTGGCCAACCATGGTTCAAGATTCTATGGACTATGCAAGGAAATGTGAAGCTTGTCAAGTCCATGCAAATTTCATCCACCAGCCTCCGGAACCATTGCACCCGACGATAGCCTCGTGGCCTTTCGATGCTTGGGGCCTTGATGTGATTGGACCTATAACTCCAAAATCTTCAGCTGGACATTCATACATCCTTGCTGGAACTGATTATTTCTCCAAGTGGGCTGAAGCTATACCGCTGAGGGAAGTAAAGAAAGAAAATGTTGCGGATTTCATTCGTGTTCAAATCATTTACCGGTATGGAGTTCCTCGACACATCATCACTGATAATGGAAAGCCTTTCTGCAATAGCCACATAAATAATTTATGTGCTAAATTTAGGTTCAGACAATACAATTCCTCCATGTATAATGCAGCAGCCAACGGACTTGCAGAAGCATTCAACAAGATCATGTGCAACCTGTTGAAGAAAGTTGTGTCTAAATCAAAAAGGGACTGGCATGAAAGAATTAGAGAAGCCTTGTGGGCTTACCGCACTACTTACCGGACCCCGACACAAGCTACCCCTTATGCTTTGGTGTATGGAGTAGAAGCTGTCCTGCCTTTAGAATGCCAAATTCCATCATTGCGGATTGCTATTCAAGAAGGGTTGACAACAGAAGAAAATGCTCGTCTTCGACTCGAGGAGCTAGAAGCTATGGATGAGAAGAGACTAGAGTCACAAATGCACTTGGAATGTTATCAGGCTCGTATGGCAAAGTCCTTCAACAAAAGGGTGCGGCCAAGATCATTTCAAGTAGGAGATATGGTACTTTCAGTGCGCAGACCAATCATAATCATAAGAAAAACTGGGGGCAAGTTACAACCTAAATGGGATGGTCCATTTCTTGTTACTCACGTGTTCACAAATGGAGCATACAAGATCGTTGACAAAGATGGACTGCAAATTGGACCTATCAACGGAAAATTCCTAAAGCGTTTTTACGCTTAAAGTTCTTTAAATCTTGTTGTACCTAAATGTACTACTCCTGGCCCGCAAGAGGATAAACTGTGAACGGCTCTATAAACAAAAAAAAATATGTTGTTGTAATGAACTACGTTTTGACTTAATCCCTTTTGGGTACGTAGGCAGTTTGAATGGAAATTATAAATTCAAGTTCAGTCAAAATCAATAAATTCTTTCTATTTTTCTTGTATTAATCTTTCTTTGCAAAAAAAAAAAAAAAAGGTGTACAAGAGAGATGCAAGAGAAAAAAAAATCCAATAAAGAATGATGTTGATGAATCAAAGTTCATTCAACATAGCAAAAAAAAAAAAAAAAAGAAGAAGAAAAAGAAGTCTTCATTCTATCTTAATCAATCACTGTCAATCAGCTGCAAGAAGTTGTCTTCAAGAGTCTTCCTTTCTTGGTCAATGGATCCTGCACTTGCTCCAATGAGGTCTTCTTCGTCTCAAGTGAACTGGTATTTTCCTGGCAAGTTTGGAGTTCATCACGAAGTCTATCCAGCTCTGAATTCAAATCACTAATTCGAGCTTCCAAAGAAGAACATGTGGAATTCCCTGCTGCTATCTGGATATCAAGAGATTTCAACTGTTTAGCCTTTTCTTCTGCAGTCAAACACTCCAAGTACTGCTATCTTTTAGCAAGATAAACATCAACTCCTCCAAGAAATGCATCCATATATCTCATCAAAGGCATTGGATCTGCACGGAATTGATTGATGATCACATCCCGAAGAGTTGATTTGCTTTCATTCCACCAAGTCCAAATGTTGGAAAAACCATGCTTCAAAGCTTCCTTAAACAATGCCCGCAGGAAATTAATCTTGGCTTCTTGTAGAGCATTCTTCAAGAAAGAAGATTCTTCGGTAAATCTGTGCAAAGGACCAGAGATGGAAGAACATATTGGTGTCGTCTCACAATTATTTATCTTCTGACCTAGAGCTGGTAATGCTAATAAGGGAGAGATATTCGAAGTATCCTGTCCAATCTCTGAACTGCTAACTCGCAAAGGCTCAGAATTCACCTCATCATTAAGATCATCTTGATTAGGTGATATGACACCGTTATTAATACTGCTTGGGTATTTGCAAGGAGGCTCATGTCTATCGTTACCATAAATTTCATCAAGTACAACAATCATCTCATGGTTCTCATTACGATGATCTGCTGAATAAAACATCCCTTCAGGAACTTGTGGAAATCCTACAACAAATAGAAAGTTGAAGAAATTAAATACCAATCTATTAGGGCATTGAATGGGCTAAAAATGAAGATGTATACCTGCGTTTCGTGTTTGAGGCGACAGATCCAAATTTTCATCGCCATAGGATACATCTGGGATACTCAAGTCATGTCTAAATGTTTCAAAACAAGCTTCCTTAGGATTCTCCACAAACCTGAGAATCTTTAGGTCGTATTGTTCGCTTCCGATGCAATATTTGAGAAAGGGGAATCTGAAGTTCAAATTCGAAACGGCAAATGAGATGCAAATTATCATTCAAAAAAAAAAAAAAATTTTAATGATAAATAAATCTTACCTGATCTCTAGGACTCCTGCTTTCTAAAGGAAGTGTGGCATCAAGTGTTTGAGGTGTTCGGTCCATAGAGCTACTGCTTTCTGAAATTGTAATGGGCTCATGTACCTTCTCTACATGTTCTGAAGTGGAAGTGATCCATGCGAGAGTGTATTATTTTAATTTTCTTGATACCTCTTTCATTTGGAACATCCAGAGGTCTCTTCCGAAGAGTCGCTTGACAATCTACATAAGAGGAGTCCAATTCACAGGCATTATAAGTTCATGTTTGTTCGGGGGAAGATGGAGATTTACCAAGTACAAAGTTATTATCTTCGCTGGACAATAAATCTTGCACTTTAATCTTGTTCAGACCAGGATATACTTTATCTTCCCACCAAGCGTTGTATGATAGATTAACTTAAAGTTGTATATCATCAATGCGCCCCGGAAGATGAAATGTGCATCTACTCCCTACATGCATCAAAGATAACCAAGCATGGTAGAGGGTGCACGCATTGGCTGTAAACATCATTGGTTTTGGTGAGCCTGAAATTGTTTGCCTAAAGCCTTGTTGTCTTGCAAATCTGTGAGGATTGTAAGCTTTAAGAATAAACAGGTTATTACCACGACGGTAAGAAAGAAACCCTGGTCGGATACTTATCATGAACTCTGAAGTCTCTATAGATCTTTCATTGTTATCTGTGCGTATTCCACCATGAGGTAAATAAATCGGATTCCACGAAAAATCATTAGAGTCCATTTTTCCACGAAGGAGTTCTCGACAATCAAATGAATCAACCTCCCAATGTTGAAAATCATTTAAAGTCCCAGCATATCTTCGGATAATAGGACGACCAATGCTCTTGTCAACGTTAGCATAGATGCCCCAAACAAAATAAGTTGCAGCCCAAGCGTACAAAAAAATGTCCAAGAAATGTATATTTGACTGATCTAATGTCATGGCCAGTCACGCAATTTGTTGTCTCGGTAAGTCCTCTATAAATGCAAGCTAAGATGGGAGGTACCAAGCTGTAAGTTGATTTTATAGTCATTCTGGAAGCTACTTTAAAAGTTCTCACCCTGAGACAATCATCTCTAGAAGGAAAAATAAAATGGCAGAGCCAAAGGGAAAGATAAGCTGCTATGTCCAACTCTTCTTGTTCTTCAACGGATAAAGAAGTATTCCAGTAGTCCATGTCCTTGTGTAGAATATAGTGTAATGTTTCTGTGCAAACAAGTCTCTGTAATTTTTCTTTGGCTACTGACTGATCTCCTGAAGATGGGTTTGCTTCCATAGCCTGCTTAAACGCCTTGCTTTTCCTTGGATTCGGAACACAATCATCAGTTTTGAACCAAAAATCAATCCAGTCGCTGTGGCGGACCCGCTCACTCTTCTTTTTGTCAACGATCAGTGAAAATGCCTTAAATAAATATAAGCAAGATCTGGGGAGGGAGTTTGTTAGTTCCAAAAGACTTGGTACTACCTCCTCGTAATAATCACCCCTGATGGAAAGTCCAGTAATCTCTTCCATATCCCAAAGCGAAATGCTGATCTCTCCATTGGCAACTACAAAAGTGTTGGTCTCCGGGAACCAAACTTCGCAAAGAGCTCGATAAATAGAGTCGGGTCGAGAGTAGTCCTTAGTGGCAGAGTAAACTGCATGAGCTAGTTCAGGAAGATTTTTCTTGATGAGAAGCTTATGAATCCAAAGGGACCATTCCCAAAACTTCGACAAGAAAGAAATCTCTCCACGATAATGGACTGTACTTCCCCATCTGATCTCCCTTCGATCAATTCTCTCAGAAATGATTGCTTTTGGAATGAATGTTGTGTCTGAAGTGTGATGCAGAGGAGGACACAAATAAGGATGTCTAGTACGAGTTGAATTCCTCTGGCTGACACTGAGAATACGCATGTCCATACCCTGCAAAAGAACTGCATAGACGAAAGGGTATGTCATTGGCTTATGGATGATAAGTTTAAAGTCTCCTATCAAGTTGCATGGAAGCTTCAAAGTAGCCTTGGGGAAGCAAAGGATTTGACTTTTCCATGCAGGATCATAAAATTCCTTAATTTCAGGTAATTTCAAATTTTTCTTGTCTTTGGAATTTTGTTTTGCCATCCCTGAAAAAAAAAAACCAGCAGATAGGATAAATAAAATAAAATAAAATAAATAATTCTTCAAAAATCAACGTTTCCATCCTGAAAATTTTATTATGTCGGGGAGTATCCAAATAGATACATTCCGCATATTTTTCAGGTCTTCAAAATTTCAATCCTGAAAATTTTATTATGCTGGAGAGTATCCAAATAGATACATTCCGCATATTTTTCAGGTCTTCAAAATTTCAATCCTGAAAATTTTATTATGTCGGGGAGTATCCAAAAGGATACATTCCGCATATTTTTTAGGTCTTCCAAATTTCAATCCTGAAAATTTTATTATGCCGAGGAGTATCCAAAAGGATACATTCCGCATATTTTTCAGGTCTTCAAAAATCTTCAACCTGTAAAAGTAAATCTAGCGGGGGATATCTAAAAAGATACATTCCAAAGATTTACCAAATTTTCAAAGTACATGTTTAAGAAAGAAAAAATGTTCAAAACACAGTTCCACCTTCAAATTGCTCGTCCGTTTTCGATGATCCTGTCAACAAATAAAAAAAAAGGGGAACACGTGAATTGGGTTTTTTGCTTTCAAAGACATAAACCAATTAAATTTTGTTTGTGTATCAAAAAAAAAAAAAATGTGTCAAATACACCTCTCACTCACGCCTCTCTCATGTCTCACACATTATGATTCATTCTCCAATTAAATCAAAATCTTGACAAGATAATGATTTGTAATTACATTCTATTTTTCTAAAAAAAAAAAAAAAAAAAAAAAAATGGGCACCTTCAAGGTAATCGAATGGTAGGATTCTTATTTTCCTTTTCTTTTCTGATTGCTTTCTTGATATGTGCACAAAATCCAAAAGTCAATTCAAAAGCCAAATAAATTATTTGCTGTCTTGAATTTCTCGGATTCACCACAAATTCTAGGCCTCTTGTCTCCAAATTTTTTTTATCTTTTCAAAACATGATGTAAACGTAGGGAAGGGTATAGACTTCTAACTTTATGTATTGGACACTAAACTATTTGTGTTTAATAAAGTATGTAGTTCATGTTGATATAAAATTCTTTGATTAGAAGGATAAGTTCTAATGGAGTCCAAGATTAATCAAACTCTAAATAAATTCAAAATTTTAAACCTCAATGTTTGGGCTCTGCGTTTTTTTTCTTTTTTTCGTGTTTAAAAAAAATGGAGTTTACCCATACAAAACCTAATAGGATTCAAATTGTCAAATCTTTTCGGAATTAAAAGATTTCAAACCGATTTTGAATTCGCGGATAAATTTCAAGTGTCCGAGTACAACTAAAATCGTATCAAAAAATTTCAAATTCAAAATTCAAGATTTATCTATTTATTTATTTTCATAATAAATAAATAAATAAATCTTGGGGGGCATTTGTAGACATTAAAAATATATATATATTTATAAATATTAATTGGATTGGATCAATCTAATTTTGTTTTAATCCAATTAAGTCCATTAAATAAAGTCTAAAAAAGCCCACCTAAAAGAAGTCCATGGATGAGGCCCATCCTACTTTTCAAAACCCTAACCATTTTATTTATTTATTTAAATAAATGAGGTGGTTACAAAATTTTCTCTATAAATAGGACCATTGGTCCATGAAAAAAAAGAAAGAAGGAGAAAAAGAAAAGAAAAGCAAGAAAAAAATAATTGCAAGTGGAGAGTACAAAAATTCTCTCAAACTTCAAATCAAGTCCAAAATTCAAGAAGATCAAAGCCTTCTTCAAATCAAAGCAAGTCCAATCCGAAGTGCAAATCCAAAGTTCGAATTCAAGTCTTAAGTTCCAAGTGACAAACAAGCAATCTCTCAACAAATCAAGTTTTCCAGCAAATTCAGAAGTCCAGGAATCAAACCACGTGGCCCCTTGTCTTCAAACATACTGATCGTTAATCAGAGGATTTTGCAATTTTTGCATTTACAAGAGCTGTCCACTTGTATTTTCTAAAATACAATTTGTAACAATTTCAGTATTTTAATAATACCTCGAAATTCGTCGTACAAGATAATAGTGTTTTGTCATGAGTGATTATCGACCAACACGAGGACGTGGCAGCACCTCAAGAACTAGAGCAAGGTCCTCCCATGTAAGTAGAGATGAGACAATCAACAGAGATGAGGTACATTTAAGTGATGAACTAAATAGTGAAGAGGAAATGATTGGGCTAAGCAATATCAACGATGCTACTGAGGAGGAATCATCTCCAAGGGAAGAAAATGGTAGGAGAGTTAGGCGGCGAGGTCCTAATCAGGGTACTCCTATCTCTAATTCACGTGGGCGGCGTGAAACTATTGTTCTTGAAACACGAGAGAGGTATCTTCAAAATTATTTTACTCAATTTCTACTTACCTCTTCTATTAATAATAAAATATGTTTTCATGTTACAACTTGGTTTAATTTTAGTTTCGATAGTATTCCGGCCACGAGAGAAGTAATGTGCATTGTGAAAGGATTCACGCATAGTTGTTATACTAGTTACGGTGATGTGCCTGATGACTTGCACAAGAATATGTTCAGAGAGTTTCTGGTAATTTCAATATACTTTTTCGCTTGAATTTTTTATATTTACATATTATTACCTACAAATAATATGAAATATTGCATCAATTTTTTAAATTGCTTTAGGAGAAATTCAAATGGCCCGATCATACAGATAGTGAAGTAGATATGGTATTTAGGAATATAGCTAGTAAACGATTGCGAGATACCTTTTGTGAACTTCGAGCACGCGTCAAAAAGAAAAGTTATTTAAATAATCTATTTTATTGGAAGAACTACAAGCCAATGGATTGATCATGAAGAATGGCTCAAGCATTTAGAGGAGTGGAGTATTGAGGAGTGGCAGAAGTTATCTCATACTAATTCGAATAATCGTGCCTCAACAGTGAAGGGTCTGCCACCTAAACATACAGGTGGTTCGGTGCCCTATGCGGTACATCGTAACCGTTTGGTATTATTCTTGATCTTTATGCTTATTTTTTATAATTAATATTATTTATTCTTAGTATTAATTTTTATCCCCGTTCAGGCAAAGGAGCTGAAACGTCTGCCGACTCCAGTGGAGCTTTTTGAGCGAACACATAGGAACCCATCTGGAGAGTTTTTAGATGAGAAGTCAAAGAGTACATACGTAAGAATGCAATACCTATACACTTATCTCGGATAGTTAGTATTTATTTTTTTAATGAATTTTATATTTTTTACAGTTATATTTATTTCTTCACTAACAACAATATTTTGTTATTTTAATTTTACAGGAAAATTATAATAATGCGATTGAGAAGAAATGGCCAAATCCATCTGAGCGTCCAGAATTCCACCCAGATACGTGGATCCAGTCTACGAATGGCATAAACAAGGGTCATGTACATGGCTTGGGGAATTCACAATTTGCTGAGGAAGTGAGAAATTCCGCTCGACGTTCACGATTGCGCTCACAGGGTGCCGAAATAGAGGCCCTTAAGAAGCAATTAAGAGAGTCAGAAGAGAGGAGACGGAAGGAAATGGAAGCTGCAAAATGGAGGAGACAAAAGGAATTGGAAGATTTAAAAGTCTCAATGGAAGCTAAAATGGAATTGTCTATGGAAGAGAAAATTAGAAACTTTCTTCGAGAAATTGGCTTCGCAAATTCTAAGCTCCCATCATCATCTGGATCATCTTAGAAATATAACAATTAGATGATGTGATCATGTATATTCAAACAAATATTTTCTATTTTTGTTCTAATATAATAGAAATTAAATTTGTTATATCTTATATTAAGATCTTTTTTAAATTAATTATATAACTTATAAGCGCAATAACGAAAAAATAATTTTAAATTGATTTTTAAAAAAAATTCTGACAGAATTGGATTTTTTAATTGAATTAGACGTCGTCTATCATTTCCGACGGATGTTAACTTCGTCATCGGAAAATTCCGACGTATAAGCTACCCATCGGAAATTTCGACGGTTAAAATTACCGTCGAAAATTTTCAACGGTTACATGCCCGTAGTAAATTTCCGACGGAGCATGGCCCGTCGAAAATTTCCTGCGGTTGCATGCCTCGTCGGAAATTCCGACGGTTACATGCTCCGTCAGGAATTTCCGACGGAAAAGATAAATCGCCGAAAATTTCCGACGTCGGAAATTTCCCCCCATCGAAAATTTTCAACGGAAACACTTCAGTTGTCGGAAAATAGTAATAGCGACCCATCTACCCCGACGGCTTTTCCAACGTTATAAGCCGTCGGAAAGGGGCTTTTCCGACGGAAATGTCACCTTCACCGACGGAAAAATCCGTCAGAAAAGGGTATTTTTTTGTAGTGACTTATTGCACTTACTTGGGCTCTAAAACTAAAATTTGTTTTATTATTTTGTCAATTTTCTACTTACCCCAATGCAATATCTTTTTATTTTAGTTTTGGACCCATTCAAAAGAAATCTAATAAGAAATTAAGGAAAGATGACGAAACTGGTAGGAAACCAAAATTATGGAGACTAGTTCGCAAACATTGAAAGATGAAATAATCGAATACTGGGATTTGGACATGAAAAAGGTATTAAAGACATTAAAAGAAGATTCTTTGGAGTTCAAAGGAGGATGTAAAGTGATAGGTCAAGCACCGAAAACCTTAATAAGCAAAATGAGAAACTTATGTGCGTAGTAGGGGAATAAATTAGTACACAAATTTTAGTACATAGAACCTCATGAGCACATTATATATTATTTGAAATATAGTTGAATTTGGAGTCCAACGCAAAAAAATGAAGTTCAATTCGGAGTTGTAGATCAAAAGTTATGTACGTTCGAGATTTGATGCCAAAACTCAAAATATATGGCATGCGCAATTGCCTTCCTTAAGGATGTCAAAAGTAGAAAAGAAATTGATATAACCAAGCGATCACTTCGTACATATTTTCGCTCAAATATCAGTTTTGTATTCAAGTAAAATTCTGTTTAATTTTCTTCTAGTACACAAATTCTTGGACAATTTTTTGGGAGATTGAGGTCCCTATATATAAATACATACTATTAGAGACAAATAAAGGGGATAAATTAGTGGATCAATTGGAGATTAAAAGAAGATCCACATATCATTCTTTTCATCTCATTTTCATCATCTTGGAGAAAAACTAGGGCTTTCATTGGAGAGTTCATCCGAGTTGAAGATCAAGCGCGAAGAAGGAGTCGTATGATTTGATTTTTTTCTTCTCCGGATTATGAATTCTGACTTTTGTATTAGTTTTTATCTCATTATCATGCTAGACTAGATTAATTTTGTGCTAGGTTTTATATGAATCTTGTATTATAAAACTTTAATTCTTGATTCTTGTTTTTGGCATTAAGACATGTTTTTATTTTAAACGTTTATTATGAGCTTTCTTTTATCAATTATTATTTGGTCAATAATTATGTGATCTATTGTTACTTATTTTTAGAATCTAGAGATCAAAAATAAGTTAAACGTGATAATAATTGTCGTAAGTTTGATAAGGGGTAGAAATATACCACTATGTTTTACATGTTCTTAAAGCATTCACAAATATTTAATGCATTTTTGTATGTTCGCATTCGTCATAAAGATATAATCGGATCACATATAGGAATAAATTTAAATCTACTCAAGAGATTTTTAAGGGAAATAGGAATATTTATCTTCATTACATTAATTTAGTTACTCAAAGTTAATTAATTCAAACTCGTAAACTAGAACTCATTTATTTATACTAAGGCTAAAATAAATTGAATTTAGACTAGTATAATCTCCGTGTGAACGATATTAGGACACAAAAACCCACTTTATTACTTGTGTGATCTGTACACTTGCCATATGATAAATACGCAACAAGTTTTTGGCATCATTTTCTAAGATTGTTACTTTAGTTTGGCTTTGATTTATTTTAGCACTAACTCGAATTTCCACGTGTATTACTATATTTTTCAATTATTTTTTTCAATTTTAGTTCACTTTTTTCTGTTTTTAAAGATAAAAAAAGGACAAAAAAATAGTAGGATAACAGATAACTGTGGTTGATTTCAACAAAATGCTTGTACCTGAATTCTTCATAAGGCTACAACAATTGAAGCTAAAGAAATTGAGAGGGAGACATGCTTGGAAACTTTGTTATACGACCGAGACTACGAGATATAATAGCGGAATATGAAATTGATGAAACAGCCTTGGGTGACTTGTCTACTGTATTATTTCTTTCACCAAAATTTGATGTGGGTGATTTTTCTATAAAAAAAATTCTTTCACTGGTAATTAATGAGCATCAATTGATGGAATCACCTCCACGGGATTCCAACAAATACAACAAGAGAAGAAGACTTTCCATGAAGATGTCATTATCTCTTTCCCAGAAATTTTAGAAATGGAGGTTGAACTCGAGAAATGTTCAATTAAAGAAGATGAGTATATGAAAAATGAAGAGTTGATCAAAGTAGAACAAACTAAATAGGCGACATTTAATGATGCTGACCTTATCAAGCAATCCTCCAACTCCAACCTAATGATTGATTTTGTCATTAACACCGATGAGATAGTTGAAGTTTACATAGTGAAGTTCGAACTGGGTGGTGAAGCCAAGGCATATTTTAATGACAAGCAATGTAAATTCTTGGAGAATAAATGAAAACTAGGTGAAGTTAAATGGATAAAGCAAAACAAGGCATCCAAAGCCTTTTTAAAGTCTCTTGAATGGTCACTTCTATAAAAAGTCAAGTTGAAGTCTATAAACGCAACGAAGGGAGGCAACCCATCTTTTTTCTTCTCATTTCCTTCATATATTTTCTTTTATTTTATTTTTGCATTGTATATGTAGTACTTTAAGACTTGCATTAGTAACTTAGGCATGTTTATTATTGAGTTCATTTTACTTAAGTTCATCATTGATATCCTAACATTAAATAGAGCATACATTGATGTGATATACATTCTTAAGGTTGCACCAAGATTTAAATCTTCAAACCAATTTTAAAGACTTTTCTTTTCCTAGCTATAGGACTTTTACAGGGATGAACATTCTCTTATATAGTTTTTTTTAAAGAGTTAGGATATTAAAATTCTTCTTGGTGTGAATTTATTGCAAATATTTAAACCTATATTCTATCAATAATATTTATTTTGAACTCTTGAAACAGAAGATTAAATCCTAGCAACAAGGAAAAGTGGTGATTTTCATTACATCCACCGGTTTGAATTATCAAGGTCCCTTCCAACTCCAAATCATATCCCATTGGAGTACATTGATCTTTTTGTACTTTTACTATTATATCTAACATAATTTTTGACACATTGAGGACTACATAAATTTTTAGTTTTAGGAGTGGGTAAGTATCGAGATGCTGATTGCTTCCTTTACATGGGTCTATATAAATGTAAGGAAAAAAAAAAGATATATTTATTGATATGCTTGCTACCTATGATGATATTATATTTGAATTAATTATTGCTTTAGGTAGAATACCAGACAATACTTGAACTTGTACTTTTACTTGATTGCTTATTCATGTTGGACTTGATGAACTAAGCACATAATCAATATTGAATTATCACTTGTTTGGGAATATGACTTGCATATGTGGGATAATTTATTTATATAATCCGACCTTAGATTGGTTATATATTCCCGAGACTTTAGTAATTCTGACCTTTAAAATAGAAAACAAACTTCTTTCGAGCAGTTTGGGTGGAAAGATTAATACAGGTAGAATTAAAAGTTTGATGGTCTGAAGTTCTTGAATCTTACCTTTGGATGAAAAAGTTTTATTCAACAAGTCTAAATCAGCATTTACCACTTAATAATAGTCATATACTACTCTTCATAGCCTTGGTGAGTCGAGTAATTAAGTCTTTAAGGGTCTCTTAAAACATGGTGCCCTATGGTCATCTAACTTGGGAGTCATCGGCCAAAAGCTCGCTACAATAGTCACTTAGAAAGCTTAATGGGGAGAGGTCATGAACATGAGACAGTAATACATCTTACACTTTTCTTTGTAGCTTTGGTGACCCGAGCAACTAAACCTTTAAGGACCTCTTAAAACCCGATGCCCTATGATCATGTAACTTTGGAGTCATCGGTTCAAAGCTCACTATCGGGGTCACTTAGAAAGCTTAATGAGAAAAGGTTAGCACATATGATCAAAAGAATATTTGAAGTTAAAAGAAATAGATTAGATAACGTGCGTGGTATAGACATTGAGACAAAAACTTTGAAAATTAATAGTGTGATTTTGGGAACTGCTTACTATCACTCTTTTAGGCAGATATGCATCTAATTCTTGTCATTGTATAAAATACATTATATTGATCAATAAAAATGACATATGTCAAAAAGTTAACATCGGAATTGGAGAGAAAAGCATAAGGAGTTATCATACATATGATATGTGAGAAATGAAAAAAGTAATTATTTGACCACATGGGGACTTTGTTTTGGAATTTTAAACAACACTACATTTTTTGTATTATTATATGGTGTGCATTCGGTGTTTCTATTTTCACAAACACATTACGAGTTGAGCATCGGATAAGTGTAAATGATTTTGTTGTATTGTTTCGAATTCTCTAAAGTCTATTTTCATTCCAACATGAGGCATAAAGATAGCAAGTCAATATTGAGTTATTTATTTGTGTTTTTTTTGGTTTAGTTTTAGAGTTCTGTTTTATTTTACTAGAGGACAAACAAATGTTCTAGTTTAAAGTGTTTGTAAGTTCATTTTGTGCACTTATTTGGGCTCTAAAAAGTTGTTTTTTTCTATTTTCTACTTAACTAGTGCAATCTCTCTTTGTTTCAATTTCGAACCAGTTTATAAGTACTTTGAGAAGAAATGACGGAAAGAGAACGAAATTGATAGGAAACAAAAAGTATGTAGACTAGTTCACAAGCATGGAAAGATGGAATACTCGAATACCGGGACTTGGACATCAAAAGGGTATTAAAGGCATTGAAATGAGGTTCTTTGAAGTACTAATAAAGATATGATGTGATGGATTCGAAAACCATGAAAAAGCAAAACGAGAAACACAGGTGTGTAGTAGGTGAAGAAAGTAGTACGCAACTTTTAGTACAGAGATCTTCATGAGAACAATAAATAGTAGTAGAAAGATAATTGAATTTGGACTCCAATGCAAAAAAATGGAGCTTAATTCGGAGTTATAGATCAAAAGTTATGAACGTTTGAAATTTGGTACTGAAGCTGAGAAAAATTGGCAAGTGTGATTGCTTTCCTCAAGGGTGTCAAAAGTAAGGAAAATTGATATAACCAAGGGATCGCCCAGTCTATAACAAAGCGATCACTTGGTGCATATTTTGGTCCAAATTATAGTCTCTGTATCCAATTAGAATTCTGTTTGGTTTTCTTCTTGTACAGGAATTCTTGAACGACTTTCTGGGAGATTGAGACCCTATAAATACACTATTAGAGACAAATAAAGGGATGACTTGGAGGATCCATTTGAGATTATTAGAGATTAAAAAAGGACCCACATATTATTCTTTTCATCTCATATTAATCTTGGAGAATAATTAGGATTTTCATTGGAACGTTAATCCAAGTTGAATATCAAGCGAAAAGAAGGAGCTATATTATTTGATTTTCCTCTTCTTTGGGTTTTGAATTCTAACTTTTGTATTTTTTTTTTCATGCTAGGCTAGATTAATTTCTTGATAGGTTTTTGATGAATCTTGTGTTATGAAACTTTAATTCTTGATCTTTGTTTTTGGCATTAAGATGCATTTTGATTTTTGAACTATTATTATGAGCTGTATTTTTATCTATGATTATTTGGCCAATAATTGTGTAATCTATTGTGACTTTTTAGAATCGAGAGATCGAAAATAACTTAGAGTTTGTAATAATTGTGGTAAGGTTCGACGTGGGATAGAGATATACCACTACACTTTATATGATCTTAAAGTATTCACTAATATTTAATGCATTCTAGTATGTTCCTATCCGTCATAGAGATATAGTCGTGTCACAAATGAGAATAGGGAACTTCCCTCTTACAATAGAGGCCCAAAAACCAATTAATGGGACCCTCTATAGAAATTGGGAAGAGGGCTTTTCGTATTAACTTGGAGTACTGAATCCCGATACTCTGAAATTAAAGTTTTCTCCTTTGTTTACAATTTTCTATAGTACTTCAGTCACCCTCCCTTATGGTCATACTATATGAATGTGTACTATTTAATTTGTGCAAAGCTATGTGACTTTGAGCCTATGTAAACAAAGTAATAACACCATGTTCTATGAATACCATATGAAATAATGCGATTGCTTTAGTAAATTATATCAGACAATGGGTTATCCATCATCCTTTTTGTGATTTACATAGAATTGTGTCGAAGTTGCAACCTTTTCATCATCTCTTAGCTTTGCTAGGCTAATGACGGGTACTAACACTCGTTTTATGAGTACCAATATTTTCCATTTAGTTTGATATATCACTATTAAATATAAGATTCACTTCAAACATCACTGTTCCTAAGGCAGAAATGCGGTCTCCATTTGCTTCCAAAATGCGATTTCTTTGTTTCCATATTCATTCACATCTTAGAATCTTCCAATCCAATTGCAATTGAGTTCGTCGATCTCCTCTCTACTACCCATTCTCTGTTGTCAATCTCCACTCTGCTACCCATTCTCTGCCTTCCCCGGAACCCTATATTGGACCTTGTTCGCCACTCCTTGATGCTTCTTCGTCGTTTCTCTCCATCCCAAAAAAACCATCCGATCGCTCTCTCTCCATTCTCTTTGTGAATCTATCTTCTTCAGTTTTCTTCTCTTGCAGCCCATATCGCACCATCAATCGATGCAGCTAATAGTGAATCCCTTTTCCTCTAACACCTGCCTAAGGTAAGTTTTATTGCGTCTTTAAGAATTATGTCTTTCCTAATCTTGTATTCTGTATATTGAATCATGTATTGATATTTCCAACTGGGTTGTTTTGATTTCATGTACATTGGTGATTCTGCTGGATTTTCATACTTGAATGCAGCTTTAGATGGATTTATACGATTACTTTAGAACAAAAAAGAGAGAAAAATAATGTTCTTTGGGGTAATATAATGATGAAAGCCTGGAGCAGATACTTAGTGCTTTAGTGGTACAGATTGTAGTTTTGTGAGAATATATTGATCTGGAAAACTATTGATAAAATATAGGGATTAAACATAAATTTATTTTTTAGATGTTTTGAACAATTCCCTTTTTCTTGAATCAGATGGGAGTTGTAGAAATAACGACATTTGAAGAGGTCCGGAACATTTTTGACACAGGTGGATCAAAGGGTTTGGCTGGAGACACAGTCGAAAAGATCCTAAAGATTACAATTGGTGAAGATGAAATTGCTGATGTTTCTGGGGAGAGAGTCTCTTGTTCTGTTTATCTTCAGGTACTATTAGTGACAAATAATCATGTCTCCTACATAGATCAGTTGAATTGATATCAAAGAAATCTCACTGTGTTGTCTTCAAACATTTAGGACTTCCAGGTCGAGCAAATTGTTCGAAGTTTACCTTGGTGCCGCCACATGTTTCACCTACCTTGAAATAGATATTATAAGCTTCTCACAATGCACAACACGATGACTGGTGTAACAGAAAATCTCTAATTTACTAACCTTTCAATGTTCCACCAACTCTTAGCTGTGATTTTTTTATTTCTAGACGATGACTAGTGTACACGGGTTAATTTTTGGGTCTAAAAATTGTAAATCTATCTAAAAGATAATTCCAATTTTTTTAAGTTACCAAACTAACTTCTTTGAAGGATAGTTACATAGCACTTATTAAATTATTGGTTCATCAAAGTACTTCTTTGAAGGATGTAATATCTCATGAAAGCACTTCTTGCATAGTCCATAAATGTGAAATTTTCATACTTCAAACCGCTATTTCCATTTTTTTCCTTTTTCTATATTAATTTTATCAACTTTGGCTAATTTCTAATCGGGTCACAGATTATTTAATGTTGAAAATATTAAATATCATCTCCCCGTGCATCATCTTTTTCAAGAACCAAACTCAAAAAATGCGTTACAACGACGAATTCTTCTATAGCTAAAGCACGGTCTATTGTTGAAGTTGTAGATATTGCAGTTAATGAGGAGGTATTGATTTCACTATTTGTTTCCGTATATTTTTGCTTTGCTATGAAATGAAGTCTAGATTTAGTTTGCATATATTCGTGAGTTTAAGGATTCAAGGAATAAATGACCATATTCTTCGAAGTTAAGGGTTTTGAATTGGAGCAGAGAAAACATACAAATTTTAGTGTACGAATTCCAATTTGTTTTGATAATTCCTATTTTCTTTGGTAGCATTAGGTTCATTCATTGAATTAATTTTTCTCAAGAAAAACTCCTAAAGTTTTATCCAGATCTTGTGAAATTTGGCTTCTTTTCCTGTTCTTGATTTATAGTTCCAAAATCTCCTCCCAATTCTCGTGCATTATGCCTTTTTTCTTGTTTTTTGTTGAGATGAGTGAAAAGGTTTCAACTAACATTATACATCTTATTGCAATTGAAAGCTGTAAATGGAGATGATATGTATACTCGAAATGGAAGGTGGAACTTCAATAACAAGGTTTGCCTTGTGCTAATCTGACCTTAATTGTAAATTCACATGCAATTTTTTATGATAATGTGTGAATCACATCAAGATAGAATATGCATAAACTTGTTTTTAGAGGAGCTGGGGTCAATGTCATTATGTCATGTACAAATTATCCATGTATTTCTTGTTTGTTATTCATAGATATAGATAATGTGTTTGCATATGTTTTATATTTATTTCTATTGATTTGCATAAATATCATTTTTCCTGTTGCGTAGAAGTTGGGATGATGGAAGAAATATTTTCAAGGTTGCTACTTGAGGAAGGTATGTCAGGTTCTTACTATTCTTGTTGTGTGTTTCTTAAGTACTCTGTTAATATCAATTAGTTGATAGGTTTGCTAATCTAAGGTTGGGATATCAATTGCCTCTCTCTCTCTCTCAAATTAGTTGATAAGGTTGCTAATAGATTACAAGGAAAATAATTTGAGGTATCGTTTGAGATATTCATTCGAGACACATTCATTATTTAAATAACGTTTGAGGTATTTGCTTGTATATTTTTTTTTTTATTTTTCTTAATTTAACTTGCTGCTTGACTATGTTTGTTATGTTTCTAATCCAAATTCTGTTTGTTTCATTGCATGTAACTTCAAATGGGTAAAATCCCGTTTTGATCTTCATTCATATGTTGACAGGTCCATTGTTTCTTTAAAGGAAAAAGCTACTTGTAAGTTTTTTTATGGTTTATGTGTTTCCTTGATTGTCAATATTTTTTTAAAAAAAATTTGTTTCTTTGTGGTATGGAATGTGTTCTCTCTCTTAAATTACTGTTGTGTTATATTTTCTTCCATTGCTCACTTTTTCAAAGAAGATATAATTATGCTTAAATTCTGTACATGGATGATTTATCTATTGAGAATAGAGTATTAATTTGTGATAGTGTGAATGAGAATCTTAGAATAAAAAAAAAATATCGCAATAATCAATAATTTATATCTAAGCCTATCATTGACCAATATTAGTGTATGTTTCTGCATTTATGCATATGTCCAATAAACCATTATTTTGTGGCAGGTTGGCAGCTCACAACCCAATTTGGAAGCCAATTTTTTAAGGTACACTGCTTATAGCGTTCTCTACTATAAAAATTTTCTCTCATTTCTCCGAAAGGGTAGACAATAAAGTCTTTGATTTTTATGAGAAACAATAAGGAAATTTTTCTCTTAACTGGGAAATGACACACACACACACACACACACACACACATGTTCAAGATTTAAGTACATTTGTAGTGTTTTAAGTAATATTGATCCTTGATCAGAAGCCGATATTAACTATGATTGAAATGTTCACTAGGATGAAATTTTTTCACTATCTCGACCTATAGCATTAATCACATGAACTTGTATATGAGGTATTTCTGGGCATTAGGAATTTAAAAACTAAATCTAAAGGCTCAATGTAATAGGAGGAAAGGGAAACAAATAACTATATTTCACTTTTTTATAATTACTCTAAAGGTATTTCGATAACTAAACATATAAACTATTGCTTCAAATTGTGTTGATTAGTTTGAAACCGCTAAGGATTATTATGAGGAAGCAAGTAATCATACATTAAAAAAATATATACACAAATGGAGTTTTCTTTTCAATTTGATAGCCTTAAGATTGATGTCGTGTACATGCAAATGCAAATTGGGTTTTTATAGGCCAGTATTTGAATGTATATTCTTGTGTCTTTTCTTAACTTTTAGGTTGTTTTCTAAGGATTTGAATGTTGTTAAGTAAAAGAGAAAACTAATAATAGAACTCAGTGATAGAGATTAAAGGGCATATAATAAAAGTCAATCTTTGATCAGTAAGATCATACATATAATTTCATGAATTTCTTCATGTGATATTCCAAGATACTAATTCAGTTATTCAACAATTAATCAGTCTATATATTTTTAGGTTTTTTTATAGAATCATAACTTTTAAGTGTAGATATTACAGCAGAGATCTAAATTCTGCTTAATACTACATTGAGCTATGTCTCTGATTATTGATCGATTAATTATTTCATTGTCTATTTTGAGGTATGAACTTGGAAGACAACCAGAAAATACTAAGTTGTCAAGTAACAAGATAGTACGAAGGATGCCGGTTGAGGAGGTAATTTGGAGTTGTGTGCCTTGAGCTTGGACACTGGACGCTACTTTTGGGGTATTGAAGTTGTGACCTCGACCTAATGTGGTTTATAATGCATTTAAAAATGAACTGGTTAGGACCCACACTTGGATGAAGATTTCTATTGTTCAAGTTGACGTTGCACCATTCAATAAGTGGTAACACCATTGTGGTATCTTCAACACTATGGAATTGACATTGGTAGCAAGAAGAATACAGTTGCCAAGAAGGAAGGAGAAGTAATGAGCTACTATCCATTTTTTCATTGCTTTACCGCTTGATTAGTACAGTTTGAGTTTTATTTGGACAACAAAGGTTTCACTACTACACTTGCAGGTTTCTCTTACTTAGATAAGTTCTGAGGGTCAAATGTGGGAAAAAAGCAGAGTAACCAAAAGAGTGAGATGGTTGGGGTATTCATTCTAACAGAGTGTCACTTTGGGGATATAAGAACTCACTTTTTAAAAGGTAACATTTGTTAACTTTTAAGCTAAGAAGAGAAACTTTTAGGTTTTCTTCTCAACACTATTTCAATTAATTGAACGAAGTTGTTCCACCTATTCTCTTGCTTGAAGATAGGATCATATTGATTATAACTCTGAGTCTAAATACATTTAGTTTGTTTTTCTCCATCGTTCATGACTTCCCAAGTTCTCATACAATGTTTGTCAGATTATGTCATGTTTTACTCTAAACCTAAACTTCAAACTTTTTTCCTGGTTTATAAATATAAACGAGCGGATTTATAGTTCGATCACGATCCAACATGTATGTGCATTGTTTCATGCTTTAGAGTTGTTCGCTCAAATTGTGTATCGCAAGTGCACGGGTCGCGTACAAGTAATAAAGTGACTTTTGAGTCCGGATTGTCGATTCCACGAGGAATGTTTACTTTAGATTATACAACTTTAATTAATTTAATTCTAACAATAAAAAGAAACACACAATTAAAAGGTGGTTTTGAAAAATTCTAAATTAAAGAAACTAATTTGAAACCAAATTAAAACAAGGAAAATGAAAGATAAAATTGTTAGGATTCATGATTTCACTTAGCTCTTAAGTAATTTCTCAACACATGCAAATTAATAAAATACTCATTTACAATGTCAGACCCGATTTTTCAAGTTTAGCTAATTACCTCTCTTGAGTGAAATTAACCGTAATTAATTGGTTTAACCTACTATATCTCTATGTCGATTAAAGTCCAATCAATTGTATTAACTATTTGTGAAAATAACTCAATGGATCATCTAGGGTTTAAGGAATATCTCTATCCTTAACAAGAACCTAGAGCATTTGTTATTTGGTCTAAAATGCACAATATCTCTCGATTATCATACACTTCACAAATCAAACACATGGAATAATCTCAATAACAAACACACATGAAATAAGCTCAAAATTAATAAACAAATATTAAAATTACTTAAACTAAGTTAAGCTACATCAATCATCCCAACATAAAACAACTAGCCCATTGTATAAATATTGTACAAAAGTTGAGGTTTACAAAAATACATCACAAAATATAGAAATCAAAGATTGAAAATGCAAGATAATGAAATAAATCACTTCCCTTGATTTTTGCCCCAAAATTCCTTCACCATTACTTTGAATATTCACCTCACTTTTTCCTTCATAACTTCAATGGGACTAGCAACATGTAAACAAAACTAAACTACAAACTAAAGCAAAAAAAATAAAAGAAAAGAAAAGAAAGAAGAAGAAAAGGAGAGAAAGAGGCTAGGGTTTGAGAGTGAAAATTGTGCTTTGGGTGTTAAGAAATGGGAGTATAAATACTCCCAAAAATTAGACCTAAAAAAGTCCCAAAAACGCGTACAATTCGAGCCAAACATACCCTTAAAGTAAAATAATAAAAACAGAAAATTTAAATCGAAATTGAGTTGAAAATTGTCAACGCGATCGCGTAGAATAAACCCACGCGATCGCGTGAAAAACAGATAAACATTCTGTTTAAAATCAATGAGCGCCCATTGAATGAATTACGCCCATGCCTTAAATGTGTGTATATATATATATATATATATATATATATATATATATATATATATATATATATATTATATTTCTTTTTTTTTCTTTTTTTTTGTCTTTTTGTTTTAAAATATTTGTAAGGAAGTCCCTCGTCTTCTGACCTTCTTCAATTTAGTCATCGAATTTTGACTTTTATTACAAATATGCCCCTGAAATATTTGCATATTTAGTCCTCCAACTTTCTGAGATGTTGCAATTGAGTCCCCAAACTTTTGATTTCTTTCAATTAGGTCCTTGGACATCAAAATTGCTCTTTTTCGCTCAATTTCTCTCCAATCTTGTCCATTTTCTTTCCAATTGAAGTTGTACCTAATTGTACAAGATAAACACAATTTATAAGTAGAAATTCGCTCAATTTATCAATTAAATTGTCGATTTAAAAGCAAAATAAGTATGTAAAACACACTTATCACACTCCCAAACTTGAGCTTCTGCTCGTCTCGAGCAAATTATCTACTAGTGCAATCAAGTAACATGGAATTATAGATCAACAATGTTAGATAACTTGCAAATTACTAATGGGTGCAAAATTGTATAATCAATTCAAAAGTATGATTCCAAATAATGCTACCAAAAGAAGTTTAGCTTATCCGATATTCGATCGGTGTGTGTGTGTGTGTGCAAAGTCACTTTCAATTGTCAATTAAGTTTCGAGAATATTGATGAGTAAAGAGGTTTCAAGTCAAAACAAATCCACCATTAGTGGTCAATTCTTTTTCTTTCCCACTCGTGACATTCATCCCCCAATAAATATTTTTATTTCCTCTCCCAGGATGTAATTCTATAGAGTACTCTCAAATCACTCTTTTCTTTTTTCACTCTAGTTTGGGTATGTTTTACCGACAATCTAGAAATGCACTGACTCTCCACTAAATGAGTGCTTCGATATTCAAGTTTATACTAAGCAATTCAAACTCGCTATTAATCTAAGCCCTTATGCAAGTACAAATGGGTGATTTCTAAAGACTAACTTGATGAATGCTTGTGCCTTCCCCACTCCCTTAAGCTTTCTAATTGACCCATGTAGCGAGCTTTAGGTCGACAACTCCCCGATTGTTTTAAGATCAAAGGGTACCAGGTTTCAAAATACCCCTACGGACATAATAACTCGAGTCAAAAAGGTTACGAAATGAGGTCGACTTATTAAGCAAATGCAATGATCAAGTGAGGTTTTTTTTTTTTTTTTTCAAAGTGTATGTGTGTACCCTACTCATTAAGCTTTCTAATTGACCCATGTAGTGAGCTTTAGGCCGATGACTCCCAAATTTCAAACTTAAGGCACCAAGTTTCAAGATACTCCTACGGGCTTAATTACTCGAGTCAAAAAGGCTTCGAGATAGGGTAATGCAATGCAAAAATTAAAATGGGCTTAGAAATTTAGCATACGGTCATTACTTAGCTTATACTTGGTGAAATACACTCCACACAAAATTTATTTCCAACATGTATAGAATCACCACACGTCTAGACCATCTCCTTCACCGGGTCGACCACCCCAAAACTTTTCTTACATTAGGATAAAGAGATTTAGAGCATTAGGAAAAATTTGATAGGTTGATAAAAATTAAAATACAAGCTCACAGTCTAGTTCTTCTACTCCATTAACCTCTTCACCCTTCAACAATTCCCAAACTTCACCAACAATCAATTATGACTATTGTGCTCAAGATAAATATAATCTTGCATGGATAAGCATTTTGTAAAAATAGACACAAGTAGCATATTGGTCATAACTCATGAATCAATAATAATTTTAAACACCAAGTAATCCTGTCCGGCAAGGCTATCTAACATGTCAATACACAATAAGAAATCACCCCCAAACTTGAAATGCACATTTTCCTCAATGTGTAAAATAAACTCAAAGTAAGAGGAAAGAAGTTACGAGACATCCCAAGAAGTGGTGGGGCACTCATTAGTGGTCTTGGGTATGTGAACATCTCATTGTAAGTACCAACAATCCACCCCTAAACTTGTGTTGAAGCCCCCAATCGATTTAGCACAATTTTCTCCAATGAGGCATTTCACCGAACACCTTGTGAGCATCGTATGAAAACACAAGAGAAAAGTAGCTATTAAATGGTGAATGATCCAAAAATTTAAATCACATTCAACATCTCAATTCTAACTCATAAATCCAATATAATTTGCCCATCCACATCAATATTAAATCACACTTGAAAATAAAATACAATATGCACCAAGTGATTTAAAAATGAGTTTTAAGCAAATATTTGACTTTGAAAGTTTGATATGAGTGCATGCTAGAATTAAATGAGTATGCATTGGAGCTATTTCACACTACCCAACTGAGGAAAATAAATGTAGAAGATAGAGACTTGGCCCAACCAACTTATTTGCAAGAAAGTAAATAAAATGCAAAAAATAAAAATAAAGCAAGTAAAGGATAGAGAATGGGTTGCCTCCCATTAAGCGCTTATTTTAAAGTCATTAGCTCGACTCTCCGTATAAGCACTTCATGGCACTCTAAACATAGCTTTTGATGTCTTGCTCATTTTACTTATTTTGACTTTGCTCCACTCTTCATTGATTCAAAATACTTGCACTTTGCCTCTTCTAATGTCATGGGACTTGCCTATTCTATCCAATTCAAACTCAACAATGTAGACTTGCTCCTCCTCAAGTGGCTTAATCACAAATTCTATTATTGGACAATCAATGAAGTTGATAGAATTTGATTTGATCTCTTCCTCATTAATTGCCACTTCTCCAAGTGATTCTTTTGTGATTAAATTATCATTCTCTTCAAATTCATCTCCATTAGTTGATGTCTCCATAGATTGAATGATCAATCCAAAGTTTGAATCCATGGGCAATGGCAAGTTTTGCCTATTAATCCCCAAGAGTGGATTATACCCCCACATTTGAAATCCTTCCCAATAAATGGCATCCCCCATAAGCATATCATCTTCATCCAAATTGGCAAGCTCATTGTAATACTTTGCAAGTACATTTTCATTCAATAATGGAGGATCATCTCCTACAAGAGTGATGTCCTCATCCCAATCATCTGGTACACAATCCCCCACGAGCATGTAACTCACATCCAATGTATCAATTGCTTGTTTTCGGCATTTCAAATATTGTCTAAACCCAATAAGCTTCGACGTAATCAAACTATTGCCCGAAAACAAACATTGTCCATTACAATGCATCTTGTAACAAATTTCACAACTTGAATATTCTTCAAGCATGTATTCATCACCCATGTTGAGATTGTTCATTGCAAATGCTTCCCTATTTTGCCAATGTTAGAATCAAATATGCATAGAAAGAAAACCAAACACGAAAAATATTAGAATAGTAGTGGTTAACCAAAGGCAAAAATAATTACAAATTGTTACAACTAAAATCAACAAAAGTAATAATCAAAGTAAAAACATTCCCCGACAACGGCGCCAAAAACTTGTTCGTTCAAATAGTGTACCGCAAGTGCACGAGTCGCGTACAAGTAATAAAGTGGACTTTTTTAGTCCGGATTGTCGATCCCACGAGGAATGTTTACTTTAGATTATACAACTTTAATTAATTTAATTCTAACAATAAAAAGAAACACACAATTAAAAGGTGGTTTTGAAAAATTCTAAATTAAAGAAACTAATTTGAAACCAAATTAAAACAAGGAAAATGAAAGATAAAATTGTTGGGATTCATGATTTCACTTAACTCTTGCTTAAGTAATTTCTCAACACATGCAAATTAATAAATTACTCATTTACAATGTTAGACCCGATTTTCCAAGTTTAGCTAATTACCTCTCTCGAGTGAAATTAACCATAATCAATTGGTTTAATCTACTATATCTCTATGTCGATTAAAGCCTAATCAATTGCATTAACTATTTGTGAAAATAACTCAATGGATCATCTAGGGTTTAAGGTATATCTCTATCTTTAACAAGAACCTAGAGCATTTGTTATTTGGTCTAAAATGAACAATATCTCTCAATTATAATACACTTCACAAAACATATATTTGGAGATCAATCAAACACATGGAATAATCTCCATAACAAACACATGAAATAAGCTCAAAATTAATAAACAAACATT
Organism: Ligustrum vulgare; assembly: GCA_963555705.1. Taxonomy (NCBI): domain Eukaryota; kingdom Viridiplantae; phylum Streptophyta; class Magnoliopsida; order Lamiales; family Oleaceae; genus Ligustrum; species Ligustrum vulgare. The sequence goes on along the minus strand of OY743173.1, from coordinate 43,088,768 downwards.
AAAATTACTTAAACTAAGTTAAGCTACATCAATCATCCCAACATAAAACAACTAGCCCATTGTATAAATATTGCACAAAAGTTGAGGTTTACAAAAATCCATCACAAAATATAGAAATCAAAGATTGAAAATGCAAGATAATGAAATAAATCACTTCCCTTGATTTTTGCTCCAAAATTCCTTCACCATTACTTTGAATCTTCAACTAACTTTTTGCTTCATAACTTCAATGGGGACTGATAAGTGTATTTTATACACTTATTTCTATCCTAAAAGTATGAATTTATATGTTTGTTTTAGAATATTTGCTATTTATTTTGTATTATTTGTTTATATTTCAGAAATAATTCCAAAGTCGAGAAAACAATGGAATTGGAGCAAAAACAAGCAAATTGGATGATAAAAGAACCAAATTATGCAAATCAAGAATGGATGAAGTAGATCAAGGGCTAAATTGAAAGAAAAGTCAAAGAAAGAACCAAATTGGTAGATTTCAAAAGTTCAAGGATCAAATTGCAAATATTCAATAGTTGATTCGGATCAAGATAAGATACTTGAGGACTTTTAGGAGTCAATTTGATGAAATTAGAAGTCAAAAAGGAATGAAATATGGTAAGAATATTACCATAAATTCATTCCAATCAAACAAGATTTCTGGCAGATTTTTAGTCAGATTTGAAAGCTAATTTCGGGGCAGTAAACGTTTGAATTGGGAAAATCATATTTCAGGAAGAATTGTAGTCCTTTAAGTTATCTTTCTAACGGACTTTGAATCACCTCAATTGGATAAGGAAATAGAAAGATATGATCAAAATACTAAATGCTGTGCAATAAAAGGATGAGGACCAAATTGCTGAAATTTAAAGAAGAATACTGTAGCTGCCGGTATAACCGTGCGGCCGCACGGTCAAAAAAATCAGCGACTGAAGTTTACCTGCAGAGTCATGCGATCGCGCATTTCTGAACCGTGCGGTCGCACGGTAGTCCCGACTGGGCCGCAGGTGGGCTTTTTGCGTGGAATTCAACAATTTTCTCCTCCATTAACCTAATTCTCGGAGAAATCTATAAATACCAGACCTAAGGCACGAAATTAGGGGTTCCCAATCTTCATAATTCATGCCAAAACGCTGTCGAAGTGCCGAGGGATCCAAACCACGCCAAGATCAAGATTGAAGATACAATTGCAAGGAGATGAATTGGGTTACATCTTTTCATATCTCTTGTTATTTATTTTTTATTATGTTTCTAGGCTAGGTTAATTGTTTTGGAATTGTGATGAAGTTTTGATTTCTTAATTCCATATTTTAATCTATTATTTCATTTATGCAATTCATGATTTTGAGCAATTGATTTATACTTTTTTTATCATGCAATTACTTGATCACTAGTTGTATGATTTTAGGTAATGATTTCTTAAGTTCGAAAGATTGAGATTTCATTAGACTTGTGTCAATTGCCACAAAGTCCGATAGGGGATAGAAATATACCCCTATGCTTTGTGTTATCTGCTATAGTATTCACAAAACTTGTAATGCTTTTCTATACATTTAGATTCGTCATAGAAATATAGTCGGATTGTGTATAGAAATAGGTGTTGATTCTTGTCTGAAAGGGAGTCTTGACAATATTAGGAATATGGATTTTCAAAACCCGTGAATTGTATTTAAATAATTGGTTAAGATATGGATGATAGAGTCAAAATGGATTCATAATTCTAACGCATTTATTTTCATTCATTTAAAATCAAATTTGTCAATTTTTTAGTTTAATCTTTATTTTAGTTTTCAAAATCAAAATTCTCAACTCAAAACAATTTCTCTAGTTCCGGTTAAGGTAGTAGTCTAAAATACGATTTAAAACAATCTCTGTGGGAACGATATTCGGACTTAAAATCCACTTTATTACTTGCGCGACCCGTGCACTTGCGGAGCGCGAACAGGGACTAGCAACATGTAAACAAAACTAAACAACAAACTAAAATTACAAACTAAAGCAAAAACAAATAAAAGAAGAAGAAAAGAAAGAAGAAGAAAAGGGGAGAAAGAGGCTAGGGTTTGAGAGTGAAAGTGCTCTGGGTGTTAAGAAATGGGAGTATAAATACTCCCAAAAATTAGACCTAAAAAAGTCCCAAAAATGCGTACAATTCGAGCCAAACACACCCTTAAAGTAAAATAATAAAAACAGAAAATTAAAATCAGAATTGAGTTGAAAATTGTCCACGCGATCGCGTGAAAAACAGATAAACATTCTGTTCAAAATCAATGGGCGCTCAACGAGCGCCTATTGAATGAAAGGCATGGGCTTATGCCCATGCCTTAAATGTGTGTGTATATATGTATATATATAATATTATATATATATATATATATATATATATATATATATATATATATATATATATATATATATATATATATTTTGTCTTTTTGTTTTCTTTTTCTTTTAAAATATTTGCAAGGAAGTCCCTCGTCTTTTGGCCTTCTTCAATTTAGTCCTCGAATTTTGACTTTTATTACAAATATGTCCCTGAAATATTTGCATATTTAGTCCTCCAATTTTTTGAAATGTTGCAATTGAGTCCCCAAGCTTTTGATTTCTTTCAATTAGGTCATTGGACATCGAAATTGCTCCTTTTTTCGCTCAATTGCTCTCCAATCTTGTCCATTTTCTTTCCAATTGAGGTTGTACCTAATTGTACAAGATAAACACAATTTATAAGTAAAAATTCGCTCAATTTGTTAATTAAATTGTCGATTTAAAAGCAAAATAAGTGTGTAAAACACACTTATGAGTCATAAGAATAGTGTTGGCTAACAAAAGTTGTTTAAAAAAAAGTCTTGCTAAGCAAATTAAACAAAAAATTAACATTGGTAATTTTTTAGAAGCAACAGACTCTCAGAATGAACTTGAGAATGTTATTAATGTTAGCAGCAATTCATTGGAAAAATTTCATCCTTTTTCATCTATTTTGTTGGTTTTATAACGTGTGCTCTACATTGTTAGACATTATTAACGAAGACCGTTTAGTCATATGTTTGCACGATTTCAATAATTTTCTTCTAGATTCAGGAATGTATCCTATATCGTTGACATCTTCTGATTTGAAGTACTGTGTGCTATATTTAAGTGAACACCACCATACCAGTTTGAAGATCAGAATTAATAATGTGTTTCAATGAAACTAATTATCTAATATTAGCAGTCAATTCTATGTTCAAATTATAGTTTTCCAGTTTCTTTGAAATTCCCACACCAATTTCAAGTTACAAATGGTACTGTGAACAAACTTAAATACCTAAGTTCAATTATTTAATCTTAATTAATACTAACGGTTTTTGTCCAAATGACAACTTTCTAACTTTAAATCTCACGCGAATCAATACAAATATGAAACGTCAGATGCAACACACGTGTTTGTTTACTAGTGTGTGTGTGTGTGTGTGTTTGTTGTGACCACTTATGATGTAAACCTTGAGTAGTAGTTCCTAATTTATTTTATTTTTTTTTTTTTTTCAAATTCTATATTTCTCCTTTATTAGTATTTTTGGATAAAAGGTGGTATATACACCTCCTCTTGTACGTCTTCTCATATTAAATCTATAATTAGGGCCCCCACCTAAAATATAGATGATGTGGGCAAATGTGGATCACTAACCGTGACTTTAGCCATAGTTCTTGCCTCACCAAATGAACCGTGAGATTTATGTAACTTATCTTCTATTTTACAAGGTCATTTTCCGAATTTCTTGAAATATAGGTTGAGCGTCAAAATGACTTAAATGTATCTATAAGGAAAATCAGCATAAACCTCATAAGTTAGGTGGCAAATTTTTTGCTCTGCATACCTAATTTCCCATAAATACACGATCATTCTCACGTTAATCTACCATCTTAGGACCATAATTTCTTTATTAACTTCAACAAAGTCCCACCAAATTTTACTAAAATCCCATATGAGCATGGGAGATCTAGCATGTGGCGAGGGTGATCGACATCTCGTGTTGGATCCGCCCGTGAATATATATATAATTTCATTTATTCTCAAGCAACTTTTATAGCTCAGTTGATTAAAGTATCCATTCTCTAAGAAAGAGCTCTTGAGTTCAATTCCCTATGATATCAATAATTTACATATTTATTTTAATTCAATATTTTCCTCACATTTTGAAGTATAATTACAAAATAAATGTAATGGGAAAGAATCGAACCTATGACTCTTTGGAAAATTATGAAAAGCTTAAACACTATGGCATAGAGTGAATTTGAAATATAAAATCAATAAATTAGAGATAATATTACGATTTATGTGGAGTTATTTTTCTATCAAATTATTTATAATGCAATGTTGTACAATCTGTTCTTTGCATATTTTTCTTATGAATTAATATTTCTTGTCATATATATCATAACAAATTTTTAAGATTAAAAAATGCGATAATATTTATTAATTTCTTCTAATAAGATTGTAATATTTTCTAATTTCAAGTTCTAATTCCACTTATAGAAAAAAAATCGCCAAGTGAGTCCATAAGAAATGAAAAATTTTTAACATCTTTTGACCTCGAAACTTATTTTGATTTTTATTGCAGTCATTGATGTTCAACGACCGCTCGTGCTCACTCGAGATCCTGGATTCATCCTGCCTATAAGTTTCATATTTATATGATAGTGTAATAGGTTCCTTCTATATCTTTAATTAAATCAATTCTGTAATTGTAATTTTATGGTTCAATTTCAAAGATGGAACCTAATTTCAGAAAAAGAAAAGAAGAAAAGTAATGTCGATGAAAATCAAGAAAAAAAAAATAATTCAATGATCATGGGATTTTAATTTTGAGAAAATAATATAGGGATCTAAATTTTAATCACACAATTTATAAACAAGACGCACATATCAAAAATAACACGCACATAGTTTCTTGCCCAAAATGACTTCCTAAAAATGGAAATTGTTCCTAAAAAAATACTCCCTCCGTCCTTCAAAGAAAGATTCGTTTTTCTTTTTTGTTGGTCCCAAATTATAGACCACTTTACTTTTTGATAGTATATTAATATCTTAATTTTCTAATATACCTCTATTTAGTATGCGTTATTATCAAAAAAATATAAACTACACATTATTCAATGTAGGGTATATTAGGTAAAATATAAGTAAATTTATAGCTCCAACACATATTAATTATGTTTTATTAAATGTGTTAATATAGAAATGAGTTTATATTTATGGAACGTAGGGAGTAATGTAATAAGTGTTTATGTAATTATTATGGTACATGTGCTATTAATGGCATTAGAATTTGTGCTATGCTATTGATGACATCAAGATTTTATTTTAATGTATAAACTATTTTTTCTTCGTAATAGTTATTATTCTGTCGAAAAATATTATTGTATTATATTGAAGTCGAAAAATATTTAATATGAGTGTCAAATCGAAAATCTCAACGATAAGTTTAATACAAACTAACAAGTGAGAGCACATTGAAAATATATTGTCCGTAAAATTGTCTTAAATATCAAATGAAAAATTTTTGCTTTATATTTTTACTTTCCTCAATATCACATTCATTTCAAATTATATCATTTAAGTTCTGTAATATTATTTATAAACTACTTTTTTTGTAATAATTACTCCCCCTATCCCACAAAGATAGCCCCTACCCATTTTCACACAGATTAAAAAATTTCAATTAATGTGTTTGGAAACAGAAATTTTACAATCACTTTTCCTAATATACCCCTAATAAATTTATATAATTTTCCACAAAATTGAAGGAGTATAAATTTATTTAGACTAATAAAAAACACACTAACTAATAACGGTAAAATGAGACATAAAATATTAACTTCACTCTCCAAAAGAAAGTGAATTATCTTTGTAGGACAGATGAAAAATGAATAGTTGACTATCTTTGTGGGACAAAAGGAGTATTATTCTTTTGATAATTATTATATTATTTTGAAGTCAAAAAATATGTAATGTATGTTGGGTTTTTTGTTGATACCCAACAAGTCCGGGCAATGATGTTAATCGGTTTATATTATACTTCATAGGCTTCGGTCGAAGATTGAAAGAGAGGAAAAACGACACCACAAACGAGACCAAGATCTAGTTCTCGACCACAACTTGTTGCACCATTAGAAGCAGCACTTCATTGGATTTATTGTTCATGGCCCAACTCTTATATTAGGCCCATATATGGAGTCTTGGGCTATCTGTTGGATGTGTGATGGACTTGGCCGCCCATTTAATTGTTGTTGACCCAAATGCAACTTAACCTAACTCTTGTTGGAGGCAAACAAGACATTTTGAAATAAGAGGCTAAAACTTGGAAGCTGTTGTTTGCTGAATATTATTCCTCACTTGGTCGAGTCTTAGGGAAGCCTACCTGGGTCTTCATTCGACCAACTCCTTCGGGGACTGCAGCGGTGGTCACCGACCGGAGCTCTATGATAGAATGAGATGGTTCATATTGGAAGCTACTCTTCTAGGCATTAGAGCGGTGTTGTGGGTCGAGCTCGTGGTGGTTTCTCGTGGTGTTGTTCGGTTAAACTGAGCCCGATTTCTTAGTGTTTATCAACATATAAATTCAACATGGTATCAGAGCTATGGGTTGGTAAAAATCTGTGATTTCGAGCAAAATCAGTGAAAAAAAGACCCAGATTGTAGATGAAAGTCTCGCGCAAAAGCTGTCCAAAAATTGTTGAATTTTCGAACTGAAAATGGCAATTTTCGACCATGCCAAGCGACAAATGGAGAAACGGAGACCACTGGGATGATCAGCAAGTCGAGGTGCACAAGGGTAGGTGGCAAATGGTCCTGAAGACAGTGCGTGGTTGCGGCGCAGGAATCCCACCCGTCGACGATGGTGGTGGCATGTGGCACATGTGGAGGCGGATTCTGGAAATATGGTCTTTAGGTAGTTTGTTCCCCTCATTGTGGTGGAGCCGTTGGGGCTGACAGATTTTTGTTTGGAGCTTTATACTAAAAGTTTGACGATTTTGTCCCTGTGGTCGTTCGATCGATGGGTGATTCGCGTGCTGCAACTTTCGGTGGAGGCTTTTGGGTGCATGGTGGTGTCCTTAAAGCGATGATGTTAGCATGCATCCTAATTTATGAACTCATAAAAGTCTGTTCTGGTAAATTAACTGAAACCTTTATTTTTCGCACTTGTAGATCATCGTGTGGGGTGATCGTTAAGATTGGGGGTTGTCATTGCATGTTGATAGACCTAGAAATTATTTGCTTAATTCGTGCCATATATTCTGTGTGAATATTATATATTATTTTCTATATAGATTTAATATATGTGCTTCAGATGTTCTGTTGCCATTTAAAATGCCTGTGGCCATAGGAAGTATGATTGGTTGGGTTCTTTATGATTTGTGCCTATACTTTGCTTGTGGTTGTTGCATTTGTTGCATGTCGTATTTGTGCATTTTTTGGGTAAGATGACAATACTTGGGTTTTCTTGATGGCATGATGGTTTGATTTTCTAGAGCGTGTGATGGCAAGGTTTTGGGTATGGTTAGTGCGGTAGGTAAAGTGATGTAAGAGTGGATGGTGTTAGGAGACAGGTGAGGTGAACTGTAGCGATCGAGAATTTTCGTGATTTTTTTTCAAATAAATATTTTTATTTTAAAAACGTGTCGCTTCGACTTTGTTCATTCATTCATTTATTTTTAAACGCATGCTCGTCTAGCCAATTAAGTGAAATTAAATTTATTTAAAAACTTAGTCAAATTTCAATTCTTATCAAAATATTTCAATATCACAGTTTATTTTCAAAAGTCCAGGTATTAATTATATTAAGCCCCAATTTTAAATGTTTTAATCCAATCCAACTTATCGAGCCCAAATGTTTTTACCAATCATTCAAACCCATTTAAAAACCCAATAAGTCATTTCTTGGCCCAACCAATTCAACAGCTTCTTCCTCCCCAAGTTTTTCCTTACACAATCGATACTCCTTTCGAAAATTCTTACAAGTTTTCCATAAATCAAGATTTTAACCTAAATTACTATGTTTAACACCTAAATCAACTATTATTGGATCCCTATCCCTTGCATTCACGCAAACAATACCACCAGCAAAGGTATAATTTCTCTCAATTTCTGCCATAGCCAAAAGTTTGTTATCTGCAAATCCACCACCATCACACAATGAAGCCAAATTGAACCACCACAGCCAACCAATCTGACACAAGGCCAAACACCATTGTCTGCACCACCATGCCAACACCGCAGTCAAAACCTCAACCTGAACATTACCAAATCACCACCTTTATCACCATCATCACCAACCACCACCGTTTGCTATAGCCAATGTAAACCACAATTTTCATCACAATGGTAAACTTCGAACCGCCACATACATCCACCAACGAGAACCAAATTCAGATCAAATCATCAAGAATCGCCTCATCAAAACCGCGCAAACCACTCAAGTCTCCACCAACAATCGCCTCGCACTGCCCAGTTTTAGAAATTACCAAACCCGCACCTCGAGCCACCTCTTCAAGCTGTGACATCCAAAACCAAGCACCACCAACATCACCGAGCCACTGCCCATAACCACCGCCAACGGACCACCACCAGCCACCACACGAACCGGCCTACTGCTCAACACCAAATACCCATCAATCAACCAAAACCAAACTCCAAACCAAGAAATCGAGCCTATTTTCTAACTTTTTCACCGCCCCTTGCTAATCACGTCATGATGGTCTAGCCGTTGTGGATCGCCGGCGATTGGCACCGGTGATAGGTGCGACCAGGGTGGTCGCACCTCTGCTCCCAGCTTCTTCTCTCTTTCACGTGAAAGAGAAAGAGAGATATAATATATGTATATATATTTTGAATTCTTTTTCTTTTTAGTCCTCAAATTTTTGAATAGTTTAATTCCAGTCCTTTTAGCTTAAAATGTTTTAACTCAGCCCCTTCAGTTTTAAAGTTACTGATTTTCGCCCCAATTTTTGAAAGTGATCATTTCAGTCCCCCAAGTCTTCAATTGAGTATATTATGACCCTGAGTTTTGACTAAAATATAATTTGGTCAAGAATTTTTTTGGGTTTATCAATTTAGTCCCTAATTTCAATTATTTGCACAAAGTCCCAAATCTTTACATTTTATCATTTTAGTCCGAGTTTTACACTTTTAAATTCTTTCAATTCAACCCTCAAATTTATTTTTACATTCCAAAATTTTAATTTCAAGTTTTCTAATAGGAAAATTATTTATTTTAGGACTAGACGAGGCACGGGATTTTCAAGAAAGCTAGAATCATTTTTAAGCAAGTTCAGAAATATTTTAAGGTAGGTTCACTACTTCAAAAATCTTTTATGTTAAATGTACAATATTAAGTAAACCCATATTGTAAATTTATGCATATGATTACGTAATTTATGAGAATTAATTGCCTTCGAGCCTAGATCCACATGTCTTCGGGCATGGACCAATTGTCTTCGGGCCTAGATCCACATGTCTTCGGGCATGGACTAGTTGTCTTCGGGCCCAGATCCACATGTCTTCGGGCATGAAAATTTATGATTTATGAGATCCACTTGCTTATTGCATGAGAAAGAGAATTTATGACTTAAGTTGCATGATTATATGTGTTATTTACTGTACAATTTATTTAATTTGCGCTGAACCTACTGAGTATTTCTTTCGAAATGCTCACTCCTATTTTTAAACTTACAAATTGCAGATTTCGGAGAGGGTGGCGAATGAAAGGGCAGTGGTGGCAAATAATAATTAAGCTATATTTTTAAAGTCACGATTCATGAATAGTGTCAATTTATTTTATTTTAAATAGGATATTTAAAGTCATGAACATCGTCAATTTAATTATTTGTCGTTACTTTCTTTGAAAGTTAAGATTTCAACGTTTTTATGCATTTATCAAATTTAATTTATTTACTGTTGAAATTTTTCACATAAATATGATGGTTAGAATTCAATTATTTTTCGCAATAAAATTAGATTTAAAGGAGAAGTGACGTCCCGAGTTTCACGGAATTTGGGGCGTTACACGAACAGTGCCACTGGATCTAGGAAAGATCCGCGCGAGTTTTATTGATGATAAGTGCTCGATGTTGCATCATGGGCATGCGATCCTTTCTGCATGTTTGTAGTTACTTAATTCAATGCATTGTTTTGTGTAGCATGTCAATTTGTGTGATATGTGTTACTTTGCATGAATTTACGTGTAATCAATTTTACTGAGTGTAATGTGTTGACATGCATAGTGAGTTTGTGATGCTTTAACAGTGAGTGTGAGGATGTCTTTTGGTAATGTGTGGAGTAGATTCCTGATAGTGCATTGATGAGATGTACGGGGGGGTGAGTGTGACATTTGAATTACAAGTTGAGATGTGATTAAATGTACTATAAATCTTCTATCTGAAAATCCTATCCAGGGGGGAGTGTAAGAGACACTTTGATCACTTCTATTAGGTGGAGACTCATTATCCTCATAGGTTGAGAGAAGTGAGGTATTGATAAAGGAGCATCCCATAGATTTAGGATCTAATCTCGTTTACTAGTTAAGCATGTGTGGTGATCAATCTAATGAGCATAGGTAGCGATGTGTGTGATATGTGTTTTCGATGAGGGAGATACACGGAATGGGATAGGTGATTGTGTGAGGTCTTTTCATGAAGTCATTTATGCATTGTGGTGTGTATGTGTTGGCCGTCGTGTTTGATTAACTAGGAGTTAGTCTTATGTTCTTGTGTGAGCATGTTTGAAAAGATTTCTGTATTATCTTATGATTATATCTGTCATCGCGTGTGTTGTATGCTCTTGATTGATTACTGTAATTATCTGTCTTCTGCGTGGATATTATTGACCTTAGTCCTAGTGAGTAAATAGATCAGGTAGGTGTATGTTTCGAGTGTGAGACACGAGGTAAAGGTACGTTGAGTTCCAATTTGTTTGAATTACCTTGATTGAGCAAGTATAAACATTGTGTTATTTTTCTTGCAGGTTGTTGGATATCATTGTGGAGATTTGTTGGTTTTTTGTTGATACCAACAAGTCCAGGCAATGATGTTAATCGATTTATATTATATTTCATAAGCTTCGTCCGAAGATTGAAAGAGAGGAAAAACAACACCACGAACGAGACCAAGATTGAGTGCTCGACCATAACTTGTTGGGCCATTAGAAGTGGCACTTCATTGGATTTGTTGTTCATGGCCCAACTCTTATATTAGTCCCATATATGGAGACTTGGGCTATGTGTTGGATGTGTGATGAACTTGGCCCATTTAATTGTTGTCGGCCCGAATGTAACTTAACCTAACTCTTGGTGGAGGCAAACAGGACATTTTGAAATAAGAGGCTAAAACTTGGAAGTTGCAGTTTGTTGAATATTATTCCTCACTTGGACGAATCTTGGGGCAGCCTACCTGGGTCTTCATTCGAGCAACTCCTTTGGGGGCTACGGTGGTGGTCACCGACCGGAGTTCTATAATAGAATGAGATGGTTCATATTGGGAGCTACTCTTCTAGGCATTAGAGTGATGTTGTGGGTCGAGCTCGTGGTGTTGTTCGGTTAAACTGAGCCCAATTTCTTGGTGTTTATCAACTTATAAATTAAACAATGTAGATGCCAAATCAAATATCTCGATGAGAAGTTTAATAGAAGCTAATGAGTGAGAGCAAATTATAAATACAATATCCGTAAAATTGTCCCAAATATCAAATGTCCAAAGTCCATGCCAAAAAATAATATGCGCATAGTTTCCCACCCAAAATGACTTCCTAAATATAAAAATTGTTGCCAAAAAAAATAATAATATAATAAGTGTTTATGCGATTATTATGGTACATGTGCCGTTAATGAAATTAGAATCCGTGCTATGCCATAAATGACTTCAAGATTTTATTTTATTTTAATGTATAAACTTTTTATTTTTTGGGTAGTATTTATTATTCTTTCGATAACACTACAAGAATCGGGAGTAATGGGAGGCAACTTTTGTTGCCCATATCTATACATTTATATATCTATACAATTTCTAGAAGTGGCTTAAAGGGAGAAACTTTTTAGGACGTTTCTACCCTTACAACTTTTTATATTTTCATATTTAGCCTTAATGTTAATTAATGAAGAATAATTTATAAATATTTTTTTCCCATTTTATCAATAATGTCATTAATTTCATTATATTTACAATCTAAATTATTTATTTTCTCACTAAAAGTCTTTAAAATAAAGCCTAAAACTTTCAATTCTCATTTTTATTTTTCGTTGTTTATTTCAATTTATATATTTATTCTCACTAAACACAAATGAAATTATATTAATACATTATCACAAAGGAAATAGTGAAAACAAAAAGTCCACAAATACAATTATATTAATACAATTATTTATTCTCAAACTTAAATTTATAAATTAAATTATTTTGTCCACAAATAAAAGTATCAACCATATGTTGCTACGAAATTTGATCGCATATGATGAAGATTGGAGTATAAAAATTTCTAATATCTGTATAGATTCTATTGAAACTCATATGTACCGATGGAAGTTTTAAAACTTATTTTGAATCTTTTATTAATGAAGATATAATATTTCTCATTATATTTTTCTATCTTTATTTGAATAACTTTTAGATATTAAACAAATATGTCTTTTATAATACTTGCAGGGTAAAAAGGTTCTTGCTACACTATTTTGAGCCACAATTGAAATTTTTACTCCCACTCTTCAGAAAGAAAAAATATATCAACTTTCATGAAAAAATTAAACCATACGTAATTATACATTCCAAATGTGAACGATAAAATTGAAATCAAGTTGACGACAAACAACAATATTGAAGAGAATGAAGATATCATCTATCAAATTTATGCATTGATGATTCTTACAAGCCTCAAACTTTTTTATGAAGGAAAGTACTTGGTATTAAATCTCTATTGACAATTTTTTTCATCTTTTTATAATATTTCAAATATTATATAAACAAAACCTATTAATTATTCCCAGATATTATCAATGTTTTTCCCAACGTGAAGCTCATATTTCTTTCATCAAATAAGTGAGTCTAGCAAATATTTTGATTGAGAGTGTAAAATATGGTCTCAGAAACTTTGTTTAAATGTAGAAAGTTATTAGATTTTCTTAATTCTATTTGTCTTGCATGTTTGGATAATTTTTTTGAGAAAAGCTCAAAATTTTTACCATGCATAATTTTTAAAAATTACTTTATATGGACAATTGATCTTTGGGAACGACAACCATCGCCCCTGAAAGTGTATGAACCTATAGGAGCGATAGTGTCGTCCCTATAGATATATTTGAATATTTTTTTAAAAATTACCTACAGGGGCGACATGTCGCCCCTATAGCTCTATTTTTTTATAAAAGAAAAAATATTTTTTTTACAATGCAGTGAACCTAGCACAAACTTCCTGCTCATCACCAAGGACAGCTACAAAACCAGCAGTGGTGCACACAACTTCATCTCCTTCCATCTTCAAACTCTTGTCCACCACCTTCTTCCAACTCAACTTCTATGCACACAACTCCATCTTCTTCCAACTCAACTTTTGTACGTATTACACGAGAACATGATTCAATAAACAAAAAAAGTTTTAAATGCAATACTTATCAAAAATGCCAACAATTCCCACCCATATTCAGGTCTATAGGAGCAACATTTATACTAATAGGAGCGTCCTAGGCATGTCACCCCTATAGGATTCGAATCTATAGGGATAACACGTTTTTCGCCCCTAAAAGGTCACCCATGGTGCTCTGTTTTCTTGTATTGTAATTATTGTACTATATCAAAATCGAAAAATAAGTAATATGAGTGTCAAATCGAAGATCTCAATGAGAAGTTTAATATAAGATAACAAATGAGAGCAAAGGATAAATATATTGTCCGTAAAATCGTTTCAAAGATCGGATGTAAAAGTTTTTTTTTTATATATTTTTTTACTTTTCCTCGGTATCTTATTCATTTTAAATTATATAATTTAAGTTATATAATACTATTTATAAACTACTTTTTGTAATAATTATTGTATTATTTTGAAGTCGAAAAATATATAATGTAGGTGTCAAATCTAAGATCTCAACGAGAAGTTTAATACAAAATAAAAAAATGAGAGCAAACTGTAAACACATGTCTGTAAAATCGTCCCAAAGTTCAAATGTAAAAGAATTACTCTATTTTTTTTTTTTTACTTTTCTCAATATCTCATTCATTTTAAATTACATTATTTAAGTTATATAATACTCAGTGTCCAAAAAACCTGAAATCAGTTCGACCTGAAATAGGCAACATGTCAACGGTCAGAAGATTGAACCAAGTTGAATTGGAGTCGAATCGATTTTAATTACAAATTTAATAATTATTTCAAATATCACAAAATTTTCTAAAAAAAGTTATTTTACAAATAAAGCAACACTTACTCATTTGGAGATAAAATTAAATACACAAACAATATAATAAGAACATTATTTAACAATTCAAAGCAAATATAGATTTATGGTTGTTAATTTTATTTATTATATTTTATTTTATTTCAAAATATTTTAACATATCAAAAAAAGATAAAAATAAATTATTTAGAAGAAGAAAGTTTAACAAACAAATAAATAAAAAATAAAAATATTTTTTTTAAAGAACAAAACAATTTGAAAAGAAAAGAAAAAGAAAAATCCTATGAAGATTAGGATTTCCTAATTTTGATTAGTTTTGTACATGTTGCATGTTTCCTATTTTTGATTAACTTAGTCTTTTTTAAAGTTTTCAATTCGATAATATTTTGTAGAGGTGGGCATTTTAACTGGGTCTGAACTACCCAAATCGGAACCGAACCGAACCGAACCAGCCGGTTCTGGACTTGTTCTATTTATAAAAAAAATGGATTTTGTTTTAATAACCGAGAACCAGACCGGTTCGGTTCTCGATTTGGGTCATAAAACCGTGGTACACCTGAAAAATAGTGGCCCAGTATTTAGTCCAGTCATGTGAATCTGTGAATAAAGTACTAAACATCTAAACAAAGCTAGCCAATTTTGCAATTGGATTTGAAAAACAAAACAAAACAAAACAAAACAAAACTAATAGAAATCTATAAAGTCAAGAAGCTATATTAAATCTAATAAGTGTATTTTATACACTTATTTTTCTCCTTAACGTAGGATTTTTATTGTTTGTTCAAGAATATTTGCTATTTATTTTGTTTGTATTTGTTTATATTTCATAAATAACCTAAACTCAGGAAAACAATGGAATTGAAGCCAAAATCGAACAATTGGATGTTAAAAGTGTCAAAGTAAGCAAATCAAGAGTTGATGCAGTTAATCAAAGGGCCAACTGGAAGAAGAAATCGAATTTGGAAGAAATCAGAAGTTCAGGGGCTAAATTGCAACAATCAGAAGTTGGAGGACTTGTTGTGCAATTAAAAGACAGGGACCAACTTGTAATATTTAAAAGACGAAAATTACAATTCAGAGCAGAACCGTGCGGTCGCACGACTTTATACCATGCGGTCGCATAACCCAGAAAATCAGCGACTGAAGATTACCTGCAGAGTCGTGCAGTCGCAACATTTTGAACCGTACGGTCGCACGGTTAAACTTCTGGGCCGCAGCTGGGCTTTTTGTGCGGAAATCAACAGTCTTTCTCCTCAAGTAACCTAATTCTCGTGAACATCTATAAATACATGGCTTGGGGCACGAAATTAAGAGATCCCAACTTGCTCAATTCATGCTAAAACGCTGCCAAACTGTTGAGGAATCCATGCAACTCCAAATCCAAGATTGAAGAATAAGGATCAAGGAGATGAATAGGGTGACATATTTTCATACTTCTTGTGATTTATTTTCGATCATGTATTTAGGCTAGGTTTTCATTGTTAGAATTGTGATGAAGCTTTAATTTATTGATTCCATGTTTTGACTGTACATTTATATTATGCAATTTATGAGATTGATGCAATTAATTATGTTTTTATTCTCATCTATGATTGTGGACGCATAATTATTGATGTTTGTGATAGAGTTCTATGTTCAAAAGAGTAGGAATCTATTAGACCTTGATTAATTTCCGCGAAGTCCAATAGGGGATAGAAATATACCCATATGCTTCGTGTTATCCTAAAAAGTGTTCATAATTTGTTAATACTTTTCTACATGTTTGGATTGGTCATAGAAATATAGACTCGTCTCTTGTAGGAAAAGGTGTTTATGCATCGCTCGAAAGGGGGCTTAAATAAAATACGGATATTCAAAACCCCATAAATTGTATTTAAATAATTTGGTCAAAATATGGATGATTTGTTAAAATGAATTCATAATTCTAATGCAGTTGTTTTTATAAGTTTTAAATTCAAATTTTTATTGTTTCTTTAGTTTAATTTTTAATTTGTTTTTCAAAACCAAAATTCCCAAATTCAAAGGCCCCGTTCTCTTTGCTGTTTTGAACCCGTTTTGAGTTTTCGATTTTTGGAAATATCGAAAACGCGTTCACTTTGCCCATTTTCAAAAACGAGTTTTCCAAAACACTAAAAAAATTACAAAGGAAACTCAAAACGAGTTTATTGCGTTTTGGATATTTTGTGTTAAAAAATTCAAAACGACCAAAACGTGCGTTTTGAATTTTTTTTTTTTTTTTTTTTTTTTGTAAATATGAGACATTTCTTTCACTTGAAGTTCTTATATTATTTTGTCATTATATATAGATCCATGTTAAGATTATTTTTTTTTTTTTGTAATTATTATTATTATTATTATTATTATTATTATTATTATTATTATTATTATTATTATTATTATTATTATTATTATTATTATTATTTTAAATGTGAGACACTTCCTTCACTTGAAATTCTTATGTTATTTTGTCATTACATATAGATCCATGTTAAGATTTTTTTTTTTGTAAATTATTATTATTATTATTATTATTATTATTATTATTATTATTATTATTATTATTTTTGTAAAAGTGAGAGATACTTCCTTTACTTGAAGTTCTTATGTTATTTTGTCATTATATATAGATCATGTTAAGATTTATTTTTATTTTTTTGTAAAAGTGAGACACTTCATTCACTTGAAGTTCTTATATTATATTGTCATTATATATAAATCCATTTTAAGATTTTTTTTTTTTTTATGTAATTTATTTTTTTATTTTTATTTTTATTTTTTTTTGTAAAAGTGAGACACTTCCTTCACTTGAAGTTCTTATGTTAATAATAATAATAAAAAATAAAAAAATTACAAAAAATCTTTTTTTTTTTGTAATTTTTTTTATTATTATTATTTTTATTTTTTTTTTTTGTAAATGTGAGACACTTCCTTCACTTGAAGTTCTTATGTTATTTTGCCATTATATATAGATCCATGTTAAGATTTTGTTGGTATGGGGTTAAATTTTTGTTTAGCTGAAACAATATTAATGATGAATTTATTGATATAGAGAATTAACTGATTTATTAACATTAAAATTAATGATATTCAACAAATCAATCATTTTTTACATATAAAATATTACAAAATAAATATATCAAAAAATTACAAAGTAAACACATTTTTCAGTTTTCTATTTTGAAAACAGTTTTTCAAAATCACAAAGAGAACATGTTTTCAACAATCTCAAAACAAACAACCAAAATCCAAAATTCAAAACAAAATCCAAAACTCAAAATCCAAAATCGAAACACAAAGAGAACGGCCCCTGCTTTTCTTTTTTCGGTTAAGGTCTGTAATCTAAAATACGATTTGCTCAATCTCTGTGAGATCGATAGTTGGACTCACATCCACACTTTATTACTTACATGACCCGTGCACGTGCGGAACAAACAAGTTTGTTCAGGAATATTTGCTATTTATTTTGTTTGTATTTGTTTATATTTCAGAAATAACCCAAAGTCAGGAAAATAATGGAATTGAAGCCAAAATCGAGCAATTGGATGTTAAAAGTGTCAAAGTAAGCAAGTCAAGAGTTGATACAGTTAATCAAAGGGCCAACTGGAAAAAGAAATCAAATTTGGAAGAAATCAGAAGTTCAGGGGCTAAATTGCAACAATCAGAAGTTGGAGGACTTGCTGTGCAATTAAAAGACAAGGACCAACTTGTAACATTTAAAAGATGAAAATTGCAATTCAGAGCAGAACCGTGTGGTCGCATGACCTAGAAAATCAGCGACTGAAGATTACCTTCAGAGTCGTGCTGCCGCAACATTTTGAACCGTGCGGTCGCACGGTTGAACTTCTAGGCCGCAACTGGGCTTTTTGCGCGGAAATCAACAGTCTTTCTCCCCAAGTGACCAATTCTTGTGAACATCTATAAATACATGGCTTGGGGCATGAAATTAAGGGTTCCCAACTTGCTCAATGCATGCTAAAACGCTTCCCAACTGCTGAGGAATCCATGCAACGCCAAATCCAAGATTGAAGAACAAGGATCAAGGAGATGAATAGGGTGACATCTTTTCATACTTCTTGTGATTTATTTTCGATCATGTATTTAGGCTAGGTTTTAATTGTTAGAATTGTGATGAAACTTTAATTTATTGATTTCATGTTTTGACTGTACATTTATATTATGTAATTTATGAGATTGATGCAATTAATTATGTTTTTATTCTCATCTATGATTGTGGATGCATAATTATTGATGTTTGTGATAGAGTTCTATGTTCAAAAGTGTAGGAATCTATTAGACCTTGATTAATTTCCGCGAAGTCCGATAGGGGATAGAAATATATCCATGTGCTTCGTGTTATCCTAAAAAGTGTTAATAAATCGTTAAAGCTTTTCTACATGTTTGGATTGGTCATAGAAATATAGGCTCGTCTCTTGTAGGAAAAGGTGTTTATGCATCGCTCGAAAGGGGACATAAATAAATTTAGGAACATGGACTTTCAATACTCATACCTTATTAAATGTTTAAGTCAAATACACGGTTGATATGATTAATGTGGATTCATAATTCTAACATATTCATCTCATCATTTTAACAAATCAAATTTTCTTACTTTCTTAAGTTTAATTTTTAATTTTTTTTTCTCAAAATCAAAATTCCCAAATTCAAAGTTTTTCTCGTTCCGATTAAGGTTTGTAATCTAAAATACAATTTAAAACAATCTCTGTGGGATCGATACTTGGACTCACGTCCACTTCGTTACTTGCACGACCTGTGCACTTGCGGAGCGAACAAAATCAATTCACAAACACAGAGGCATATTTAAAGATTTCTTTAGTTCTTATTGTCAATCATCATCACCTGCGATTGCTAGAAATCCCTTTTCAAATTCATTAATTTTCGTGCTTGTCAATTGTCATCCGACGCCTCACCATCTAACCTGTAGCGCCCCGAGTTCCGTATACCCGATTCACTACGTCATTTTCTGTCTAAATTTTTCGAATAATATTTTTGCGGAAGAAATAATTGAAATTCATTTTTGGCAACATTAAATAAACTGTAATGGCCGCTAAAATTGAAAACATTTATGAGACCATTTGAAATAGTAAATCGAACCATTAATATTGTAAAGAAATTGCCAATATCATAATTTCTCAAATAAATGAACTTCTCTAAATTATTCGATTATTTGGAAAATACGGAAATCATTAACGTCAAACTTTCAACCGTTCAACGATTATTGCCACCATCATTCATCGCTCGCCACCGTCTCCGAAATCTGCAAAACTGTTAAAAAGTAGGGTGAGTATTTCATGGGGGAAATACTCAGTAGACTCATCGCAAATTAATTTAATTTATAAGATGATTAAACACATAAATCCCGGCTCTTTATAAAACGGGCATTGATAGAGCTTCTTTATAAAACTGTTCTTGATAAAACTCATATTGTGCATTACAGCACGGGACATATTTTGCAAATCATATGCTCTTTGAAAACATTTCTTTGAAAACAGTTCTTTGAAAACCATATACTTATAAAACATTTTAATTATGCCAAGCATAATTTCTTTTGAAAGCATAACATAAGATAGGATTGAAATCCTCATAAACATAAGAATTTTACCGAACTTAGGTGGTAAGAATTCTTATGTAGTAAAATCATAATAACAGTAAGTTTTCATCATAACATAGGATAAAATCGAAATCCTCATAAACATAAGAATTTTACCGAACTTAAGTGGTAAGAATTCTTATGTAGTAAGTATACCAAGCATAATTTTCTGAAATTCATAGGGATCAATTGCATCATAACATAAGATAGGATCGAAATCCTCATAAACATATGCGACAGGAATTTTACCGAACTTAGGTGGTAAATCCTCATAAACATATGGAAAGACAGGAATTTTACCGAACTTAGGTGGTAAATCCTCATAAACTTATGGAGACACAAGAATGTTACCGAACTTAGGTGGCAAGAATTCTTATGTGTAGCGCTACTAAAACTCCGGTCCCCTTAACATATCATAACTTATCATATGGGACCCAAAACAATCTTGGTAGATTGATTTCATAGCAATGATCCAAAAAAACATTTTCGTGAAGCATAGGGTATACTTACTTTTCGTAAAAACATAAAGTATATTTTCTTTTCATAAAAACATACTTACTTTTCATAACAACATAAGGTATATTTACCTTTCATAAAAACATACTTGTTTTTCTTAAAAATTGACTTTCACAAGTCACATGACATTCATATGAAATCATAATTTAAATTAATTAATAAGTGCGAGTCTACCTCAAATCCGACGAGTGCAAAGTTGAGCGGGAATGACTTCAATTTCTTTAAATTCTCCGTACGCTTCGTCTTAGCCAATAAGTCACTTTAGTCTATCGAATATATAGTTCAAAATGATAAATTATAATTTGAGGACTAAAATTGATGTTTTGAAAGTTGAGGGACTAAAATGAATACTTTTGAAAGTTCAGGGACTAAAATAGATATTTTGAAAGTTAAGGGACTAAAATGAATACTTTTAAAACTTGGGCTTAAAAGTAAATCAGCAGGTACTGAAATAAAAGAGTTTAAAGTTAAAGGGCTGAAGTAAATCATTTTAAAGCTTTGAGGCTGAAATGGATGAGTTTAAAACAGTAGGGACTGAATTAAAACAATTTAAAACATCAGGGACTGATTAAAACTCATTTAAAACTTAAGGGCTGAAATTGATAAGTTTTTAAAACTGAAGGACTGATTTGAAACAATTAAAAACGTTAGGGACTGATTTGCAAATTCTGGAAATAAATAATATATCATTCAGATCTTTTCTCTCTCTCATAACTCACTCACTCTCTCACGATCTCTCTCTCGCGCGATTTCAGCAGCGACAGGCGAGAGGGAAAGGCGATCGGTGGAAATTCTTTGGAATCAACGGTGCTATAGCCGGCAGTTCGCCTGCGCAGGAGGTGGCCAACGACGAGGCTCCGCTAGGCTAGGTTTTGGTGGAGTTTAGGTGCGATTTGGGGCTGAAATCCGAGATTTTAGGTCGGGGTTTTTCCGGCGAAAATCCGGCATTTGAGGTAGGTGGTTATCTGGTTACTCTGTTTCTTGGGTTTGGGTTGATTTGGTGATGGCTATCCGGTGGTGTTGATTGATGATGATGATTGTTTGATTTGGAGATTAAAATGGTGAGCGGAGGTTCGATTCTTGGTCGACCTCTGAAGTGAGGCAGTGGACTTGGATATTACGGATTCAGAAATGGTGGTGGGTGGAAAAGTGTGGTTGTGGCTGAGTGGTGATCGATCTTGATGATGATGATGGGGTTGCTGGAAGAAACTGCAAGATTGGTTGAAGATGTCGATGAATTGTGTGTTTGAATATGGTGATGATAGTGCCGGTTGGCAGGGGTTCTTAGGTAATTGGCTGATGGTGAGTTTGGGATTACTGGAAGTGGTGAGGGCTGTTCTTGATTCGGTGGCTTAGAATTCAAATTGAGTAGAGGCAGTTTGGGTGGATGGTGACCGTGACTGAAGGCAGTGTTGTGAAGTAGGCAGTTTGGCGTCATGGCTATGGTTCAGCAGTGGACTAGGGAATTATGGGATACGGTGCTTGAAATGTTGTGAGGAATTAGTGGTGATGATCATGCAGAGAGTTGAGATTTGCAGGCGTGCTGGGAATTGAAAATGACAAAGAAGGCTGGTGGTTAGACTGATGATTCCAAACATGAAGGTGGGATGAAGGTATCTTTAAAGGAGAAAAGAAAGGAAAAGAAGAAGATTAATGGAGAATAAAAATCATTATGTTTAGTAGACACATGGGGTAGGATTGAATTGTGATAGCTTTGATTAATTGGTAGTGGTGTTCTTTGTTAGGTATAATAATAATAATGATGATAGTTTGTATGTGCAGGACGGAAGAATGCAAATTGAGTTTGATGAAGAACATATAAAATTAGAGGAAGAGATGTAGATAGTTAGGTATTAAGAAAAGTGGGAAAACATGGGGAATAATTAGTTGGTTTGTTGATGATGATGTTTTTTGGACTGAAAATACATTTGAGAATAAATAGATTTTGAGATAAAATCGAATTACGTATTTGGACTTAAAATAATTTGAATAAGGAAAATTGAGATATTTTAATAAATTTGGAATTCAAAATGATTTTGAAAATAATACTTTGAATAAATAATTAAAATAACATAATTTTAGAAATTCGAATTTTAATTTAAAATCGAACAAATTCGATATTTCTTGACTTGGCTAGACGAATTCGTCGCGGCGTTAATTTCAAAATAATAAATGAAATAGTAGCGACACAATTTTCTAAATATTAAAATAATTATTTATTGCATAAAAATTCTGGGTCGCTATAATCTTACCTCCTTAAAATAATTTCGTCCTCGAAATTAAACTTACTTAATCTTATAATTTCTGAATACTTAATCAGAATCTCTTCTTCTTATCATCGAAAATTCCCAAAAATAATCAAAGAATTACCTGAATATCTTCTCTACGTAATATACCCAAACATATCAACATAATATCATCAACTTATCTTTCCAATATTTGTAACCCAAAATTCAGTAAACAAATATCTCCCAAAACTAAGATTCTATACTTAAATGTCACCACATTTCCTGCAAAGTATTTCTTTCACTTGTATATACGTATGAATTCTGATTCAATACGGTACTCATTTTACTTTCCACGTATCATCACACTATACCAAGATTATCATTATTAAAACAAAATATCAGTACCCATAATCCAAGAAAATATTCCAAATCTCCAATCAAATCTCCTTTATCGATAAAATTTAACAGCGCATTACTTCTTGTCTCCTCTTTTCATTAAAATAATCCTGCGCTTTCTTGCTGGTCACAACATTACGCGGATTCACTCAGATCCTTTGCGCTTTTAAATAGTTCATGCTGGGAAGAGGTTGAATCATCAAACAATGGATATCATTCTTTCTAACATTCGCAAGTATTATTCCAGTCTTCCTATGAATGATCTGAGAAAGATCTATAAAATAAGGCTCGAAAGATTGAGGTTGCTAATGGCTCATGATATTCCAGAAGATGTTCGCTGGTTGATAGAAGCAAAGGTTCGACTATCTGGTGAATTACCATCAACATTTCCAAAACATATGTCTGGTTTAGGCAAAAGCACGTTCGCAAAGAAACGAAGAGCAAAAAGACTGGGTGGTTGCTACAAATGTGCTCGTTGGAACTGTAATACACGTTGCAAATCAGTAGGATATTCTTCTACTAATCGGGATGATAAAATCGAATTCATAAAGGGTGGACTGAGTAAGGAGTCTTTGGATGATATTCGACTGACTCTTGAGACGCACCCAAGTGGTTATGTACAACGTGAACTTCTCTCCTTATACGCTCAGTTTAACGAGGACAAAAATCGTTATAGTCTCCAAAATATAATATCGAAAGATCCTGTTTGCCAGTCTGTTTTACAAAATGAGGCTTCTGGCAGTTCAGCAATGATATAAGGTAAATCTTTTTAAAATATTTTGCTGCTTTCTTTCACGCGTTTTGGAAATAAAATATATATTTCTTTTCTCGAGGTTTGATAAAGCTGGAAATAAATATATTTTCCTTTCTCGAGGTTTGATAAAGCTGGAAATAAATATTAAATCGCCGAAAGGTGACAGCCTCGATACGATAAAAATATTCAAAAGTGGGCTGATTTTGTCAAAAGTAAATCTTTACTTTTTCAGAATCAATCAAAAACAGTAAATTTTTTTTTTTTTTTTTTTTTTTTCCGGCTTTAAATAGCCAAACATATTTCATAGTTCAGGCATCCCAAAATCACATCTTCTTCGTAAGTTTTCCCTTCTTTACTATCAAAGATGGAAGCACCAAAACTTCGACAGATCAAAACTATTTGTGTATTTTGTGGATCAAAAGTAGGGAAAGGCTTCGGTTATCTAGAAGCGGCTGTAGATCTTGGAAAGAAACTGGGGGAAAAAGGTATCACTCTTGTGTATGGGGGTGGTAGCAGTGGTCTAATGGGTTGTGTTTCCCAATCTGCTCTTGCAGAGAAATCAAAAGTAATCGGTGTTATACCTGTCCCTTTGGTAGATGTTGCAGGCAAAACACGAGGGCATGAAGTTCAAACTTTATCCATCCATAAACGCATAACTTGTATGCTATATGGTTCTGATGCCTTTATAGCCCTGCCCGGAGGTTTTGGTACCTTAGAAGAAATTTTTAACATTACCTCGTGGGCTCAACTAGATCTCCATACTAAGCCTATTGGGCTTCTGAATGTTAACAATTTCTTTGATGGTTTGTTAACCTTTCTTGATTATGCTGTGGAACAGGGATTCATCTCTCCATTTTCCAGAAGGCTTCTTATTTCTGCTCCTACTATTGATGAACTACTGGATAAGCTGCAGTCATATATCTCAATACAAGATCCAGCAGGAGTTAAAATAGATTGGTCGCAAGGAAGGGGGATCAAGCGAAAATGGAGTCCGGTTAATGTAAATTTAACTCTTTGAATCTTAGAATAGGTGGGGGTAGAGTACGGAGTATTCTCACTCTCGAGACACCCCTCCATTTACTAGGATTTCCTTAATGTTTAAATCTTGTGTGTACTTCAAAGATTCCAGGTGGTAGATTACGGAGTATTCTTACTCTCGAAACACACCTCTTTGAAGGTTTTCTCTTTATATCCTCAAAAGATCAGAGGTGGTAGGATACGGCTACTCCGGAAACACATCTCTCATTCTGAGGATCTTTCCATGCTTTTCTCTTATGCTTTCGTGTGTTTCATGTATTTCCTTTCCAGTGTGACTCTTGTGTGTTCTCCTTATGAGAAAATAATAAAATCTCTGCTATCATCTACTAAATCTCGTTTGTGATGTAAATGATCTTGCATGTCTAACCTTAATTCCTTTAGTGGATGCTTATCATATTATGCTCTTAATTCCAATTGATAAAATTCTGAACAGAGTCTCCCTTGTAATTTGGACTTATCCAAACCATAAGCATACTTCATAACTCACAATAATAAATAACTCCACATTTGATCACAACGATCTAAAAATATTGAAAATGATTCCAACACTTCAATATCATCAAAATATCTCATAATTCAATTCATAATTCCTCAACATAGAAATTTCAAATCATATTTTTCAATATCACAATATTACTTCCTTCCATACCTTAATTGGCTCAAAAGTTACTCATACTTATAAATATATGCCATAAATCATATTCCCAAAATTTATTCACAAAGCCAAACTTCATAATAAATTTCTCTTCAACATAGAGGCATAATAAATTAACTCAACATAATATCCATTACTTAATTCTCAATAAAATCATATTATTCCCATTATGCTCAACACTCGTTTTCTTTAAAAAAAAATTTCTCATAATCATACATTAAAGCATATAAGTTATGACAAAGCATAACAACATCATTATTTTCGAAGAAATACATTCTTATTTCTCATAAATCATAAGTATCCGAAATACTCTTCATTCTTTCTCATAAATCAATAAAATGAGTATTCGAAATACTGAAATAACTTTAAACATCATAAACTTCTTTACCTCGGAGTTGGTGGAACGAATGATGGCAGTGGCAATCTTCATCAATAAAAATCTTATAATGGAAAATATTTCTTAAAATTCTTTTTGAAAATTTTACCAGTCTACAGAAACGCAGACTAGCTCTGATACCAACTTGTAGCGCCCCGAGTTCCGTATACCCGATTCACTACGTCATTTTCTGTCTAAATTTTTCGAATAATATTTTTGCGGAAGAAATAATTGAAATTCATTTTTGGCAACATTAAATAAACTGTAATGGCCGCTAAAATTGAAAACATTTATGAGACCATTTGAAATAGTAAATCGAACCATTAATATTGTAAAGAAATTGCCAATATCATAATTTCTCAAATAAATGAACTTCTCTAAATTATTCGATTATTTGGAAAATACGGAAATCATTAACGTCAAACTTTCAACCGTTCAACGATTATTGCCACCATCATTCATCGCTCGCCACCGTCTCCGAAATCTGCAAAACTGTTAAAAAGTAGGGTGAGTATTTCATGGGGGAAATACTCAGTAGACTCATCGCAAATTAATTTAATTTATAAGATGATTAAACACATAAATCCCGGCTCTTTATAAAACGGGCATTGATAGAGCTTCTTTATAAAACTGTTCTTGATAAAACTCATATTGTGCATTACAGCACGGGACATATTTTGCAAATCATATGCTCTTTGAAAACATTTCTTTGAAAACAGTTCTTTGAAAACCATATACTTATAAAACATTTTAATTATGCCAAGCATAATTTCTTTTGAAAGCATAACATAAGATAGGATTGAAATCCTCATAAACATAAGAATTTTACCGAACTTAGGTGGTAAGAATTCTTATGTAGTAAAATCATAATAACAGTAAGTTTTCATCATAACATAGGATAAAATCGAAATCCTCATAAACATAAGAATTTTACCGAACTTAAGTGGTAAGAATTCTTATGTAGTAAGTATACCAAGCATAATTTTCTGAAATTCATAGGGATCAATTGCATCATAACATAAGATAGGATCGAAATCCTCATAAACATATGCGACAGGAATTTTACCGAACTTAGGTGGTAAATCCTCATAAACATATGGAAAGACAGGAATTTTACCGAACTTAGGTGGTAAATCCTCATAAACTTATGGAGACACAAGAATGTTACCGAACTTAGGTGGCAAGAATTCTTATGTGTAGCGCTACTAAAACTCCGGTCCCCTTAACATATCATAACTTATCATATGGGACCCAAAACAATCTTGGTAGATTGATTTCATAGCAATGATCCAAAAAAACATTTTCGTGAAGCATAGGGTATACTTACTTTTCGTAAAAACATAAAGTATATTTTCTTTTCATAAAAACATACTTACTTTTCATAACAACATAAGGTATATTTACCTTTCATAAAAACATACTTGTTTTTCTTAAAAATTGACTTTCACAAGTCACATGACATTCATATGAAATCATAATTTAAATTAATTAATAAGTGCGAGTCTACCTCAAATCCGACGAGTGCAAAGTTGAGCGGGAATGACTTCAATTTCTTTAAATTCTCCGTACGCTTCGTCTTAGCCAATAAGTCACTTTAGTCTATCGAATATATAGTTCAAAATGATAAATTATAATTTGAGGACTAAAATTGATGTTTTGAAAGTTGAGGGACTAAAATGAATACTTTTGAAAGTTCAGGGACTAAAATAGATATTTTGAAAGTTAAGGGACTAAAATGAATACTTTTAAAACTTGGGCTTAAAAGTAAATCAGCAGGTACTGAAATAAAAGAGTTTAAAGTTAAAGGGCTGAAGTAAATCATTTTAAAGCTTTGAGGCTGAAATGGATGAGTTTAAAACAGTAGGGACTGAATTAAAACAATTTAAAACATCAGGGACTGATTAAAACTCATTTAAAACTTAAGGGCTGAAATTGATAAGTTTTTAAAACTGAAGGACTGATTTGAAACAATTAAAAACGTTAGGGACTGATTTGCAAATTCTGGAAATAAATAATATATCATTCAGATCTTTTCTCTCTCTCATAACTCACTCACTCTCTCACGATCACTCTCTCGCGCGATTTCAGCAGCGACAGGCGAGAGGGAAAGGCGATCGGTGGAAATTCTTTGGAATCAACGGTGCTATAGCCGGCAGTTCGCCTGCGCAGGAGGTGGCCAACGACGAGGCTCCGCTAGGCTAGGTTTTGGTGGAGTTTAGGTGCGATTTGGGGCTGAAATCCGAGATTTTAGGTCGGGGTTTTTCCGGCGAAAATCCGGCATTTGAGGTAGGTGGTTATCTGGTTACTCTGTTTCTTGGGTTTGGGTTGATTTGGTGATGGCTATCCGGTGGTGTTGATTGATGATGATGATTGTTTGATTTGGAGATTAAAATGGTGAGCGGAGGTTCGATTCTTGGTCGACCTCTGAAGTGAGGCAGTGGACTTGGATATTACGGATTCAGAAATGGTGGTGGGTGGAAAAGTGTGGTTGTGGCTGAGTGGTGATCGATCTTGATGATGATGATGGGGTTGCTGGAAGAAACTGCAAGATTGGTTGAAGATGTCGATGAATTGTGTGTTTGAATATGGTGATGATAGTGCCGGTTGGCAGGGGTTCTTAGGTAATTGGCTGATGGTGAGTTTGGGATTACTGGAAGTGGTGAGGGCTGTTCTTGATTCGGTGGCTTAGAATTCAAATTGAGTAGAGGCAGTTTGGGTGGATGGTGACCGTGACTGAAGGCAGTGTTGTGAAGTAGGCAGTTTGGCGTCATGGCTATGGTTCAGCAGTGGACTAGGGAATTATGGGATACGGTGCTTGAAATGTTGTGAGGAATTAGTGGTGATGATCATGCAGAGAGTTGAGATTTGCAGGCGTGCTGGGAATTGAAAATGACAAAGAAGGCTGGTGGTTAGACTGATGATTCCAAACATGAAGGTGGGATGAAGGTATCTTTAAAGGAGAAAAGAAAGGAAAAGAAGAAGATTAATGGAGAATAAAAATCATTATGTTTAGTAGACACATGGGGTAGGATTGAATTGTGATAGCTTTGATTAATTGGTAGTGGTGTTCTTTGTTAGGTATAATAATAATAATGATGATAGTTTGTATGTGCAGGACGGAAGAATGCAAATTGAGTTTGATGAAGAACATATAAAATTAGAGGAAGAGATGTAGATAGTTAGGTATTAAGAAAAGTGGGAAAACATGGGGAATAATTAGTTGGTTTGTTGATGATGATGTTTTTTGGACTGAAAATACATTTGAGAATAAATAGATTTTGAGATAAAATCGAATTACGTATTTGGACTTAAAATAATTTGAATAAGGAAAATTGAGATATTTTAATAAATTTGGAATTCAAAATGATTTTGAAAATAATACTTTGAATAAATAATTAAAATAACATAATTTTAGAAATTCGAATTTTAATTTAAAATCGAACAAATTCGATATTTCTTGACTTGGCTAGACGAATTCGTCGCGGCGTTAATTTCAAAATAATAAATGAAATAGTAGCGACACAATTTTCTAAATATTAAAATAATTATTTATTGCATAAAAATTCTGGGTCGCTATATAACCGACTCTTAGAAATTTGTTTTTTTATAAATGTGCTTTGTTACAAGTGCTTCCTTAGTGGTAGTTACAAAAATAATGTCATATAATTTTACCGTTCTTCAGCAGATGCCTTGAAAATGATTGCAGTTTTTGCTCTTAGCTTTCAATGCGTGAAGTTTTACCGAATAATAATATGCATGTACCTCGCTGAATCATCGATATAATTTAAATACCATGAACAGATGTGTTTTTGGTGATATAAGTTAAATAGCAATGAATATCCAATCACTAGTTATTCTTAAACATAATCTAGTGATATCAGCACTAAATAGCATGAACAAAACCCTAGCTTTTAGCAACTAATTAGCTCCATTACTTTTCTAATTGCCTTGACTGACACTAAGTTTTAACAAGTGGGATGCAAATCTTTAAGCCTCCATTTGGTAAACTTGATTTTTAGTATGTTGTATTTTAATTTAAATAAGATATTGTTTCGAAAAATAATTAATATTCTAGAACTGAATTAGAACTGAAAAGAAACCAAAACTGAATGGTTTGGTTCTTGCAATTCAATGGAATCGAATGCTTCCATTTAACAATAACCGAAATTTATGGTTTGATTCCAGTTCATGAGATACCCGAACCGAACCACCCGATGTCCACCCCTAATATTTTGTATTAAAATGTTATTATAGTATGTTTTTATTTGATACGATTGTATAATTAACATATTTTCATGAATTTGATCAAAATCACTATCATGAAAAAAAATCTTGTACGTCGCACAAGTGAAAATACTAGTTAAATAATAATATTGAAATTAATCCACGTGTCCAGCTCATACTTATCAACCCATTTCAAATTAAACCATAATTCATTTTCTCCATTCTCTCACTACAATATTCTCTATCTACCTCTCTTCTCATTCGTGAAATCCAAGAAATCTGAAAAATGTCAAGATCTAAGCCCAAAATCATATCATAACATTAACTCTACACCACATTTTCATTGATCTGAGACTTGAAGTTGAACTAAATCGAAGTGGACAAATCCACCATTGTGGTGAGCTCACCGCTGCATTTCAACCAATGGTAACACTAGAGAGTTGAAGGTGTTTATGTTGGTTTGGTGTTGATATTTGTGTTTGTATTCGTGTTTGTGTGTTGTGTTGTTGATGATGATGTTTAGATGGTGATGGTTGTTGTGGTAGTGTTGGAGTGTGGTGGTTGTGTTGGTGGTAGGGTGGGAGGGAGGGAGGGAGGGGTGGGCGACTTTGAACAATGTCTGTGACCAACTTTAGGTGATTTTGATTGATAAACTATATAATTTGTGACCAATTAATTTAAATTGTGTAATCGTAACATAAGTAGTGGCCTATATAATTCAAAATTAGTGACAAAGAAATAGGTTGTGGCATATAAAATTCATAATTTATGAACGAAAAATAAGTTGTCCCTTAAGAAATTTGTAAATTGTTGATGTGATTCAGACCATGGATACAAGTCCAACTAAATGTCCATTGATAGTTGAAGAAGGACCTATGACTCGAAGACTATTCATGAAGTGATGTGGCTATTTTATCAAGTTACAATGGATGAAACCACAATCTTGGCAAGCAAAGGAGAAAGTTTCGCACTGGACTCGAGTCAAGAAACAAAGTCGAACAACCTCATTTAGGCAGCTGAAGAAGAGGCAAAATCACAAGGCAAGCAATCGCTTGCCTAAAGCTTGGAGTGATCACTCGACTTCAATTTTTTAACCCAGAGTGATCTCGTATAACCAAGCAATCACGCGAGGTAATACCAAGTGATTGCTTGGCAATTCAGAATCAAAATTTTCACGAACGTTGTTTATATTTTATTTTTATTTTTTTGGCAATATTTACTTTCCTGGTTGAAATTTAGACCTAATTTTCATCCCTTATGATTATAAAAGGGACTGCTTTGTTCATTATTCAATCACACAACTTTGAGATATATTCGAGAGACATTTGTTTTCAAATTCGTTCTTCAATGAACTACTTCAAACATTACGAGATTTGATTCTTTTGGTATTCAACAATTCGGGTGAAACTTATAATTCTTGTGATCAAGAGGTCGACATATCATATTGATTGTGCTGGTTGCTTAATTCAATAACTTTGAATCAATTGCTAAACTTGGATTCTTGTTCTCTTAGGTTCGGTGTCAATCTTATGTGGGTTTCAAAGCTACTATTTCTACGTGGGTTCACATCAGTTGGTAATAGAATTTAGGCTTCAAAAATCAAGTTTATACTTTCTTTTTTTTATTGTAGAGTCTTTGTTTTCAGTTTTCTTTGTGTTCCTCATGTTTTTTAAGTCTTCGATCAAGAAAAGTATAAAAAAATCTAAAAGTTGTTATTGTGCTCGTTTTTCATCCAAATCAAATTTCATTTGTTTTGATGTATTTGTAGTTGGATTTTCGAGCAAAAAAAATCCCAAGTTAAAAAATAAAAAAATAAAAAAACTATTTATTATGGAAATTATAATAGCAAGCAGATTTCAATATTTTTAGTCAACCAAAAAATTCAAGAAAAACCTTTCTTGAATTAATCCTAGTTCCCATTCGAAAAGTGTTAAAAAATCTTTATTTTCATTCTTTCATAAAGTCTTCCAAATTCCAAAATTCTCAATCACATCCTAGTTTGCATTCTTCGAGATTAAGGCATGGTTGTGTTCAAATTTGTTTTTTGAAGCATTTGTGCGAAAGTAATTGAGTGGGAAAAAGCAAGAGTGGTGAGACTTATAGAGGGAAAAAAACCAAATTTGAGTGATACACGTGTAAACACGTGAGGTATATATTACTTAGATTTAGGATGTCAAATGATTCTAATTCAAGTAGGAACAACAATCAAGCCAACATGTCATAGGAATTGATACAACGGTTTGAGCGGTTGTTTGGTGTGGGAATGATAGGTTGAATAGGTTGAAACAACCAAGGGAAGTGTCCAACGCAAGGAGGCAAGGTAAGCAAGAACCTAGGGAGGCAGATAATAAAGAATATGGAGCAGGTAGTGATTTGGATGTGGGGATGTTGGTGGATGTTGAGATAGGAAGAATGAGTGATAGCGAAGTTGGGCATGAAATGAGGGGTAGAGATCTTATGGGAGATGGAGTTGATCGTAGCATGAACAATATTAAGATGGCAATTCCTTTTTTCAGGGGAAGGAGTGATTCGAAGGAGTACTTGGAGTAAGAAATGAAAATTGAGTTGATATTTGATTTCTACAATTATTCAAAGGAGAAGAAGGTTAATGTTGCAATACATGAGTTCACCGGTTATGCTATTACTTGGTGGGGTCAAGTAGTTACATCTAAGAGAAGGAATCATGAGAGACCTATTACTACTTGGAAGGATTTGAAGGCTATCATGAGGATGAGGTCTGTGCCTAGTCATTATCATAGGGAGCTTCATAAAAAAATTCAAAAGCCTCTACCAAGGGTCTATTAGTGAGGAGGACTATCATAAGGAGATGGAGTTGTTGATGATTCGAACGAATGTAGAAGAGGATAGGGAGGCCACTATGGCTCGATTCTTGAATGGCTTGAATAGGGAGATAGCTAATGTGGTTGATTTGCAACATTATTTGGACACGGAGGAGATGGTACACATGGCTATACATATAGAGAAACAATTGAAAAGGAAAGTTACAGCTAGGTATCCATTGGGTTCTTCGATTTCTAATCCACCTTGGAAACCGAAGTGGGATAACAACAAAGGAGATGGGGTTGTTTCAAAGGATAGAATGGAAGTACTAAAGGGGGAAGAGGAAAGTGCTAGAAAGTTCAGACCTAGAGTGGAATCTCAACCATCTAGGAGTAAAAATATCCAATGCATTTGTTTGGGAATGGGACACGTGGCCGCTTAATGTCCCAATAGGTGGGTAATACTTTTGTGAAAAGATGGAGAAGTGGAGAATGATAGCGAGGAAGACTATAGGGACATGTCGGGATTGGAAGAGGCTAATGA
Source organism: Ligustrum vulgare (assembly GCA_963555705.1). Classification (NCBI taxonomy): domain Eukaryota; kingdom Viridiplantae; phylum Streptophyta; class Magnoliopsida; order Lamiales; family Oleaceae; genus Ligustrum; species Ligustrum vulgare. Next base: position 43,055,244 of record OY743173.1, on the reverse strand, counting down.
TGATGAGAAGTTAGAGTATGGAGTGAGTGGCGAGCTATTGGTTGCGAGACGAGCTCATAGTACTCAAATCAAGACAGATAGTTTGGAGCAACAAAGTGAGAACATATTCCATACATGGTGCCACATCAATAGCAAGGTATATAGTACAATTATTGACGGGGGTAGTTGTACTAACGTGGCTAGCACTACATTTATTGAAAAAATTTGATTAAAATTTTTAAAACATCATAAACTTTATAAGTTTCAATGGTTGAATGATACTGGGAAGATTAAGGAGAATATGAGGGTGTTGGTCAATTTTTCAATTGGTAGCTATCATGATGATGTTATGTGTAACGTAGTTCCTATAAATTCCTGATGAATTTTGTTGGGTAGACTATGATGTTCATTAATCGCAAATGTACGAATCGCGCAAGTAATAAAGTGGATTTTAAGTCCATGTATCGTATCCAATGGGATTGTGTAAATTGTATTTTAGACTAATTACCTTAACTAGAACTATAGAAATTTGAGTTGAATTTGGAATTTTTAATTAAACTAATAAATATAAATAAACAAGTTTGAATTAAAATAATGAGAAAAACATTTTAGAGTCGAGAATCCATTTTACTTCCATCATTGATGCATTGATTTAAACGTCTAACTACAATTCATGGGGTTCTGAAAATTCATGTTCCTATTCTTATTAAAACCTTCTTTTGGACGGTGAATTAAAATCTTTTTCTATAAGGGATCTGACTATATTTCTATAAAGAATCCAAATATATAAGAAAGCATTATCGTTTTGTGAACACTATTGAAGAAAACACAAAGCATATGAGTATATTTCTATCCCATATCAAACTTTGTGGCAATTAAAACTTGTATAATGAAGTCCTAATCTTTCAAACTCAGAAAAATACCACAACAATCATACAATAATTGGCCTAATAATCATATGATAATAAAAGTGTAAAATAATTGCTCAAACCCATGAATCATATATATTAATCAATAAATCAAAAATACAATCCGAAAAGTAAAATATCATCACGACTCTAACATAACTAACTAGCCTAGATAAATAATTAAAATAATAAATAAACAAGAAGATTTCATGGAATTCATCACACTGGTATTAATCTTCTTGAGGGAGAGATCTCGAATTTGATGTAAATCTTGACATGTGCCTCCTCTTTATCTCAATTATTATGTAGAATGTAGTATCTAACCTACTAGATCCTTATCTTTGATGCATGTGTAGTCTCTTATATAGGTGAAATTAGGTCAAAATCATGACAAGATTAGGGTGCAAAAGAGTCCTAATTAAATAAGGAAAGTAAAATTACCGTCATCTTTGCACAGCTGTCAGTATTTTCATCATATATTTCTCTTCCCTTATCCTATTGAGGTGATTCAAATTGTGATGGAAATATAACTAAAATAAATAAAATTCTTCCTGAAATACAATGTTTCCAATTCGAACATTTACCACCCCAAAATTAGGTCACAAAGTCCGACTAAAAATTTGTCAGAAATATTGTTTGATTGGAATCGATTTATGGTAATATTCTTATCATATTTCATTCCTTTTTTACTTTAATTCATCCAATTGACTCCTAGAAATCTTCAAGTATCGTATCAATTTCCGAATTAACCATTGAGTATTTTAAATTTGGTCCTTCTTCATTTGATTTTTACACTTTAGTCCTTGAACTTCTGATTTCTTCTACTTGACTTCTGATAAGATTCGAAGATGCGTAAAAGAAACGCCGGAAAGTTCCGAATTCAGGTTGGAATGGATGGTAGAATCTTGACCCAATATTCACGACGTGAAGATCGACAATGCGGAATAAAGAACCAAGACTTTCGAAACTCCACAAGGATCTGTCCAACTTGATAAGTTTATGATTGTGAACGTCAAAAATATTCTCACGAATATTTGATAAGGTCGATGGAACGCCACAAAAAGTAATCTTGATAATTTCTATGAAAATATAGGAATCTACCTATAATTTTATTGAATCCTCAATAAAAACTTTTATTCAAATCAAAGTTTGTTTTACAATGAATGGAAAATAGAATATAAATAAGCAGAAAATGACCTAAAAACTAGCCCTAGCCGCTAATGATCTCAAAATAGAGTTATGATTGTACTAAAATAACTAAAACGAAAAAGGAAATAAAATTCTACAAAATCTTATCCTGCTAAGCAGTTACGGCCATGAAGATGGAAATTACGGTCGTAAGTGTAATTCTGTCCCAAGGTTACGGCCATGACATGAGGCTTACTGCCGTAAGTCCGAAAGTCTTAAAATCCTGCGCTTTCACCCGAGAGGAGGTTACGGCCGTGACATATGGCCCTTACGGCCATAAATATGTTACTGACCTTGAAACTTTGATTTTCCAACTCGGCTTGATTCGTTCGTCTTCTCGACTTGACTCCAATATACAATTTGTTCATTTTCCTATTTATAATGTTGTTGCATCGCCCATGACTTGATCTCTTCTTTGAGCTCCTATCCCGGATCACATCATCCCCCCTCTCTTGACAAGGATTCGACCTCGAATCAATTTTTGGCCTGCTTGTCAAACATTTCCTGGTCTTGGGGCCTTGCTGTAAAATTGGTCCACTTGGATCGAATGGAAAATTATTGATTCCCTACCATAGGATCAACCAACAGTATTTGGAAACTGGGGTTACATGAATGGCTTGAAGTAGAAATACCTTTGGGTGTAGGTAGCGTGACCAATTTTTTCAAATGCTATTAACCTGCAAAAAAGATTTAAATAAAATAGGGTGGGGAATGTTAGTTTCAAATGGTATAAGATACGGATCATTGTACTCACAGCTCATTATCTCCAATTCATTTTCCCTAGCTATCAGGCCCTTCACTTCACCTTCCCCATTCTTTTCAACTGTTCGCTCAACCACCTCTTTCTCTTTTTCTTCACACCCAACCACCTCTTCTAATTCCACATTTTTATCAACAATTTTATGCACTACCTCATCACTACCCAAATGTGGATCTTCCACTTTAAAGCTCAAATTTTGAACACCCACCTCAAAATTCGAAGTTTCTTCAACCACTTCTAACTTCAATTCTAACTCTCCCTCCTCCTCCTCAACATTCTCAACTTGAGGCTCTACTATAAGATATTTTTCACTCTCCTTTAGCCACTTAACCACAGCCTCTCTTCTCTCCTCTTTCTTTTGTAACCTAGCCAACATTTTCCTTTCTACCTCCCGTTCACACCTCTTTCTTTTCTCATAGATTTCTTTTTGAGTCTTCAAAATTTCCTTCGGATCAATCTCTGCTCCCCTCTTAACCCCAATTCCATCCCTAGGTTTATGCACACGCATCTTATCCTTCCGAGCTCTAGAATCCAATTGAGATTGCTCCCTTCGCAATTTAGCCTTTTTTTCATCTAGTTTATCCAATCTCGTCTGAACATCATCCAAAAACCCCCCACACACAATCTATATCGTTACCCCTCCTAGATGAAGATCTTTCTTGAAACCTGGACATTTCAAAATTGAAGTAAAAGTGGAATGGAATGAAATATTTTCGACCCAAGACTCATGAATGAAATTTGGAATTATATATGAATTTTCGATTTTTTTTTATAAATCCAAAATTCGACTATGAGTGTGATGAAACAAACGGAACTAAATTCGGATGAGAATTGAAAAAAACAAACACTTTTGAAATTTTGTGGGATTTTTATATGCATCAAAAATTGGAAAAATTTACTGGCACGAAAAACATGAAGAACAAGAAAACTTGAAAACAAGACTCAACAACAAGATATGGATGATTTTGTGTAGACTCTATGATAAAAATACAAAATCAAACTGGGATTGAATAACCTGAATCCAGTGTCTAGCTCTGATACCAAATGATGAGATTCGAAGATGCACGGAAGAAACGCCGAAAAGTTCTGAATTCAGGTTGGAACGGACGGTGGAATCTTGACCCAATATTCACGATGCGAAGATTGACAATGCGGAATAAAGAACCAAGACTTTCGAAATGCCACAAGGATCTGTCCAACTTCCTTGATAAGTTTCTGATTATGAACGCCACAAGAAATAATCTTGATAAGTTCTATGAAAATATAGGAATCCACCTATAATTTTATTCAATCGACAATAAAAATGTTTATTCAAATCAAAGTCTGTTTTACAATGAATGGAACATAGAATATAAATAAGCAGAAAATGACCTAACAACTAGTCCTTGCCGCTAATGAGCTCAAAATAGAATTCTAATTGTACTAAACTAACTAAAACGAAAAAGGAAATAAAATTCTAGGAAATCTTATCCCACTGAGCAGTTATGACCGTGAAGATGGAAATTACGGCCGTAAGTGTAATTCTGTCCCAAGGTTATGGCCGTGACATGAGGCTTACGACCGTAAGTCCGAAAGTCTTGAAATCCTGCACTTTCACCCGAGAGGAGGTTACGGCCATGACATGTGGCCCTTACGGCCATAAATATGTTACTGACCCTGAAACTTTGATCTTCCAACTCAGCTTGATCCGTTCATCTTCTCAGGTTGACTCCAACATGCAATTTGTTCATTTTCCTGTGTAGAATGTTGTTGCGTCGCCCGTGACTTGATCTCTTCTTTGAGCTCCTATCCTGGATCACATCAACTTCTTTCTTCTCTTGATTTCTTCAATTAAGCTCTCGAACTTCTTTATTCTTTAACTTTAGCTCCAATTTACACCTTGATTGACTTCATTAACTTCTCATGTGCACAATTTAGTTCCATTATCATCCAATTTATCATGTATTTGCTTTGATTTCTTCATTTGGTTGACTTTGGGGATATTTTTGAAATATAAATAAATAATAACGAAATCAATAGAAAATATTCTAAAACAATAACAATAAATCCTACTTTTAGCTTGAAATAAGTGTATACAATACACTTATCACATGACATTATGATAGGAAAGTGATATATGATGGTTAATAAAATTTATAGCTTTACCAAGGTACGAAACCCCATGCGCCATTAACACCGGCACAAGTGTATGAAGACCAAATCAAATTGAAAAATGATAAAGAGAAAAAAGTGAGGAAAAATGGGAGAAAAAGAATTGGGGCCACGACCTCAAGAAAAATAGAGGGTTGTGATAAAAAGAGAGTTGAGGCCAGGACCTCAGAAAATGATAGGAGAGTGAAAAATAGAGGGTTGGGATTCATACCTCAAAAAAGGAGAGAGAATGAAGAGTGCCAAAAAAGAGAAGACAAAAAATGAGTTCCTTTGCGAAATGGGGTGAAATCAAGAGAGTCTTTATGGAAAACTAACAAGTGATTTTGCTAGTGCACAAGGACTCTTTCATTGCACTTGATGAAATTAACAACTCTTTCCTTAGTTTGGCTACTTCTTTATTGTAGGAATTTGAAGATGTCTTCCCAAAGGACGTGTCTAGTGGTTTACCACCCATTCGAGGCGTAGAACATCGAATTGATTTTGTACTCAGGGGTAGTCTTTCCAAACTGACCAGCTTATCGAAGTAACGCCTATGAGACAAAGAAACTTTAAAAGCATGTAGAGGAATTGATGAGCAAGGGGTATGTGAGGGAAAATATGAGTCCATGTGTCGTGTCAGTGTTACTTATGCAAAAGAAATACGGGACTTGGATTGGGTGTGTGTGTGTATTGATTGCAAGGTCATCAACAACTTAATGGTACAGTATCTTCATCATATTCCTAAGTTAGATTATATGTTGGATGAATTGCATGAATCTTACATATTTAGTAAGATTGATCTTAAAAGTAGTTATCATCAAATTAGAATGAGTGAAGGAGAAGAATGAAAAACTGCTTTTAAAAGTAAATATGGCTTGTATGAATGGTTAGTTATGCCCTCTCGACTAATGCATCTAACACATTTATGCAGTTAATGAATCATGTTTTGCATAAATTCATAGGTAAATTCGTAGTAATTTACTTTGATGATATCTTGATTTATAATAAGAACTTAGATTAACATATAGAACATAGAAGATGTGTGCTTGTGGTTTTAAGACAAGAACAACTTTATACTAGTTTTAAAAAGTACATTTTGCATGGAAAATGTCATATTTCTTGGATACGTGGTTAGTGCAAAAAGAATAGAAGTAGACGAGGATAAAATTAAAGCTATTAAAGAATGAACGATACCTTAAAGCATAACCAAGGTTAGGATCTTCCATATTTGGCTAGTTTCTATGGCCGCTTTGTTAAAGATTTTAGCACAATTGTCACACCACTCACGGAAGTTGTTAAGAAAAGTGTATGATTTAAATGGGGCATTGAACAAGAACATGCATTTAACACTTTTGAAGATTGGTTATGTTAGGCACCGGTTTTATCACTTCCTAACTTTGACAAAACTTTTGAGATTGAGTGTGATGCCTCATAAATAAGTATTGGAGTTGTTTTAATGTATGATAGAAAATCGATAGCTTTCTTTAATGAAATTTTAAATGGGGCAGCTCTCAATTATCCTACATATGACAAGGAGTTGTATGCACTTGTTCGAGCTTTGGAGACATGCCAACACTACTTATGGCCAAGGGATTTCATGATCCACAATGATCACGAGTCGTTGAAGAATTTGAGAGGTCAAGGTAAGCCAAACAAGAGGCAGGCAAGATGGATGGAATTCATTGAAACATTTTCATATGTGATCTGGTATAAAGGTAAGGAAAACATAGTAGCAGATACATTGTTGAGAAGGTGTGTACTTCTAATCTCCTTAAGTGCTAAATTACTTGGGTTCGAATATATTATGGTCATGTATGCTAGTGACCCAGATTCTTCTAATATATATGACTCATGTGGTAAGGGGACTTTGGATAGGCTATTTATGTATAGTGATTATTTGTTTCAGGAAAATAGATTGTGTGTTCTTAAATGTTCAATGAGAGATTTGCTAGTAAGAGAAGCGCATAGTGAGGGTTTGATGGGACATTTTTGGAGTTAAGAAGACCTAAAAAATATTTGGTGAGCATTTTTTTTTGCCTAAGATGAAAATTGATATTTATCAGGTATGAAAATTGATATTTATCAGGTTTGTAGTAGATACATCACTTGTAAGAAGGTTAAATCTAAGGTTTTACCCCAAGGATTGTATACATGTTTACCCATCCCTATTGAACCTTGAGTTAATATTTCTATGAATTTTGCATTGGGTTTACCTAGAACTAAGAAATGATGAGATACAATATTTGTGCTTGTAGATAAATTTAGTAAGATGGCACATTTCATTTCACATCATAAAATCGATGATTCCACCAACATAGCTGATATTTCCTTTAAGGAGGTATTGCACTTACATGAGGTTCCTAAGAGTATTATCTCGGATAGGGATGTTGAGTTCCTTAGTCACTTTTGGAGAATTTTGTGAAACAAGTTAGACACCAAGTTACTGTTTTCTACTACTTGGCATTCACAAACTGATAGACAAACCAAAGTAGTAAATAGGACTGTGATTCAATTGTTGTGCACTATAGTTAATAAAAATTTGAAGAGTTGGGAAGAGTGCTTACCTTACATTGAATTTGCATAAAATAGAGCCTCACATTCTACTACTTCATGTTCACCATTTGAAATTGTATATGGTTTCAATCCATTAACACCTTCAGATTTAATTCCTTTACCTGTTGATGAACGTGGTAGTTTAGATGGAAAGAAGAAGCCCGAATTGGTGAAGTCACTCCATGAGAAGGTAAGAGTGTAAATTGAAAAGAAAAATAAGCACTATGTTTCGTAGGAAAATAAAGGTCTTAAGAGCTTTAAATTTGAACTCGATGATTGTGTTTGGGTACACTTGAGAAAATAACGTTTTCCAGAATAAAGGAAGTCAAAGTTGCAACCACGTGGAGATGATCTATTTCAAATTCTTGAAAGGATTAATGACAATGCCTACAAGGTAGACCTTCCAGGTGAGTATAAGGTTTCGACTACATTTAATATGTCTAGTCTTTCTTTGTTTGATGCAAGTACAGATTCGAGGTCAAATCCTTCCAAGGGGGAGAGTGATGTGATTCCTTTTGCAAAGCACGATAGACTCGTAGAATAATTATTGGAAACACTGGAAAAAACTAAATTCAGATAAAAATTAGACGATAGGATCTCAACCCAAGCCTTATGACACAAGAACCCAAGATGTGGAAATCTTAAACCCTTATGATGCAAAAAAAAAAAAAAAAAATTAACAGAGATTTTCGAACACCACAAAGGTTTCCTGATCCTTTGATAATCTCCATGGTCAAATGCTACAAATATTTAGAATCTTTGATAAGTTCTTGGAGTTCTATGAAGAACAATGAAAAAGGAAATCATCAACCTTTAGAAAGAGTAAAACGCTCAATTAATTCAATAATAATCCAAGTCTACTGTTTACAATGATGAAAAGTACTTAATATAAGATGAAAAATGTAATTAATTAAATAATGAAAATAGAAAGAAAAAAAAAGGGAAAAAAAACTAAAATTCGGGAAAAACCCTAGGTCGGGGAAACCACGCGATCGCGTGGGCATGTTGTTCGCAATCACATGGTTGATCACTGTAGCATTCTGACCATTGCATCGTCCTTCACGCAATTTCCTATCCATTTGAAGTGTATGATTGTGTGTTTCCTATTTCGAGCACATCTTCGCCCCTTTGACTTGGACTGATCCATTTTGATTCCTGACTTGAGCCAAACACGAAACTTGTTTCTTTTTCCATTGAGATTGTTGTTGCATCCATTGTAACTTGATTTCTTCTTTGATTTCCTACCTTAGATCACATCAGCCCCTCTCTCTTGAAAAGGATTCGACCTCAAATCAGAATCTGGTCCAAATTTCATGTATCTCCTGCTTTTGTTTACTTGAGGAACATGTTTATGCTTTGTACTTTCTTTCTAATTTATGGGCTGATCATTCTTGCTATTAAATTTATTCCCAGCTTTAAGTTTGGAATTTGACTTGGGTACCTACAGAACAAAATTAACCAAATTAGGGAAGGATTTGTTAGTGTGATTAAGTACAAAGAAGAGTTCCTTTTATACCGACTTCTGTGCAAAAAAAAAAACTCATTTTTTGGTGGTTTCTCTTTTATTTTTCTCTCTTCGCACTACATCTCTTTTTTCTAAGGTCATGGCATCAACTCGATTTTTTCACTTTTCTCTACATCTTCTTTTTCTAAGATCGTGGCCTCAACTTTCTTATTTTTCCCCTCAAATTCACTCTTCAATTTTAGTTGATCATCATGGAACTGCATTAGTGAAAATGGAACAAGAGTGGACTTTCACCCACCTTTCACCAAACTATATTGATTCTTAAATTCATCATGTACCAACATCCTATTATGTTTCCATGGCCTTTCCAACAATATATGTCCAACATGTATAGGCACCACATCACAAACTACTTCATCATTATACTTACCAATGGGTAAAATTTAAGTTAACATGCATGTTCACCTTAATCTCTCCAATCATAAAACCACTGTAATTTGTAAGGCTTAGAATGCTTAAATATAGGTAATCCCAACTTCTCAACCAAGTTAGTACAAGCAACAATGGTGCAACTTCCATCAATCACCATAATACACACCTTATTATTCACTAAGCACCCATTATGAAAAACATTATCGCGTTGCTTATCCACATCAATTACCTTAAATCTAGTGCTAAGAGCACGCCTATTAACAAAAGAGATTCACCTATTGCAGCATATATTTAATCATCACTATCATTAGCAGCTCTAACTTTGGCATTCCTTCAAATTCATCATCAGACACAACTTCCCCATTACACATAAGCATTAACTTTTTTTTTCGACATTGTGAAGCAATGTGCCCAAAACCCAAACAAAGAAAATATTTAATATTTCTCTCTTAGTAGGTTGTGAATCAGAATTATATTTATCTTTAGCTGTTGGTTCCTCCCTCCCTTTAGATTGATCAAGCTTTTCCTTTGGAGCATAATCTTCATTGCCTTCCCATTTTTTTTGCGAGTGGGATAAGAGCCTGAAGAATGCCTTGCTTCCCCCTCATTTCCTCCAACTCCACATAATGTTGTAGCTCAATACCATTGGTTATATCCCTATTCAACCCACTCAAAAATCTAGTCATTGTGGCCTCTCTATCCTCCACAACATTGGCCCTAATCATAGTGATCTCCATATTTTTATGGTAATCCTCTACACTCCTAGAGCTTTGAGAAAGACTTTGGAACCTTTGGTAAATGTCCCTATAGTAGTGATTTGGCTCTTCCTCATAATCTCCTTTAACTTATCTCAAGTTTCCACGTCTCTTATAGTTCCTCCTCCTACCCGTCACCTATTGACATTCTTCTCCACCTAATAGTTGTGGCAATAAAAAAAATTAATTCCACCTTCTTTTCTCAATCTAAATACACCTCACGATTTATTTTTCATTGGAAAGATGGTATTGCCATCTTGATATTCCCAAAGTTCTCATCCACTTTAGTCTTTATCCATATCTCAGCGATTTCTTCTATAACCCCTTTCATGTCTATCTCCTAAGACTCCTCTATCACACCTTCCCAGACTAACCACAGAAGATTGAACATTGTCTCCTTCACTTCCCACTCCCTCATCATCAATCTCAACTTCATACCTAGAATTATTTTTCCAACTATTCTCCCTCCTAATTCTAGGGGTTGTTTGAGATTGCTCCACACGCAAGTGGGCAATATTCTTATCCTATCTATCCAATTATCTATCTATCATAAGCATAAGTTCCTCAAATTGATTATGCATAGCTATCATCAAGTTAGATTGTTTATTGTAACCCACTGATGACGATGATGATCCCTTCTCGTCAGACATGGTTATCATCAAAGAACATAATAGTTTTTTCATGTGATTTTAAGCTCGTGTATCACTCTATTTCAGTTTTTACCAAAAAACAAGCTCACCACTCTTGCCTTGTTCCTCTCTTTATCCCCTTTTCCAAGTTTCCCAAGAACCAATCAAGGACTCAAGATACAAGGTAATGGAAGACACGAAGAAGAATTTGATTGAAAGATATTCAACAACTTTCAAGAAAGTGGTTCTTGAAATTTTCAGAATTATTTTCTAATTTTCTACAATTTTTGGATTTTTCCTCGAAAAATCAACTATGAATGCAGCAAACAAACGAAAAAATTAATTTAGATGAAAAATGAGTAAAATAACAACTTTTGAGTTTTTTTGGATACTTTTCTAGACCAGAGGCTTAAAAAGGATGAAGAACACGAAGTACACAAAATAACAAGAAAAACTAGAACAAAAACAAAAACCTGAATTTAGATCTTACTCTAATACCAACTGATGTGATTCTTTTTTGGAAGTACGACGGACTCACGAAATAATGACTGAAAACCCTAGAAAGCACTAAATTAAGATAAAAATTAGACGATAGGATCTCAACCTAAGTCTCACGACGCAAGAACCCAAGATGTAGAAATCTTAAACCCCTGCTACGCGAAAAAAGAACAGAGATTTTTTGAATGCTACAAAGGTTGCCTAAACCTTTGATAATCTCTATGGTTGAATGCTACAAAGTTTAGGATCTTTGATAAGTTCTTGAAGTTCTATGAAGAACAATGAAAAAAGGAATCATCAACCTTTAGAAAGAGTAAAACTAGTGATGGCAATGGGCCCAGCCGGTTCGGCCCTTGGGTCCGAGTGCTCGGCTCATCAAATAGAAGAGCCGAGCCGAGATCTCATTAGAAACGAGCTGAGCCTAGGCTCGTTTGGGCAATGCCGAGCTCGGCTTGGCCCACGAGCTCGCAGCTCATGGGCTGAGCCGAGCTTCAGCTCGTCTGGCTCATTTTTTTTTTTCTCTTACGTTAATTAAGTTGGTACTCGGTAATTAAAATACTTGAAGACCTTGAATATTAATATTAGTGATATATGTATATGTGTATATGTATATGTGTATACATACATACATACATACATACATACATACATTTGTAATTAGTTATGTAATAAAAAAATTTAATAAGTAATGTTAGATTGTTAGTGTTACTTGTTAGTGTATGAAATTGAAAGCCGAAATGATGAATTATAATTTATAAATTTATAACGTAAGTAAAAACTTGTTCAAATAATCAAATCTCCAATTATAATTTGAAAAGACAAAAACTAAAATTGAGTAAATAAATTAAAATTTAAAAGTTTCATAAGTAAAACCCTCTTCCTTTTTTTCAGGCTTGGGACCGGCTATTAAATTGAATAATTGAATTTTTTAGTAGGCGGAGTTAAAATTGTACACAAACAATTTGTTACATGTACATTTTTTTTTTAAATCAAAATTTTTTTTATTTTATATAAAGAAATTAAAAGTTTAAAGTTAAATATCATTTACCTGACTGCATGCATTTTCAACATACTTATGTTGTATGCATAAATTAACGTCTTTCCAATTTTTGACACACATTAACGCTTCCAAAGTATCTTCTTTGAGTCGACTCCTGACTTTTGAAAAAAAAAATCCTTTTACCTGCACTAAAAGCAGACTTCGAAGCTACCGTGCTAACCGGATGTGTTAGTAGATCTTTTGCTATGGCGGAAAAAATCGGATATCTTCATTCGTTTGTTCGCCAATATTAAAGTAAATCAAATTTTAAAGAATTAGCAGACTCCACATTTCTAAGTAGATCTTGTTGAAAATAATTTTTCAATTCTTCAGGTATTTTAAGTGGACCTGATTCGTTGCAACTAGGAGACTTACTGTATGAAGAAGTTCCTTGTGTTTGACTCATTTCGTCAATTAGATTGTATAATTTTACTTCATCGTCTCCAAGTGTAGCGGCACGTGATGGTGCATATTGCGTATAACTAACATTAGTTCCTAATCGTGCTGCATATACGGTATACATGTTTACAAACGTGCTTTCTAAATTATTATAAGTGATAAATTTATCCAAAATCAAAGAGCTATTGATTTTTGAAACAAGAAGTTTCGTACTCTTTAAATTGTAACGCGGGTCCATTATGCATACTAAAAGAAATAACATAGTTAAATCTTCTCAATATTTTCTAAATTTAATTTCTATATTGATTATCGTATCAACAAAAAACGAGTCATGCCTATATATATAAAAAGTTCTTGCAATAATATAAAGACGTTCAAGACTTCTTGAGCTAGTTGGGTAATATACTCCTGATAATAGTTGGTTGAATCATAAAAACTTGTCAAAAAAATTTCACTTTAAAAGCAGCTTTCCAATCCGATTATATTAATAGAGGATCATTGTCATTCCTAAGTGTTCTACTATTATAATACTCCATTATTATGTGTTCATAACCTTCACATAATTTAAGTAACAAGTATGTAGAGTTCCACCTATGGCCTACGTCGGTGATAAATTCTTAAGATCTAAACCGCATTGGGAACACATCTCTTCAAAATATTGTTTTCTATTCGGTGATATGGTTATATACACTAATGCATCTCTAATTTTATCCATTTAATCTTTAATATGTTTCAATCCATCTTGAACAATTAAATTTAAAATATGACATACACATCTAACATGGAATAAAAAATCACCAAAACCCAGATTAAGAATTCTACATAACTTATCTACTGAAGGTTTATTTACACTAGCATTATCGAAAGTAAATGATCAAATTTTACTTTTGAACCCATGTTCTCTAACAATCTGCAATATAACATTAAATATGTTGGTTGCGTTATGAGGAATTTCTAGAATTTTAAAAGCGATAATCTTTTATGCATAACCCAAAGTGGATCAATATAGTGTGCAGTTACAGTAATATAACCTTTTTTGTTAATACCTTCCCAAAGATCGGAAGTAAAAGAAATAAAACCGCCATATTTATTTAAATCGACTATTAATTGCTTCTTAGTTTTAAGAAAATATTCTATTGTATCAGAACGTAGAGTGTCTCGACTAATACCGACGTACCTGGGTTGAAGATAATGCTTGATGTATGTAACAAAGTGTTCGTTGTCCATTATGTTTAGTGGCAACTCCACCCCCGCAACGAAGTAAACCATGCCAGTTCAATTCTCTTCTTCGGAATACATCTAATTTGAAAGTGTAGATCCCGCTGCAGAACCACTAGCGGATGAACCAAATTGTAGTTACTTTAATTTGATTCAAAGAAACCCGTGCTTGGTCTGACACTTGCGAAAGTGACTGTTGAGGTGTGTAATACTAATGCCCTTTTGCCATGTCAATTATTGTGCACAATATTTGTACACAACTTTGAACACTTGAGCTCCCTCAATTATTTTCCCCATTGCGACCAATTTCAAGTGATCCCAACACTTTGAAATTGGCTTTTTACCTTTTCTACCTTTTGTTTTCCCTCTTACATGGGGAATATCGGGATCATTTTGTAAGATTTGAACATCCGCATCATTTCAACATCGTCCAAGTCGATTGCTTGATGTAATGCATCTTCTGCAACGGTCACAACATTTTTTTTATTTTTTTTTACGAGCCAGCGAGCCGCTCGTTAGGCTCGTGTGGCACGAGCCACTCGTTGAACCACGAGTCGAGCCATGCTCAGCTCGTGGTTCAACGTGGGTGATCGACTCGTCCACCAGCTCATCATTTTGGCAAGCCGAGTCACCCTAGACTCATGTTTTTTCGAGCTGAGTCAACCAGCCAACGAGCAGGTCGACCCGTTTGCCACCTCTAAGTAAAACACTCGATTCATTAAATAATAATCAGAGTCTACTATTTACAATGATGAAAATACTTAATATAAGATGAAAAACGTAATTAAGCCTGCCTAGCCGCTATTTGGAAATAAAATAATGAAAAATAGAATAAAAATTGTAAATAAACTAAAATACGTGAAAACCCCTAGTTCAGGAAAACCACGCAATTGCGTAGGATGTTGCTTGCAATCGTGTTGTTGATCACTTGAGCATTCTGACTATTGCATCATCATTCGCGGGATCGCCTATCCATTTGAAACGTACTATCACGTGCTCTTGTTTCAGACCCATCTTCTCCCCTTTGACTTAGATTGATCCATTTTGATTCCCGACTCAAGCCTAACACAAAACTTTCTTCTTTTTTTATTGAGATTGTTGTTGCATCCATTGTAACTTGTTCTTTTCCTTGATTTCCTACCTTGGGTCACATCATAGGGGATGATGTGATCCAAACCACGAACACAAGTTCAACCAAAGATCCATTGATTGTTGAAGAGGACATATGACTTGATCGAGAGAAAAGAGGGTCAATGAAGTGATGAGGCTATTTGTTCAAGTTACAATGGATGAAACCACAATCTTGGTGAGTGAAGGAGCAAGTTTCGCGTTGGACTCAAGTCAAGAAACAAAGTAGAACAACCTCAATCAGGCAACTAAAAAAGAGACAAAATCACAAAGCAAGTGATCGCTAGCCTGAAGCTTGGAGCGATCGCACGACTTTAATTTTTTTAACCTGAGAGTGAACTCGTATAACCAAGCGATCGTGCGAGGTAATACCAAGCGGTTGCTTTGCAGTCCAAAACAAAAACTTTGCAAATTTTGTTATATTTTATTTCCTTTTTGTAAATATTTACTTTCCTAGTTGAACTTTAGACCTAATTCCGTCCCTTATTCTTATAAAAGGGATTGATTTGTTCATTATTCAATCTTAGAGATATATTCGAGAGGCATATTTGCTTTCAAACTCGTTCTTTATTGAACTACTTCAAACTTTTCGAGATTTGATTCTTGTGGCATTCAACAATTTGGGTGAGATTTTATAATTCTTGTGATCAAAAGGTCGGCATATCATATTGATTGTATTGGTTGCTTAATTCAATAATTTTGAATCAATATCTAAACGTTGATTCTTGACTTTCTTGGTTTTGCTGTCAATCGTATGTGAGTTTCAGAGCTACTACTGCTACATGGGTTAGCATCGATTGTGATCGAAAAATAAGTCGTGATTGTTATTTTCATTATTTGTAACCTGAAAAGATGTCGTGAATTATAAGATTTGTGATTTGTGACCGATAAATAAAACGTGATCAGTTATTTGATAAGTTGTGATTGAGAAATGATTGTAACGTATAAAATTTGTGATTTGTAATCGAGAAATTAGTCGTGACCCATAAAGTTTGTGATTTATGACCAATAAATAAGTTGTGACCTAAAAAATTGTGATTTGTGGCAAAGAAATAAGTTGTAATCGATTAAATTGAAAATTTGTGACAAAAAATGATTGTGACCTATAAGATTTTGATGTGTGACTGAGAATAAGTTGTGACCTATAAGTATGTGATTTGTAATTGAGAAATAAGTCGTGATCGATTAATTTGAAAATCTGTGATTGAAAAAGAATTGTGACCTAAAAGTTTTGATTTGTGATCGAAAAATAAATTGTGATCGATTAATTTGAAAATTTGTTTCCGAAAATGATTGCCACCTATAAAATTTTGATTTGTGACCTAGAAATAAGTTGTAACCTATAAGATTTGTAATTTGTGATTGAGAAATAAGTTGTGATCGATTAATTTGATAATTTTTTACCGATAAAGAATTTGTGAAATATAAAATTTTTAATTTTTGACTCTGATCATAAATTATATGTTATTGTGACTTTAAAATTTTAATTACCTATTTAATTAATTAATTATATTTATTACCTATTTAATTAAGGAAAAATAATTAATTAATTATTTTGATTAATTACTGCTTAATTTTTAATTTTTTCTTTAAAGTTTGCTAATTTTAAAAGGTGATCTGTAAAGTTTGTACTTATGTATTTTTCTCTTAATTTTTTCAAGTGGAAATTACACATCCCTATTTTTCAGGAACCAATTTAAAAAATAAGCCAAAACCCATATTACTTCAAATTTCAGGTTGTAAATAAAATTTTAATAATTAATTAATATTATTATAAAATTAAATTAATTACCCAAACTACACCATTCATCTCCAAACCCTAAATCAATTCTTCTTATTCTCTCCCTACCCCTCTTCTCCTACACCCATCTTCTCCACGGTACCACCATTCCCTCTATCCCAGAGAACACATCTAGAAAAGGCGGTGCTAAACAGTCATATCCAACCACTCCCCGATGCAGAGGCGATTTTTAGGTATGAGTCACGCGCAAAGATCGAACAGTGGCTCTGCGCATGATTGAGAAGCGGCTCCGCTCATCGATCGAGAAGTGGCACTACTGCTTCCTGTGGTGTGTTTTGCTAGTAGTGACGCCATTGCTCCTGGTGGTGTGGGGTTTTCTAGCAGAGGTCGAGGCAGAAGGGGTGGCGGCGATATTCCGGAATACCTTGTTGATGGTTGTAGTATGGTTTATGATTTTTGGCATTTGGAGATGGTCTGCGATTTTTTATTTTTGATTTTTTGTCTGAGTTTTCTGGTGGCGAGGCGGCATAGGAGACCGCCCCGGTAACTGTTGGCATCTAGACCAGGGACGAATCCAGGAATGTGATCCAGCACGAGCGAATTTTATCCAGTACGAGCGGCTACTACATAATTAAGGGGGGGGAATTGACGCCAAAATTACAAGGTAAAAATTTTTTTTTTGCCGAATCCAGCACGAGCGACCGGCCGAGCTCGCCATGAGCTACATTCGTCCCTGATCTAGACCATTTTCATCATCAACGATTCAAGTAATGCGTAGGCCTCTTCAAGTGTATGTAATTGAGAAACTCTATTTTGTGCATACTAGATGAGTAAAGAGACTGGAGATGACCAACATGTGCACCTGTGTCAATTCCTTGGTGATGGTGGTGGTGTTTGATGATTTTTGACATTTTGGAGATGGTCTACGATTGTTTATTTTTTAGATCACTAGTACAATTTTACCCAAAAAAATAAAAATGTATGTCATTTTTCTTGAACAACAGACACCTAAAAAAGGGCGGTGGAAATTTTGTAAATAAATATTAACTATATGTGTCGGTTGTATATTGAGAACCGACACATAAAAGTTACGCTAAAAAAGGCGTCGATTCTAGAGCTAAAAATTATTGATGTTTTGTGACTTAATAGATTTTTCTTTTGTGACCTGAAATTATACAATATTGTGACATTATATATATATATATATATCTTTAAATTAAATTAATTAATTCTAATTATAACCTAATTTTTAAAACTATATAAGTTTGATCTCATTTTTGAAATTTGTATTTTAAAATATCTTATTTATGTATTTTTCCATTTTTTACTTTCAATTATCCCATATTTATAACTTTGCACTTTAAAGGCCCAATTGGCTAAACTTTGGTTAAGGTTTGTAAAAACCCTTCAAGAATTTCGCCATTAAAACCTTCTTCCTACGCTGAGTACCACCAATCTGTGCTCAAGTAAGTCTTCGTAAATCCTTTATTTGCTGAAAATTCTTGTATATGTTAGACATCATAATATTAATTTGTAGTTTTTTTTTTTTGGTTAATCTAGAAGGCAAACATTTTAAGGGAAATATAAAGTTGAGAGCTGAATTATAGTAAAATTTGGAAGGTTTTAACTTCTAAAACAACTCATATGATTTATACGCTAGACTGGCTTGATTGTCGATATTAAAATTTTGGAAACTATATACAGTTTTCTTGCAGATTTACATATTTCTTCGTCTTCTTCCATGATAAACTAATTGGGGCCATTACTGAGTTCACGAACTTGGGATTTTTTGTTTGAAACGTTGAAAACTTATTCCGTTATCTGATTCATTTTTGGAGGGAGAGAAATCCGGTAAAATGCCGTTTGGGTTGATAATGGGAATTGGGAGGGCGTTCAGGAGAAAGCGAACGTCTTCACTAGATATTCTCACCTCGAAAAGGAGTCCTCGAGGTTATTACAAGGGAAAGAATTGCAAGCCCACTGGTTTTCACACTCGCAAAGGTATGCTTTCTGCATTTTGTTTACATTTCTTTCTATTTACATACTGGATGGTTAATGTGTGTTTCTTAGTTTTAATTGTACGCTTTGATCACATTATCAAGTACTTGGTTGGCTTATAGATAATTGTGCATCACTCTTTCTTATCTCTGCACTTACAAGGGTTCTCAATCTTATTATAACTCTTTGATGTGCTACAGCATGGTAAAAATTTGTTATGATGCAATTTCATTTTTGACATGGTAATGACTTCAGAAATGCTTTCCGTGGTAGTCCAAGGTAAACTAATCAAGAGAGGGGTGAATTGGTTTTACAAAACTTTTTCGATAAATACACTTAAGTTTGATATAATTAATCAACTATGGATAATAAATAATTATGAGCACTAAACTTATAAAGGTAATGAGATAGAGTTAAAAGAACTTAGACAATTTACCAAATGCTACTTAATAAAAATATTGCACAATTATGAAATAATGAAATAAATACTAGTGCAATGGAAGTAAGTAAAAAGGGATAAGAGAATGCAAACGATGATTTAAGGAGGTTCAATCAACCAACGTGATCTACGTCCTCCGTTACCTAGCTCTTCGTCACGAATAAGGCCAAATCCACTATATTGATATCTTATAACAAGGAATATCGAATCCTTAAGTGACTTACAACAAGGAGCACTTATCCTTAGGTGACTTTACAACAAAGAGCACCTATTCTTTACAATCGAGTTTTCACAACGATCTCAAAACCATAAACAAAATACAAATGAGAATTTTACAATTGAATAAACTCTCTTAATAAATGATATAATTAGAGATGGCAATGGGTCGGGTAGGATTTGTCAAACCCATACCCTACCTACTAAAGATTTACAATCTCCATACCCTACCCATATACCTGGGTCGGGTGCGGGTTTGCTTCTATATATATTTGAAACCCATTACTAATTATTTTTTTTTTATTATTTTTTTTAGGCTGTAAATAGGTTATAGGTACTCTGGATTAACTTGAATCAGTTAAATGTTGGGTTTCACTTGAATTTGGCTTGAAAAAAGCTTGTATATGTTGAAACTAAACATTCGAATTTGAACAATTTTTTTAGACGTTAACAAAATCAATAATTTAAACATATTAAGGTTTTGACGTTAACAATCTCAATAAATATTTGGGTTCTATTTTTAATTTATTCGTTTTTTTTTTTTACACAATCACTTTTGTTTTAAATTTTATAATTTTCAAGGAAATTAATGGGTATGCGGGTCGGGTATGGGTATTGTAGTAAAACACACACCCGACTCATACCCATGTCGGGTTTTGAAGTTTATCTCCATACCTTACCCCACGAACCCATTTAGTCGGTTAATTCCCGCTCATTTATGTCTGGTCTCCAACGAGTATCGGGTCGGTGGGTATTATTGTCATCCCTAGATATGATCAAGTCAAGTATCTTGAGAGTTTTAGGATAACACTTCAATAGATAGCAAATATTTAAAGTTCAAGCGTTTATGAAAACTTTGATAAATGATATGAAATAGTTTTGCTTGAATCAAAGTTTTTCAACCAATGATCTCTCTTTCCAAATAATACTAGTTAAGTATGAAGAGAGATATACACTTCAATATAAGTGTTTGGTAATGAAGAACTCAATCAAAGATCAAAAATAAAATGAGAGTAGTGAGTTTTCTTCAATGTTAAATTCTTGATAAAAATATGTAAATGATTTTGATCAATCAAGAATTACTTTGCAATAAATGAAATAGAATATAAAATCATGTAAGCTCAATGATTTTTCAAGTGAATATTGCTCTCTTAATTGCTCTAGTGGTTGGTTAACTTGAATGCAAGAGATTGACTATTTATAGATCAAGAAAAATCAAGCTCAGGCACTTTCGATCGACCAACACTGGACTTTCGGTCAACCGAAATATTGTAGCTGTTGAGATATTTTAAACCGTTAGACTTTCGGTTGAGCAGATATTTTCGGTCAATCAAACTTTCGGTCGATCGGGATACTTTCGGTCGACCAAAATAGTAAATTTTGGAATTTTTATTTTTATATCAAAAAGTTCATTTTTCCAAAATCTATTTCATGTTGTGATTTTAAAAATCATTTTTATGCTGGTAATGATTTTATGAAAAATATTTTTAGCTTTATGAATTTGCTAAAAATTGAAGTCGATACCTTTACAAATGTGTTGAGATTTTTCAACACAAATCTTCTAAAGCTTTAGCCCCTGTTCTCTTTGCTGTTTTGAGGTCGTTTTCTGTTTTTATTTTCGAAAACGCTAAAAACGCGTTCTCTTTACCATTTTCGAAAACGCATTTTGGAAAACAAAAAAAAAAAAAATTGTACACAAAACGGAAAACGCCCAAAACCTCGTTTTGTGTGTATTTCGACAAAAAATGTCCAAAACGCGTAAAGGGAAATTTTTTTTTTTTTTTTTTTTTAAATAGAATTATCTTAACTTAGAACTAAGCTTAATATAAAGTTTTTATTTTTTTATTATTATTTTTTAGAATTATCCTAACTTGGAACTAAGACTAAATAAAGAATTTTTTTTTTTTTTTTGGAGAATTATCCTAACTTGGAACTAGGTTTAAATAAAGTTTTATTGAATTCAATATCAACATTACAAAAAAAAAAATTAAGTGAGAATTCTTGTTGTTATATTTCAAAAAATGCACTGATAAATGGACTCTGGTGGTTTTGAAAGAACTTGCATTTTCTGGATTTTAATAGAAGTATAGCTTTCTCAAATCCCGAACCTGACCAAGCTGTGTTAATATATACTCTTAATGCTCACATTAGTGTGTTGCGTGTAACCATATTTTTAGTGTATTGTAAAAGGAAATTTGAGTTTGAGTTAGTAGTATTCTGCAAGCAAATTAATTAAAAATAGTTTAAATAGTATTCTGCAAAATTTCAAACAGAACGTATTTTCCAGCTTTTCATTTTCAAAAACAGTTTTCAGAAATGACAAACCAAACGCGTTTTCAGCAAATTTGAAAACAAAAATGAAAACGGGAAATACAAAACATTTTCGAAAATGAAAATACAAAATAAAATACAAACAGAACGCCACCTTAGTCTTCGGTCTTCGAAAATCTTGTTCACTTCAAATCTCTTTTTGACTGTTTTGTACTTCAATGAATGACAATTTGGGTCTCGAAATTCTCAAATGACATATATATATATATGATAAAACTCAAGAATTGAAACCATTAGTAATACAAGATATTTCGTTTGTTATAATCAAAACAATATATACATGAATGATCATAGGTCAACATTCAGGTGCTACAGTGTTCCTTTCTATCTGGATCTTCCCTATAGAGTTTTCGTGGTTAACATTATTACAGATTTTGATGACCAGCTGTCCATGAGGAGCTGTCTTAGGCTGACAAATGAAACAGGGAAACGAAGGGATTTTAGTTTCTTGGTTTCTCCTATGTTATTTAACAAAATAATTACAATTTATAAACAACACAATTTTTCAAACCACTTTTTAATCACACAAATTTTCTATCTCCACTTTTAATCACGCATTTTACCCAAAAACATAAATAAATCGGTTTATAAATGCTACAGTGTTGCCGAACAGAGCCTTACTGAGTTGAGTCAGCTTATTAGTTATGTCAACTACAGACAAGTTCCACCAGTAACATTGGGTTTTCAAGTTGTAGAAATTACTCATCATCCAACAGAATTGGGCCTCTGTCAACTTATTTTCAAGGTTAGGCTTCTGTTATTGTGAAAGAAAATAATTATTCAGGCCTGATGTGTCAATATTAGTGTTTGACTAGAATTCTTTGAAATATTGTATCTTAATTTTTGCCCTTTTTAATGAAAGATTAATTCACTTTTAGGTGAAAGGGGGGGGGGGGGGGGGGTTATGAATTCTGTTTGGTTCCTTCTACTTGGACCCAATTGATCTCATCCTTGACTTGGGTGTTGAAGCTTTAAGCCCACCCCACTCGAAAAAGCAATTAACAAGGAAATGCAAGTTGCAAATTTGACAGCTGATCTAACTTCCAAAATATTAGACTAAACTATGATATTCCACGATGCACTGGAGAAAAAAAAAAGGTAAAATAATGGTGATGGTGATGGTGATGGTGATGGTGATGGTGATGTGATGGTGATGGTGATGGTGGTGGTGGTGATGGTGATGATGATTATGATGATGATGTGATGATGGTACATGGCTTAAGATATGTATGGCATGAAATATTTCTTTGGGGATAGATTTAAATAATGTTGATTTTAACTTTAAAGGTGCTTCCCACAGAGATATCAGATTTATGGTTTGACAATGGGGAATTGAGATAGTTGCTATGAACTCTGTTATTTAGTTAGCGACATAATGTGTAGTTGGAGTCTTTGTGAGGTTACCAAACTTTCGGGGTGCATCTATACTAGATATGTTCGTTTCTCCTCATTAAAGGTTTAAATTCACACAGATTTGTTGTGGTACAGTATGACAAAATTGAAAACTTATACAGATTAAGCTTCTTAATAATCAAATTTTCTTGATCTTTGGATACAGGTGGTTATGTTGTGGTACCTGAAAAGTTGCCAAACTATGTGGTACCAGATTTGACTGACTTCAAGGTAATGTATCTAAATTTTTTTTTCCCCCATTTCAAATACATGCCAAAACTATGATAAGAATATAGTTCCTCAGTGTTTCGAAGATTTACAGCTGCTGTTTAAATTGAAGCATAAAGTGATTGTATCACCCAACCCATTAAGGAAATGATTTTTCTATCAATATATTGTCTTATCTTCAATTATCATTCAGCCCTCCTTCAGTGAGGCAATTTGCCTCTTTAAATAAATTAGTGGATATGATAATGGCCTGGATACTGGGGCTATTGAAATTTCTCTCTGAAATCAGACAAAAGGTAAACTAAAGGAAAAGTGGTGGCAAAGGGTCTGAATGCAAAACCTTTGTGAGGCTGAAGCAATCTAAAAATAAATATTCCCTTGGGTTTAAAAAACCAATAAAGCAAACTATGGCTAGCACATAAATGAATAGGAGGTTCCTAGTATTAGTAATTCTTGCTGCAAATAAAGATGGGGAAAGAAAACACGTGTATGGACAGAGCTTCTTTATTTACATAATATCATTTGTGGACAACCTTGGACTTTTGTTGTTGACATCCATACAGTAAGAAATATTGATGGCATTTTCTGGTGTTCACACTAGTCTTGTTGCTATGGGTGCTATCTTTGTAGTATTGTGAACTTGAGAATTAATGGTTTCTAATCAAAATGGTCTTTGTTCTGGTGTAACATAAGAGATCCATGCTTAGGCTACGTAGAAAGCTGAATAAAATCATGGCATATGAGGTGGTTTACGCATGTTGAAGATACTTGAAGCTAATTTTGGTTCTCCTTTGATCTTGGATCACCATTAGCAATTACTCTCAAAAAAGGGATAAATTTTGTCCAAATATGAAATACCTTTAAATCTTCTGCTTATTGGGAGCAAAAGCCTCGATTTCAGGAGTTGCTCAGGGACTTGTGGACTTTTGAGTGCATTGGAACCCCTATACTCCAATTTGCTAAATTCTGAAGATCGAAAGATGAATTATACAAATTTTATAGAATTACAAACAAAGCTTGCTAATATAAGTTAAATGAATTTGAAATGAAGCAATTGTCAGATATGTAATGCTACTATATTGCATGCACGAAAATTAAATGGATTCAACCCTACTGCCTGTGTTCAAACTTAAGTCAACTACCAGAAAATGGATAAGGAGCTTTACCAATCTGAGGTGATGATATTGAGGATTATGATGCATCACAGTTATACCCTTCATAATGATGTTCTCAATGGTCATAGCTTGCTAATTTCCTTAAGCTGATTAGGTTGTATTGTTGCAGGTTCCATCTACATTCTTGCCCCCTCGTACTTAAAACCCAGATATTAAGAGTTGGAAACTTAGGCGTGACGTGAGGGACCAAGTATATGTGTCATTCCCCGGGTCATAAATTCCTGAGTATCACTAAAATTTTACTTTAAAATTTTTGTTGTAACATAAAAAGAAGAATTGTATGGAAATCAACATGACAAAAGCTAATGATTAATATTCCATAATAATAAACCATTTTTTAAATAAAGTTGTGGTTACAACAAGTTCAGCTTAAAGAGGAAAACGTGTTCAAATAAAGTCACTTAAAAAGGACAAAAAGAAAATTCCACAGATTTAATTATTAAATTTTGCCACTGCAAGCCATCTCCAAGCCGACCTCAAACAGCTAGTTTCTTGTAAGGGAGAAAAGAGGGAGTGAGATAATACTCAATAAGTATGCACTACCAATCTGTAAATCGTGTTAAAATTTCGAAAAGAAATCTTATCATATTTTTGTAGAAATTTCTTGTGCATATTGCTACTAAACTTCGGTCCTCCTACATAAACGTACGCATATAGGACCCATAAGTTTTATTACCAAAATTAATAACACTATAGACAAATTACATAAAACACTAGCACTGGAAGCTTAAAAGGATTAGAAAGAAATTTGGTTTAACGCTACCTTTCTTCAACAAAGAAAACTAATTTGTGTGGTGTGAATGTGTTGTATATGACTTTGTGTGTCAGAAAGTAGAAAGAGGAAAGTGTGAGAAAGGAGGGGGGGGGGGGTGGCATCTGCATGTGACCTTAATAACCTCCTATGGGAACTACATAATTCCCTAGTCTTGTTAGCCCCCCGTCGTGCAAATATTCAACATGCATCTACACATATCTCAATCAAATCATGGTTAAAATATTAATATTCTTTATACTAGTAGTATAATCCCTAATTTACAAAATTTAACATAATTACTTACATACTAAAATGTATCTATATACGATAAGAAATTTATTGGACGTGATTTAAATGGGAGAGAAATTCCCTAGAAAAGCTAATCACGAGTTATTGAAGCTGAACATTAAAATCTGCAATTTATGTAAATTACACTTTGGTCCCTGAACTATTGGCCAATATCAATTAAGTCTCTGAACTTTCAATTCTTAAAGTAAGGTTCTATATAATTGAGTTACGGGGTTTTATACTACAAGAAATCCGGGTTTTACCAGCGGAATTTTCCGTTGGTATTAGTAAAGGCCAAATTTCCGTTGGAAATGGCTAATTCCAGCGGACAATGTTCGTCGAATAACTCGTTGTTGAAGACCGCGTCGCTGGAAATTTCCAACAGAATTTACTAAATCGTTGGAAACTTCCCACTAGAGATGGCAAAAAAACCCGACCCGACGGGTACCCGACCCGAACCCGCCCCTAATGGGGCGAAAAAAACCCGTCCTGCGGGTCGGCGGGGCGGGTATGGGGCGATTTCCCCCGACCCGGGTGGGTCGCGGGGCGGGTACGGGTTTGGTTGTCCCGACCCGAACCCGCCCCGATTAGATAAATTAATAAAAATTAATAAGGAAAAAAATAAAAAAATACCGAAAAAATAAAAAAAAAATTAAAAAAAATTAAACGGGGCGGGTAGGTTGACCCGCCCCGAACCTGAACCCGCCCCGACCCGAAATTCGCGGGTCGCGGGGCGGGTTTGGAATTGAAAAATCTTTATGGGGCGGGGCACGGGTCGGGGGTCCCGACCCGAACCCTCCCCGTTGCCATCACTACTTCCCACAAGAACAATAGTTGTCGGCAATTTCCAACGAATTTTCCGAGCAACAATCTCAAAAAAACCGAATTTAATTAAAATGTGTATATATATATATATTCGACGTGACCCATTCTGCTTATGGCCAAACATACCATCTTGCCACACCTCAAGTGCCATTGCTTTATTTGAATTTGTGGAAATTGAAGATTGTTGATATATATATTCGAACCGACTTGTAGGTTTTGAGAATGCAACTTAACGAGTGAACTAATTGAATTCTTGTGAATGTTTTTGTTCCAAATAATATATACTTGGATGAACAACATTTTGCTCAACAAATAATATTTTTAATAATTATATAAATATGACATTTCAAAAACATGTGATTATAAAAGTTATTACATAAATTTATCAATATGCGTTTATAAATTTGGTTGATATATACTGAGTAAAAAAATTTATTTATTACAAATTGCGTATAGTTGAAAAATGCTACTTATAAATTAAAATTTTCATTACAAATATAAACATTACTCGTAATTGAAAACTTTACTTATAAGTGAAAAAGTTACTTATACGCACAATTATTGTTTTAAATTGAAAATTGCTATTTTTACCTAAGAAATTCACTTATAAATAAAAACATGACTTATAATTAAAACATTTACTAATAAGCTAAAATATTACTTAATAGAAAAAAATTATATGTAAAAATATTGTTTATATGTTGAAAAATGTTAATTGTACCTAAAACATTTTACTTAAAAGAAAAAATATTACTTTTACATAAAATACATACTTACAAATAAAAACATGAGTTTTAATTAAAGAATTTACTTATAAGTAAAATTATTATTACTCAAAATTTTTAATAAAAAATTAATTATAATATGACATTTTACAGACGGAGCACCTATGGTTGTTGGAAATTTCCAACGGCCAAGTCTAAGGCCGTTGGAAATTTCCAACAGCGCTCTTGCCCATTGGAGAAGTCCAACAATTTTTGAAAGCAAACGGAAGTTTCCAACGAAAAATGACTTCCAACGAGAATTAATTTTTCTTTGCATATTTCCAACAACGGTTCATTTTTCGTTGAAAATTTCCAGCGGATTTAGGTTGTTGGGAATTGCAGATGGATTTCCAAGAATCCATTGGAAATTTCCAACGGATTTTGGGCAGTCCACCCATGATTGCATTGTAGGCTAATTAAGATTAAAGAATAATGGAACAAGGTTAATTGTTGGCAAATGGAAACGATGGGAATAAATCATGACTTGCAAGTCATTGAGCCCTTCGATTGCATAGAATGGTTTTCGGATCCCAGAGCTACTCAAGATTAAACCTCATTTTAAAATTCTAGTAGCATTGGAGGTGGAAAAAAAAAGGCATTGTTGACAAAGATTATCTTGACTTGATGTGCTGCAGTTCCATTAAAGATCAAGGCAAAGATCATTATTGAACAGTAAATGGTGTGGCTTTTCCCTCAAGATTGTTGTTTAAGCAGCTGATGTAGCTTTTTTTCTTTTTTGACATGCTCATTCATTAATATTTACCTATCATAGGCATTTCCACCATGTTGTTATTACCATCGTCTACTAGCTATCCAACTATGGTCTGGTATATTCCTAACTTGGGTTCTTCAAAGGGTCTTATCCCTCAATCCTTTTGTGTCCTTCCTGAGTGGTGCTATGTCCCATTCATAACCCCTTTAGGTAGCCCTTGCACCTATTCTTTTGTTTTCCTTAAGATTCCTTAGTCCTTAGTGTTGTATTTGGTACACGTTGGTAATGTCGAGACCAGTCACTAAAAGGAAGAAGACACGGAAACAATTAAATCAACCTCTAAGGATAGTTCAGAAACTTTCCTTACCAACATGGCTCAATGTGTGTGACGACCCGAATTCTCGACCATTCGAGTGCCACAAAAAGTGACTCATATCATATTATCGAGACTTAAATAGTAATGTAAAATTATTCAAAAGAATAATTAGAATCCCATAATTTTATTTGTGAATAAAAATAGAACATAATTTTCTTACATAAAGTTCAACATAATTATCTCATCAATCTTAACCACTTTTGCCACTTCCATGTTGACCGCCTCGAACCTTCAATTATCTGAAAATGGTAAATATCGTGGAGTGAGATTTATAAAATCCCAGTAAGTATACCAAGCATAAATTTTCTTTTGAAAGCATATGGATCATTTTCATCATAACATAGGATAGGATTGAAATATTCATAAACATAGGGAGACACAAGAATTTTACCGAACTTAAATGGCAAGAATTCTTATGTGTAGCGCTACTAAACTCCGGTCCCCTTAGCATAATCATAAACATATCATATGGAACCCATAACAATCTTGTGAGATTGATTTCATAGCAATGATCCAAACATTTTCATAAAAACATAAGATATACTTACTTGTCATAAAAACATACTTACTTTTCATAAAAACATAAAGTATACTTACTTGTCATAAAAACATACTTACTTTTCATAAAAACATAAGGTGTATTTACCTTTCATAAAAACATACTTACTTTTCATAAAAACATAATATATACTTACTTGTCATAAAAACATACTTACTTTTCATAAAAACATAAGGTGTATTTACCTTTCATAAAAACATACTTACTTTTCATAAAAACATAAGATATACTTACTTGTCATAAAAACATACTTACTTTTCATAAAAACATAAGGTGTATTTACCTTTCATAAAAACATACTTACTTTTCATAAAAACATAAGATATACTTACTTGTCATAAAAACATACTTACTTTTCATAAAAACATAAGGTGTATTTACCTTTCATAAAAACATACTTACTTTTCATAAAAACATAAGATATACTTACTTGTCATAAAAACATACTTACTTTTCATAAAAACATAAGGTGTATTTACCTTTCATAAAAACATACTTACTTTTCATAAAAACATAAGATATACTTACTTGTCATAAAAACATACTTACTTTTCATAAAAACATAAGGTGTATTTACCTTTCATAAAAACATACTTACTTTTCTTAAAAACATAAGATATACTTACTTGTCATAAAAACATACTTACTTTTCATAAAAACATAAGGTGTATTTACCTTTCATAAAAACATACTTACTTTTCATAAAAACATAAGATATACTTACCTTTTAAAAGATTAAAATGAAGTGTAGTAGTAAATGGACCAAAACTTTCTTGACCACCTTGAATTTCTCTTACTTGTGGATTTTGTCAAGAGATTGGAAATAAGTGTATATGTGTAGAGTTGTGTGTAAAAGAGATGGGTTTAAATAGATGTATAAAGTTGGCATATTGTAAACATAATCATTCAATTCTATTAATTTTAACACATCCTTTTCTTAAAGTAAAGCATCATTCATATACTTTTCCATATTTATACAAATATTATGCTCTTCATGATTACATATAATGGAGTCTTATCAACCATTCATATACTTTTCCATATTTATACAAATATTATGCTCTTCATGATTACATATAATGGAGTCTTATCAACCATTCATATACTTTTCCATATTTATACAAATATTATGCTCTTCATGATTACATATAATGGAATCTTATCAACCATTCATATACTTTTTCATATTTATACAAATATTATGCTCTTCATGATTACATATAATGGAGTCTATAATTCATTCATATACTTTTCCATATTTATACAAATATTATGCTCTTCATGATTACATATAATGGAGTATATAATTCATTCATATACTTTTTCATATTTATACAAATATTATGCTCTTCATGATTACATATAATGGAATCTATCAATCATTTATATACTTTTCCATATTTATTAAATTAAGATTCTCATAATTATTATATATAATGGAACCTCTCATGCTTGCATATATTTTCTTAATTTAAATAATAAAAGTAATTTTTGTACAAATAAATATTGGGATAACATTGAATTAAGTACTTAGACTTAATATACTTTAAATCAAGAGAATGGAGATATTTTTAGAAATTCGGAATTTAATTTAAAATCGAACGATCTCGATTATTTCTTGACTTGGCTATACGAATACGTCGTGGCGTTAACTTAATAAAAAT
The DNA here is from genome assembly GCA_963555705.1 of Ligustrum vulgare. Taxonomy (NCBI): domain Eukaryota; kingdom Viridiplantae; phylum Streptophyta; class Magnoliopsida; order Lamiales; family Oleaceae; genus Ligustrum; species Ligustrum vulgare. Next base: position 43,024,701 of record OY743173.1, on the reverse strand, counting down.
GGGTGAAATAGTAGCGACACGATTTTCTATTAAAATAATTATTAATCGCGTAAAAATTCTTGGTCGCTACAAACTTACCCCCTTAAAATAATTTCGTCCTCGAAATTAATCTTACTTGATCTTATGATTTCTGAACACTTAATCAGAATCTCTTCTTCTTCTTCTTATGTAGCATCATCGCTACCATATTTAACCCAACCATATTTAACCCACTGGACTTTGACTAAATGCATCAATTTGTTTTCTTAAGACATGGACTTTTCTATCAATAATAGACATATGTCTACTCATAAATTCTTCTGAATCAAAATGAAAATTCCCAATCGTATGTGATATTTCATCATATCTTGTAGTATTCATGTAACTTGTCATTTATCATCGTATCATGTGACCTCAAATATTCGTATTAATATCTCTAAAATTTCAATAAATCTTTACTAACATATCATACCATAATAATTTGTCATTTCTTCTTATCACCAAATATCCCAAATAATTAAAATTCTTAACTCAAATATCATAACATTTCCCGTAAGGTATTCCTTTCACTTGCACAAACTTATTAATCCTGATTCAATACAGTCCTTATTTCACTTTCGCGTATCCCCGTATTATTTCTATACCTTGATTATTATATCAAAATATCAGTACCCAAAATCCAAGAAAATATTCCATATCTCAAATCCCGTCATCATCAAATCTTCCTTTTATCAAGAAAGTAAACGGCGTATAAACTCTTGTTCCCTCTTTTCCATTATTCTATTCCGCGCTTTCTTGCTGGAATCAATATCACGCGGATTCCCTCCGATCCTTAATGCTTTTAAATAGTTCATGCTGGGAAGAGGTTAGATCCATCAAAAACATGGATATCATTCTTACAAACATTCGCAAGTATTATTCCAGTCTTCCAATGAATGATCTGAGGAAAATTTATCGAATAAGACTCGAAAGATTGAGGTTGCTGATGGCTCATGGTGTTTCAGAAGATGTTCGCTGGTTGATCGAAGCAAAGGTTCGACTATCTGGTGAATTACCTATGACATTTCCAAAGCACATGCCTGGTTTAGGCAAAAGCACCTTCGCAAAGAAACGAAGAGCAAAAAGGCTGAATGGTTGCTACAAATGTGCTCGTTGGAACTGTGATACTCGTTGCAAAACAGTAGGATATTCTTCTACTAATCGGGATGATAAAATCAAATTCATAAAGGGTGGACTGAGTAAGGAGTCTTTGGATGATATTCGACTGACTCTTGAGACGCACCCAAGTGGTTATGTGCAACGTGAACTTCTCTCCTTATACGCTCAGTTTAACGAGGACAAAAATCGTTATAGTCTCCAAAATATAATAGCAAAAGATCCTGTTTGCCAGTCTGTTTTACAAAATGAGGCTTCTGGCAGTTCAACAATGATATAAGGTAAATCTCTTGATACACATTTAAAATATTTTGCTGTTTTCTTTCACGCGTTTTGGAAATAAAATATATTTTCCTTTCTCGAGTTTTGATAAAGCTGGAAATAAATCACCGAAAGGTGATATCTTTGGTAAAACAGTCAAAAGTTGGCCGATTTTGACAAAAGTAAATCTTTACTTTTTCATAATCAATCAAAAACAGTAAATTTTTTCGGCTTTAAATAGCCAAACATATTTCATAGTTCAGGCATCCCAAAATCACATCTTCTTCGTAAGTTTTCTCTTCTATACTATCAAAGATGGAAGCACCAAAACTTCGACAGATCAAAACTATTTGTGTATTTTGTGGATCAAAAGTGGGGAAAGGCTTCAGTTATCTAGAAGCGGCCGTAGATCTTGGAAAGAAACTGGGGGAAAAAGGTATCACTCTTGTGTATGGGGGTGGTAGCAGTGGTCTAATGGGTTGTGTTTCCCAATCTGCTCTTGCAGAGAAATCAAAAGTAATCGGTGTCATACCTGTCCCTTTGGTAGATGTTGCAGGAAAAACACGAGGGCATGAAGTTCAAACATTATCCATCCATGAACGCATAACTTGTATGCTATATGGTTCTGATGCCTTTATAGCCCTGCCCGGAGGTTTTGGTACCTTAGAAGAAATCTTTAACATTACCTCGTGGGCTCAACTAGATCTCCATACTAAGCCTATTGGGCTTCTGAATGTTAACAATTTCTTTGATGGCTTGTTAACCTTTCTTGATTATGCTGTGGAACAGGGATTCATCTCTCCATTTTCCAGAAGGCTCCTTATTTCTGCTCCTACTATTGATGAACTACTGGATAAGCTGCAGTCATATATCTCAATACAAGATCCAGCAGGGGTTAAGATAGATTGGTCGCAAGGAAGGGGAATCAAGCGAAAATGGAGTCCGGTTAATGTAAACTTAACTTTATGAATCTTAGAATAGGTGGGGGTAGAGTACGGAGTATTCTTACTCTCGAGACACCCCTCTAATTTCCTAGGATTTCCTTAATGTTTAAATCTTGTGTGTACCTCAAAGGTTCCAGGTGGTAGATTACGGAGTATTCTTACTCTCGAAACACACCTCTTTGAAGGTTTCTTTATTTCCTCAGAAGGTCAGAGGTGGTAGGATACGGCTACTCCGGAAACACATCTCTCAATTTGAGGAATTTCCCATGTTGCTTTCTTTTGATTTTGCGTGTTTCATGTATTTCTTTCCAATGTGACTCTTGTGTGTTCTCCTTACGAGAAAATAATAAATATCTCTGTTATCATCTACTAAATCTCGTTTGTGATGTAAATGAATTTGCATGTCTAACCTCAATTCTCTTAGTGATTTCATACCATACTATGCTCTTAATTCCAAACGATAAAATTCTAAGCAGAGTTTCCTTTGAAATTTGGACTTATTCAAACCGTAAGCATACTTCATAACTCACAATAATAAATAATTCCACATTTGATCACAATGATCTAAAAATTGACCACAATTTCATCAAACTTCAATATCATAAAAAAATATTCCAGAAAATCAATTCATAATTCCTCAACATAGAAATTTCAAATCATAGTCGTCAATATCACAATATCACTTCCTTCAATACCTTAATTGGCTCAAAAGATTACTCATACTTATATTTATAAGTCATAAATCATATTCCCAAAATTTAATCACAAGGCCAAAGTTCATAATAAATTTCTCTTCAATATAGAGGCATAATTCACTTACTCAACATAATATCCATTACTTAATTCCCAATAACCAAATCTTTAAATCTCTAACTTCATAATGCTTCTCATAAAAGTCTCATTAAAATCATATCACTTATAATCTTAACATCTCATAAAAATTCATAAAATTGGCTCGCTATTTCTCATTAAATCTAAATGATAGATAATCTGAACATATTTCTAATCATTTCTGTTGACTTCTCATACTTAATGCCATGTCTAAAATCAATTATGCAAAGTCCATTTAAGGTTTATCATTTCTAAACTCGAGGACAACAATTATTTTGAAAATCATTCTTAAGTCATATTATTCCTATTATGCTCAACACCCGTTCTCTTTCTTTCTTTTCTTTCTGATTTTTTTTTTTTTTTTCAGAATTGAAACTTGAAGAGTGGTACCAATAATCATCCACAGTTTTTCCTTGCTTTTAAGCAAAGGTAGTGATAAAGGGATAAATTATTGAACCGAAAATTGAAACTTGAAGAGGAAGTACTAATAACCATCCACAGTTTTTCCCTTGTTTTTACACAAAGGTAGTGATAAAGGGATAAATTATTGTACGAATTCATTATCAATTTTGTTTGTTTAATATATTATTCCATATATTTTGGGCAAAAGTTACAACCCAACTTAATTTCTAATTGAGTCAATCTTACTAAGCTTAATATGCACCAAAATTCATATAAATATCCTCTCTGTCTCATGATTCTACATTGAAAAGAATAAAAAAATTGAGTCTTCTATCAATTTATATCATACTTGACATGTATATTATGTGTAACACATAAAGATTCATAACATATGAAGATTTCATACTTAACATGTCTTAATAAAATCGTAAATGACTTGCAAAGCATATAACATACCTGGTTCGAGGAGTCAATACGTGGAGAGTGACATAGTAGAGTGATGAGTTAAAATATTTCATATAATCTTATTTTCCTTTAATCAACAATAATTTAATGTGGTTGTATCCAAATCAACATTTTCTTGAATCATAATTCCTAATTAATCACAGTCTTCAAAACAAATCCAATATCGATATAGTAATTATCTCCCCATCAATAATTAATAACTTAACCCAAATAAAATTTATCGTCAAATCTTATTTTTCCTTTAGTCCCCGAACTTCTAGAAATTTATCAAAGACATCAATATAAACATCATATCACTAACTAATTATATTCCATAAAATTTTCAGGACATTACAAACTCCCTTGCTTAAAATGAATTTTGTCCTTGAAATTCGCACATCAAATTTCATCATGCTTTTCAAAATCATAACCATACTTGACATGTGAAAATTCAATTTTTTTTTTTATAATGAATAGTGATTTCGTTCACTGTTCATCATGAATAGCACGTCGTTTTACTGTTCACGTGAATAGTGATTTTTTTTTTTTTTTTTTTTTTTTAATAAAATTTCAAAAATCTACAGAATCGTTTTTAAAACTCTTTGCTCTGATACCAACTGTGACGACCCGAATTCTCGACCATTCGAGTGCCACAAAAAGTGACTCATATCATATTATCGAGACTTAAATAGTAATGTAAAATTATTCAAAAGAATAATTAGAATCTCATAATTTTATTTGTGAATAAAAATAGAACATAATTTTCTTACATAAAGTTCAACATAATTATCTCATCAATCTTAACCACTTTTGCCACTTCCATGTTGACCGCCTCGAACCTTCAATTATCTAAAAATGGTAAATATCGTGGAGTGAGATTTATAAAATCCCAGTAAGTATACCAAGCATAAATTTTCTTTTGAAAGCATATGGATCATTTTCATCATAACATAGGATAGGATTGAAATATTCATAAACATAGGGAGACACAAGAATTTTACCGAACTTAAATGGCAAGAATTCTTATGTGTAGCGCTACTAAACTCCGGTCCCCTTAGCATAATCATAAACATATCATATGGAACCCATAACAATCTTGTGAGATTGATTTCATAGCAATGATCCAAACATTTTCATAAAAACATAAGGTGTATTTACCTTTCATAAAAACATACTTACTTTTCATAAAAACATAAGATATACTTACTTGTCATAAAAACATACTTACTTTTCATAAAAACATAAGGTGTATTTACCTTTCATAAAAACATACTTACTTTTCATAAAAACATAAGATATACTTACTTGTCATAAAAACATACTTACTTTTCATAAAAACATAAGGTGTATTTACCTTTCATAAAAACATACTTACTTTTCATAAAAACATAAGATATACTTACTTGTCATAAAAACATACTTACTTTTCATAAAAACATAAGGTGTATTTACCTTTCATAAAAACATACTTACTTTTCATAAAAACATAAGATATACTTACTTGTCATAAAAACATACTTACTTTTCATAAAAACATAAGGTGTATTTACCTTTCATAAAAACATACTTACTTTTCATAAAAACATAAGATATACTTACTTGTCATAAAAACATACTTACTTTTCATAAAAACATAAGGTGTATTTACCTTTCATAAAAACATACTTACTTTTCATAAAAACATAAGATATACTTACTTGTCATAAAAACATACTTACTTTTCATAAAAACATAAGGTGTATTTACCTTTCATAAAAACATACTTACTTTTCATAAAAACATAAGATATACTTACCTTTTAAAAGATTAAAATGAAGTGTAGTAGTAAATGGACCAAAACTTTCTTGACCACCTTGAATTTCTCTTACTTGTGGATTTTGTCAAGAGATTGGAAATAAGTGTATATGTGTAGAGTTGTGTGTAAAAGAGATGGGTTTAAATAGATGTATAAAGTTGGCATATTGTAAACATAATCATTCAATTCTATTAATTTTAACACATCATTTTCTTAAAGTAAAGCACCATTCATATACTTTTCCATATTTATACAAATAATATGCTCTTCATGATTATATATAATGGAGTATATAAATCATTCATATACTTTTCCATATTTATACAAATATTATGCTCTTCATGATTACATATAATGGAGTCTTATCAATCATTCATATACTTTTCCATATTTATACAAATGTTATGCTCTTCATGATTATATATAATGGAGTATATAATTCATTCATATACTTTTCCATATTTATACAAATATTATGCTCTTCATGATTACATATAATGGAGTCTTATCAATCATTCATATACTTTTCCATATTTATACAAATATTATGCTCTTCATGATTATATATAATGGAGTATATAATTCATTCATATACTTTTCCATATTTATACAAATATTATGCTCTTCATGATTACATATAATGGAATCTATCAATCATTTATATACTTTTCCATATTTATTAAATTAAGATTCTCATAATTATTATATATAATGGAACCTCTCATGCTTGCATATATTTTCTTAATTTAAATAATAAAAGTAATTTTTGTACAAATAAATATTGGGATAACATTGAATTAAGTACTTAGACTTAATATACTTTAAATCAAGAGAATGGAGATATTTTTAGAAATTCGGAATTTAATTTAAAATCGAACGATCTCGATTATTTCTTGACTTGGCTATACGAATACGTCGTGGCGTTAACTTAATAAAAATGGGTGAAATAGTAGCGACACGATTTTCTATTAAAATAATTATTAATCGCGTAAAAATTCTTGGTCGTTACAATGTGTGCCATGGGATTTGAACAATCAAGGATGTCTAATTAACAACACCCCCCCCCCCCCCCCCCCCCCCGTTTCAATCTCTCCATTATATTGCTTTTTACTTCATCATTGGTCTCGTGTTGGTTTTTATAATGATTACATTACTGATGCATTTTCTCAATGATGAAATTGTAAATACTAGCATATCTGATACAATCTCTTTTAACAGTCACCTTGGTCTCTTACTTGTATTTATAATGATTTCATTGCTAATGCATTTTCTCACGAACTGAAATTTTAAGTTATACCAGATCTTTCTGTAGAGGTTTATATAGGTATTTTTTTTCTTTCTTTCAGTCACTTCTCAGTTTCTCTCTGGATTCTTCACCCTTTGTGATCACTTCACAAAAGTTCTGATCCTTGATTTATATTTAAATGTTGGTCTGGGAGGTCTATGTTATTGTCGGTATGAAGCCTTTTAGCTCCTCCTTCCTTTCTACTATAGAGTTTATCCTCATTCTATTAGAACTTTATTTTGTCACTTTTTTTAGCCTCCTATGCTAGTTTGTGCTCCTGCACATGCTTGTGATTCAATGAAGTCCTTGTCAACAATTGAAACATAAAAGCATCCAGAGGCGACACCTACAGGTAAGGTTGATGAATAACTTTCGAGAGATTTTGTATCCAATGTCTTTCTTCCTTGACTAACTTAATACAAGGGTGTATGAGCCAATATCTTGTTAGTTTGTCTGCTAGTTTGACCTTTGCTTATTAAACCAAGCTAGGTCAACTTTCAATTAGTAGGGAAGAGCTGTAGAGGGTAGCTTTTGTAGCATGCTGGATCATCATAATAGTCTGGTAATCATCTAGATAATTAGAGGATGTGTTTATGTTTTGTAGCTTGAACTTTAGCAAAATCAACTCTTTCATAATCTTCTTGGAGAAGGTATGTGATGTGATCCCTCTCAGAAAATGCGACGAAAAACGCGGAATAAACAATAACACAAATCGGAAAGATCTAAATCAGATTCAACACAAGAAACAGGAAATAAACAATGGAAATAAAGATGGATTTTAACGGTAAAACCTTGACTCAATATTCACAACGCAAGAACGATGCGGAATATGAACCAAGATTGATGAATGCCACAAGGGATGTCAATTCCTTGATAAGTTTGTTGGGTGAACGTCACAATGGCTGGATCTTTGATAAGTTCTAAGAATTAAAGGGACTCCTCAACCTTTAGAAATTCTCTCTCAAAATATCAATAATCATGAAAACTGTCTTTACAATTAATGAAATTTCTAATATAAAGTAAAAACTGGAATAAACTAGGTCTAGCCGCAATTAGGGTTCAAAATATGGAAATAAATAATTAAAAACAGAAAACAATTAAAAATTTGCGAAAATCCGGAAAAGATAGTTACGGCCGTGAAAATGTCACGACCGTAAGTGACTTCCTGTTCTTGATTTACGGCCCTGGGACTCAAAGTTACGGTCGTAAGTTTGTTTCGCTGAAATTCTCCGTTTTTGTCCGAGAGAGAGTTACGGACGTGAGTTTCCTTTATTATAGCCGTAATGATACTTCTGGTCCACGAACTTCTCCCCTTTGACTCGGCTTGATCCATTCGTTTTCTCAGCTCGACTCCAACATGAAACTTACTCCGTTTTCCATGTAGATCGATGTTGTATTGCCGATAGCCCGACTTCTCCTTTGATCTCCTACTTTAGATCACATCAGTATGTCTAGAGTACTGGAGGCGAGTCCAAGACCTGTGCCATGATACCCAAAGTATTCCCCATATTTCACCACAAGTTCAAGGTATTATGAACTTTGGAGTGTGATGTTGTTCTAATTATTCCATTATGCTTTGTGTTGAGGGTGCCTCAAAAGTCCAGGTGTCATCGTGAAGCATTGGTCACACTCCTGCGAATAGGGGTGGGCATTGGGCTGCGAAGAGCTACCATTTGATTCTTTGCCTGTGGATTTGGTAGTTTTCATGCCGTGCCATGCAAGTAGATACATCAATGTGTGGTTTCTCCCATATGCTACGCTTGCTTGGAGTTGGTTGGGTAAGGCCTGCCTTCGCTCTGCTACTCTTGATCTTGTTGGTTGTTCGACATGGAGGGTTGAGGCTTGGAGGATGGAGATTGGGATTAGTCACGTTATCTCAACCTCATTAGTGGTATATAGGTATTTTTGGAGATAAAAGCTGTGTTGCCTCCAAAAATTTCTCTGAATGATCCATCAAATGCTTGAGATAGAGTAATTAGTGAAGAGCTCGGGAGAATGAGGCTTTGTGTTTATATCTTTTCCGGTGTGCCAGCATGCCTTCAATACAGATTGAAGTCCAGTATTTAAAGGTGAAGAAACTCTGTAAATCCAAGTCTTAATGACTATTAAGGATCATCCAGTGGATGGTGCTGTGACTTGAGATTGTTTTTTGCATGAAAATAATGAAATATGAATCCTGCGATAATTTCCTATTCAATTGAATCTTAAGATTGTTATGAACTCTCTCTCTTAACGGGTGCTAATGCTCTTTATTCCTCTTGTTTGCAGCTAAAACCGTATGTCTCCCAGTGTGCTAGAGAAGTTACCGAAGCGGCTGATTCAGCTTAAGTAAATTGGTTGAATGATAAACATGTTTTGATGAATCACTGAAATATGTACAATGAGAATGATTGTTTATGGATATATGGATTTTGTTGTCACTCATTTGCGCATAAAACATTGACAATTCATTTCAAACAAATTTTTCATAAATCAAAATGCCGAATGAAGTGATTAAGCACAATCCAGAAGTTGTGATTAATGTTAATAACGTTATTTAGCCTGTCTGACTTACATGACATCTGATTTTACTTCGAATTCTTGTAAAATAAAGAAGTTCCAGCTAGGTCGGGTTGGAGAAACCGCTATCACTTTGAGTCAGTCGAATCTCTACTTGAGATCTCTTTGCTAGGAAGAGAATAGATTTGAAATATGAAAGGGCCGTTTCACCTTTCACCTAAAAGATCAAAAGCTCTAGATATCGATCAAAATCAATTTCTTTCCCAGGTGCTCTTCCCAGAGCTAGGGGACATAGATTTTTTGAATTATTCTACTTCCATGGTTAGTCCTATTAAGCTCAATCAGAGTTCTTGAAGACAGGTCAATTTATGTGAAAATGACTTGTCCTTCGAATTCGTATGTTTGGCTAAGGATTTTTTATTTTACTTTGAATTCTTGTAAAATAAAGAAATTGTCTTTATTGGTGTTTGGAAACTAATTACTAATGGAACTTCCTCTTTTGAAATAGCTTTTGAGGAAGTTTATTTGATCAGCTTTCTTAAAAAGTTCTTCCAACTAGAAGCTAAAAACACTTTTGTAAAATTAATCAAACATGTTCAAAAACATCTTTTGAATTTCAATAGCACCTTTTGACTTCTCGAAGTCATTCCAAACAGTTCTTGTTCTTGCATTAGTTTCATCTTTTTCTCAATGAAGCTAGAGGACTTTTTATAAATTCTAGGTTCATTGTCATAGGGATTTTAAGGTTCTCTTCGGTTGCGTTGCTTAGCTTGATTTATAAATTGATTTATTTGTATTTTTTAGGTAAAATGTGTGACTAAAAATGATTTGAAAAATTGTGTAGTTTAAATTGATTTATTAAACACAATCATTACATTATCGAACACATTCTTTACTCATTCTCACCTAGAGCCTTTTCATCTCATCCTTACCTAGAGCATGTTCAATATACAATACTAAACCAAATAAGAGGAGGGTATATTATATATATATATAGGGATCTTTATCATGTTATGGGTACAGTTAGATTGTTTTTATATCTCCACTCTTAACCAACCACACCATCATTCTAAAAACAAGATATGGTGCTGGTACCAAATAGTGGCTAATAATATTTTTTTTTAATTATATTTTAATCGTACATTTTTTTTAAATCGCTTTCAACAAAAAAAAAAATTCCTAGAAATTTTTTTTTAAAATAAATAAATAATTTGCCAGAGATTGATGAAACCTAAAACGCAATATACTAGGTGATTGTGCTAAAAAAAGATGGGGCGGCGTTGGGGGAATTAGTTTTGCAACTTTTCATTATTCTGTTGACTAATGTGAAGACAAGTATTGATTTAAGGCAGAAATTAGGTTTGCTTTGCACAACTTACTGTGCCAAAAACAAATGTCGGTGTCTGTTCCGATCAAAAAAAAAAAATGTCGGTGTCTGTACTGTTCAAAAAAAATACAAAAAAAAAAAAAAAAAAAAAAACAAATGTCGGTGTCTTTATTGGACAACGTGTTTGTTTTGTGTTCGAAATTCAAATAAAAAAAATAAAAAAATATGCAATATTAGTATAACACGTTAGACTTAAAAAAGGAATGGTATACTAGTAATTTGATCTCCTGTGGTTGTGAATTATTTATTGTATTGAAATTCTTAGTAGGTATTAATTAGGAATTTAGGATAGATAGAGATGACAATAAGAGACAAATTCGAAACTCAATGAGACCTAACACAAATTGATGGGATTATCCGACTAAATAAATTGGTGGATTTTGGGTATAAAGATTAATTTATAGGGAATAATTACACTTCATACTACTCTTTTAATATTTATTGAAATTTTATTTACATTAGTATTTTAATTAATTTTTACTTACTTTTTTTTTCCTCTTCAAAAACTTATAATATTCTCACCTACACTGCCCCACCTCTCTTTTCCTCGACGAGGCTTGGTGTGTTGTTGAAAAACGTCACCTTTGAGTTTCATGTTTTTACCAATTCTACAACATGTTTGATGAAATATCTAACCGAATATAATGAAAATATCATAAAAATTTTGTAAATATCAAGCTGTGATACTAAAGTTCTGCCCAAAGTATCATAAAAATTTGATAGAGTTTCAGGTTATGATACTAAAAATTTGAAACTATCATAAGTATCATGATAGGATACTTGTGATAAAGAACATACTTTTCCAGTAAAAAAAAAAAAAGTATTTTTCAGTGATTATTTAAAATGACATAAATTTCAATTATGATACTAAAAGTTAGGAATTTGTATAAACGCCCCCAAGGAATAATTGGACTCCATACTACCTTTTTAACCCTTATTAAAATTTTACTTATATTAGTATTTTTATACTTATTTTTCTATTTCCTCTTCAAAAACTTATAATATTCTCACCAACACTGCGCCACCACCGCAGTGCCACCCCCTTTTCCTCGACGAGACTCGGTGTGTTGATTGAAAAACGTTACGATTGAGTTTTCACCAATTCTATAACGTGTTTGATGAATGTCTGACTGAATATAATAAAAGTATCATAATAAAAAAAATTTAAAAGTTTCAAGGTGAAAGTTCCACCCTAAGAGTATCGTAAAAATTTGAAAAAGTTTTAGGTTATGATATCAGAAATCTAAAAGTATAGTATCATGTTGTGATACTTTAAAGTATTATAAGTTTCATAGTATGATACTCTTAAATTTCAATTATGATACCAAAAGTTAGGTATTTATGCAAACGTCCTTAAAACCCGACATGGGTCTAGGTGAGGTGTAGATTTTTCTATGAGTCCCATACTCGACCACATATTTGTTCATTGTAAAAAAATAATAATAAAAAAAAAAAAAATCAGCATTTAAATGGCACAAACACAAGTCACAAGTCACAAACTCTATTGCTCTAATTCTCTCAAACACAGCCATACTCCATTTTCAAACATTTTTTGTCTTTTCTATTTCCCAAGTTTTTACTTCTTTCCTTTAAGATCTTCACTTCTTTCAACTAATTAGTTATTAATTTGATTTCTTTAAATATGCTAATTAATTATTTATTTCTTAGAAATATGTTATTATTTCTCTTCACTTTTTTTTATTTAATATGCTAATTATTATTCGTTAGTTTGTCATATTGTCTTCAATTTTCTTTATTGAGAAAATAAAAAAAATGTTTGCAAAAAAAATTAAGCTCTTGTTTGGCAAATATGTTTTTTACATGTACAATTTTCCAAATCACTTTTTAACCAAATATATTTTATCTTTCCACTTTTCAACCACACATTTTACCTAGAAAACATAAAAACGTGTTTTTAAACAAAAAGCTTTTAACAAACGGAGTTTAAGCTAAATGAGTTTTTAAATGAATATGAAATCATGCTCGCCTCCGACCCGTCTCTGACACGGTTCAGTGAGGCAAGTATATGAGTCGGTTATGGAGACTAAAAATTTCTAACAAGTACGATATGAATTTGTTAAACTCGACTCATACCCAACCTATTTTCATCCTGGGGATAGACAAAAATTTGCAGAAGAAATGCTTGCTCTTAGCTTTATATTACCAAGCAAGTCTCCACTGCCCTTGGAGTTGAATAGATGGTCATGAGGGCAAGCAATTGATATTGTATGATGAAGTGTGTAATATTCATTGTAGTAACAGTCTATATATCATATTAACAACCGAATATCGAGTTATGAAATAAATCAAGGTTGACAAAAATATAGATGGAGTGGTTTGTTAAAGGATACCATCAAAACTCTCTGGGGGGTTGACGCTAATATTAAGACACGAAAGCAAGAGGACGGAATGACATTAGAAAATCTAGTAGTTCTAAGCATAAATGGTGGATATTAAGCACCATGCTACCAGAAGCACTAGAAAATCGGAATTTGAGCCCACTGATCTTGAACATGTTTATTATATAGATATAGATACTATTAGTAGCTATTTACTCTGCACTTAGCTATTCAACGTTGAGTAATTCTCGAGAGACATTTTTAATTGACATTTTTAAGTGATATTATGACTGGTACACATATATTAGGTGGTAAAAAAGTTAGTGATGGATGATTATTTACATCATCCAATCTATATTTGCTATATTACAATATATCTTAAAAATATCAATAAAAAATATCTCCTTTTAATTATTTTTTAACGTTTAACATGAACATGATAATCAATATTGATTTTCTTGTCAGGATGATTAAACTATTTTATTTAGGATTCCGGATTTTGAGGAGAGAATTTTACAAGATAAAGTATTGATGGCTTAGCATCATGTGCAAGCGTGACTATGTGGATAGCGATTACAAAATAAATAAAGAAATTACATACAATCGATAGACTTTTGTCGATGTATATGAAATGTTGATCAATACAATATAGTTAAATCATCTAAATATATATAGGGCTTTTTGATTTCTTTATTGATCAACTATTACAATATTCAACATGGTTTATTATGCCCCGTACAATTAAAATCAAAATTTTAATCCAAGTTAACCGTTAACATTTAATATTAATCTAATATTTCACAGGTCATACAACTTTCAATCACATATTTCATCAAACTTTTTCAAAATCTACTAATAATTTGATTTAAATTTCTATCAAACTGGCTAAGTATTTTCTTAGAACGTGGATTACCATCGTAGAATTCCACACCTTGACCTCTTCCACATTGAATAAGAGGAGGGAAAGCGTAAGAATTGAGTTGGTACTTAGACTTTGCTTGACAAAATACACACACAGACCCCACTCCACTTCACCTTGTTACGTACGTACATCCAACCGTGCATTCAGTGAGTCCTCGCCAGACTTTTCAAACTCAAAAAAAAAAAAAAAAAAAAAAAAAAAAAAAAAAATCTTTTATTTCTGAAGCACCCTATGAACCTTACATGAAATCTCATGGAAATACCTCGTGCACCCCCACTCCCAACCCCACTCTCTCTATATAATGTTTCCACAAGCATAACAGTTTACAAAGCTGAAGATGGAGTCTTGGAGACCAAAGTATGGAAACCCAGGCAAGTCCAAATCCAAGGCCAATGCACCCTGCAAAAAGCACCCTAAACACAGCCAATCCCCCGGTGTATGTTCTATTTGTCTAAGGGAGAAACTCGCTCAGCTATCCACCAATTCTTCATCGCGTAGTAAAATATCATCTTCTTCTTCTTCTTCGTATTTATCGTCTTTGTCTTCGTCCTCGAATCTTTCTTCTTACTCGTCTCCTGTGAATGGAATTAGTTTTCGTATGGCCTCAGTAGGAAGAAGACCGATGAGTTCTTTGAAGAGTACTGGCAGAGATATGCTTAAAAGGAATAGATCAATGGCTTTTGTCTTGCAAAGGAGGAAAGATGAGAATAATGGGAAGAATAAAAGTGGGTTTTGGTCGAAATTGATGCATCCAAGAAAGAAGGGCTTGATGCCCTCAACAACTATGAGAGAAACGGTCATTACTGCAGCTGGGGTTGGCCATTAACCCATCCAATCCGATCAAATCGATCGATCAAATCGATCGATCAAACTCGATCGATTTGAATCGATTTGATAAAAATCGGGTTGAATTCGAGTTCTACAAAAAAAAAATTTGATCGGATTGTAGGTTAGGTGAAAAATCCAACTCAACCCAATAAAAATTTAAAAAATATAGGACCATTTAAATTTCAAGAATCTCAAACCCATTTTTAATTCAGATGAAATTAAAATATGGTTTGAACATATTTTTTAGTTTTATTAACAAGTATTCAATCTATTATATTTGAGTTTATTGTATTGTACATAATTGATTTGATTTAATAGTTGATTTATGAGCTTAATTTTTTAATTTTCAAGATTTTTTGTTAATTGGACCAAAGTTCAAATCACTCAATCCAACCCAACCCTATCGAAACTTGATTGAGTTGGGTTGGGTTGAGTTGATTTTTTATCAACCCAATCATAGTAGATTGAGTTTGAATTGAACAAAAAATCGATCCAATCCAACCAACGCCCACCTCTAACTGCAGCTCATTAAGGGAAGATAAGATCCGTAAATCTAATGCATTGTATTGTCTTACTTTATACCGAATTCTTTATTCTTCTCAATATTTTTTGAAGTTATATATATTTATATTAAAAAAAAAAAATGGTTACATAAATCTAATAGATACAGGTTAATTTATCTCTCTTTTTATTTATTTATTTCTTTATCTTTATTTTATTTTTTGGTGAAAAGGGATTGTGAAGAAAGGTTTCACTGTTTCTGTGCCGTATATTGATGAACTGGTTATACTTGTTTGAGCTGAGTATGAGATCAGTTTCTAACTTTCTATTTCATATATTTCTTTTTAACATCTTGTTGCACAATTTAACTTGTTAGAGACAAAGACGTATAATATCATTAATTCAGATCTTAGGATTCAACGATTTGATCCATGTTTTGTTATTGTTAAAACATTGACTTGCGAATTTTTGTTCAACCAAAACATTGTTCTATTTAAGGATTCAATGAATAGATCTATGTTTACGATTTTTTTCCCCCAAAATTTTAATGTATAGAATTTAGTTAAACTAGATGCATGTAAACATCTCATATGATATGTATACCAGCAGTGAACAGCCCAGAATGTACAGTTGCTAGGTTGGTCAATTGGACCCATTCAAGAAATTTAATAAAAAAAATGGTTGGTCCATGGAATATTAGGATCGACCTAGATTTTTTTTTTTTTTATGTTGACATGTTGTGTAGTTTTCTTAAAAGAATCAAAATAGAAAGCTTCCTTGCAATTTCTTTAGAATCAAGCCTTAAGTCACACAACACGAAACTCGGTAATTCGTAGTAAACATTGTTAAAAAATTAATTTGACTCGCATACAAATTTAATCTTGAAAAATATTTAGGCCTTGCTTGAGATTATTTGAAGAAAATGTATTTTGTAAGGAACTAGTATCACACTCGTGTGTTGCACGAAAGAATAATATGAAATGATTTTACTGTAAATATCATTATAAAATAGGACCAAAAAATTGAACATGTAATTTGCTTTGATTAATAATACAAACTGTTAACGAATGCTCAAAATAAAAATAAATTACAATTCTTATCAATTTCGAAAAACCTCTTTAAATAATATATTCCTTATACAATTTGTAACTGCTCACATCTGTGTGATATACGAAAGTTGCTATAAACAAAACATATTTAAACAATTGCTCAAATTTAAATTAAATAATGCAATTTTTCAAATATATGTTGTATAGAATAAATAAAAAATTTCGTCTAAATATTTTTTACTAATGTTCATAGAAATAATAACCCTTAAAATATTATAATTTACATAAAATAAAGTAATTGTAACAAATTAAATATATGTGGTCATCTATATAAATAAATGTAACAAATTAACCATGTGTTCGGTTTCCTCATTAAACCCCAAATTAAACTACACAATTTCTTAAACCACTTTTTAATCATACACATTTTCTCTCTTCAATTTTTAACCACACATTTTACCTCGAAAACAACAATTTTTTTTTTCTCTTTCCTCATTAAACTGCCGCCAAATGGAAGCATATTGACGATGCACGAAAGTGAAAATCAACTCAAGATTTGTGGTGCACCAACGAGAAATTCAACTCAAAAGATCCTTCGCATGATTAATAATTTTAATTTTTAAATGCGAGGCATTTAATTGAACATAATTAAATGCATATTTAATTATATGTTAATAAAAAATTATTAATGAAAATATAAATAAAATATATATAGTGAGTCTTTTTGTCTATACTAGTAGTAAGTTCGTGCGTTGCACGTCTTATGTATATGACGAATGTGATGCATAATATCTTCACAGAAGTAATACCATTTTTTGAAAGTTGTTGAGGTAATAAATTTCAATGTGAGAAGTAATCGGCCGAAAATGAAAATAAAAAAACTATGTAAATTTGAACAAAAAAATAGTAAGTAGTGTGTTCGAAAATTAATTTGAAAAAAATACCGATGACATGTTGTAGGTTTTGTTTAGTAATAAAGGATATTATTTCTTCAATGAATTTGTAAACGTATGTAAGAATTTAGATATTATTGAATATGAAAATAGGTATTGAATAATAGGAAGTTACAAAACCATTCAAATTTCAATCATATTTTTCTTTTTTTTATCATTTGATTAATAATTGGAAATTTGTAAGAAAAATTCAATAATGCAGATTTTTCAATAAATTTTACAAACTATTGATTGTTAAATTCCATATTTTGAATTGAGAAAAGATATTGTGAGAAAAAAGTTTACCACGACACACACTTTATGCGATTTGAATGATCACAAAAATTATGAAAAAGCTTATTTACTACTCATTTTAGTCATTTTTCCCTTTAATTTCAATAACTTCAAACACACATCTCCAACCCTTATAAAGAAAATTATTATAGAATATTTAAATGTATTGTATATTAATATTACGGACTAATAAAAGAAAAAAATTAAGGACAATATTGACAAAAAATTTAACAATTTTAGAGCGTTATTGACAAAAGAGAATAATACAATAATTAACAAAAGAATAAAAATAATCTATGATTTGACTTTTATAGATATTTTCTTTTTCACAAATCCATAAATAATTTACTGCAGGTCACATATAAATTGATTTTGCATTAATTAAACTCCTCTAATCCAGTTATTAAAATAAGTTGATAAAATTCGAAATTACCTAAAATAAAAATAGACAGAAAACTATGTGCGGATTTATGTGAATTCTATATTATTATTATTATTATTATTATTATTATTATTATTATTATTATTATTATTATTATTATTATTATTATTATGTGCATTGAACAAGTTATGTATATTATGAATGATACTGTTAATGTTAAAATTATCAAATAGAATGCACATGAAATGAAATCATTGTGAATGAAAATATTGAATAAATTATTATTAAAGGACGTTGTACAAATTATAAGATATTTTTTCTTATAAATCAGAAATACGAACTCTAACAACAAATAATTTTTTAATACTTAATAATCGTGAGAGTATAATAATATGAGAAAGTATAATAACGTAAAATTTTATAACATTGTAAATTTTTAGATAGTATAATATTTTAATAATAAATAAATGAGAGATTATAATGAAATAAAATATTTAATGGTATGAATAAAAAATTTGTAACCAAAAGTTTCTCCTAAACCCTAATTTTATATGTATTGTAATAAAATATGAGAGATGTATAAAATCATTCCCTTCAACTCTAACAACAAATCATTAAAAATTCTAAAAATTATTGAGAAGATGACCCAAAAAATAAAAGGATAAAAAAGAGGTAAATCTGAATTAAATTTGTACGATATTTTTTTTTCATGTGTAACATATGACATTAAATTCAAGGATTAATGAAATTGTAGACTTTTGAATTGAATATCATAAGATTATACATTTATAATATATATAGTGTAAACTATAGAATTTGAGTAGACAATTCAATTTTTGAAATTAGATATAAGCAAAAATTAAAACATAATTTTTTTAATACTAAATAAATGCGATAGTACAATATGATGAGAAAGTATAATAATGTAAAATTATATTATAACATTGTGAATTGTTAGACAATAAAAATATTTTAATAAAAATATAATTGAAAGATTATAATGAAATAAAATATTTAATGACATGAATAAAAAATTGGTAATTAAAAGTTTCTCCTAAATCTCAGTTTTTATATATTGTAAAAAATAGAATATAGGGGGTGCACAAAATAAGTCTCTTAATTTTTTTCAACTTAATTAATTAATTAATTAATTAATATAAGAGGGCATAGTTGGTTTAAAGCAAAATATGTGAGGGCAAAATCGTGAAGTCAAAGATTTTCCTTTATCTATATTACTTAATTAATTAATATAAGAGGGCATAGTTGGTTTAAAGCAAAATACGTGAGGGCAAAATCGTGAAGTCAAAGATTCTCCTTTATCTATACTTTTAAGGTAGTATAGATAGATAGATTAAAAAAGATTTTGTTGGTTTATCAAAAAAAAAAAAAAAATTTTTGTTAGAGAAATTTTCATTTACTTTTTTAGTGATTAAATTAGGAATTGGTATAAACTTCCTTCACCAATATCATATCGACATTTTTTTATGATTGAAATTATTGTATGAAAGAGAAATAGTTCCTATGAATTTTACATGTAAAATGTTACTTTTTTGATGAAGTTAAAAAAAAAAAAAATGACTGAAATATGGAAGAGCCAAATGATTCATGGTGAAACCAAATTTATTGGAAAAATTGAGTACAGTTAATTTTTTAGTTTGCATATGATTCATTTTTACTGATAGATGGTTTTTTGTAAGAAGATGATTTTGAAAAAATAAAGACAAAAAAATAAAAGAGGTGAGATGGAGAAGATAATCAGTATTAGAGATTGTAGTGTACTTAATATTAATAAGAGAAATTAGATTAGAAAAACTAAAAGGATATTTATGTCATTATATTTGTGCTTATTTTAATAAATAAACAAAAAAATTATAATTGTGGTGTGAAAAATAATTTTCATGGTGACAATATAGCCACCCTATAAATATATACAATAGTATTAAGAAAGGGTATTCTTAGTTTAGAGTAAAATGTGTGAGGGCAAATTTGTCTAGAGAAAGATTCTCTCATATCCATACTTTTAAAGTAGTAGTGATATGTTAAAAAATTAAGAAATAAAGTTTCACCATTTTTTACGGTATATAATTATTATTTTAATATTTTAATAAAATTATAAACCGTTGAATTATTTTATCATCTTTACATGAAAACAAACCATAAATTAAATATTTAGAGATTATACCGTGAACATATTTTATCATCTTTAGGCTCATACAATACATGTGTTAAAACTCAACTTACATATTCTCCTTAAGATTGACGCTTTTCTTTTCATATATTGTTCTTCATCATATTCTTTCCCAAAAAAAGGTGTATGATAGACTTTTTTTGTATAATTTGATTTTTTAAGTATTAATTATTAATTTCAAGTGTTTTTCTAAAAAAATAATCATTATTTTTAATAATTATTTTTACATTAATTGATTCTTCTTTCTTCATACTTACAATTTCTTTATTCATATTATTACATTATTATTTTAATAAAAATTACTGATCGATCAATTGTTTAATAGAAATTATATGAACTAATTGTTAAAATCTGTAATATATTTTTGTATATTTTAGTAATTTAAATTTATAATGAAAAATAGAAAAATGAACAGAATCAATAAATAAATAAAAATAATGTGAAAATAATGAATGAATTAAAGAAATCTTAAGTTTATAAAATTAACCCAACTTAATTGGATTTTCCTTAAAAATTCGTATAGTTATTATTTATTTTAATTTGATGAGAAAAAATCAGAACATAAATTAATCATCTATAATTAAAATGAATTTAGTTAACTAATTATAGATAGAGTAATTCTAGGGATACATTTTTAAGTGACATTGTGACATAGCGAACATACATTGAATTGTAAAAAAGTAAGTAGTGGATAGTTATTTACACCATCAAATATATTTAAAATAATATTATATGACTTAAATGATATAATTTAAAATAAATTAAATATTGAGAAAAAATAAAAAAATAAAAAATAAAACTTTACATTTAAAGGATTAAGTAAAAAAAATTTCAAACGATTTTCAATAAATAAATCTAAAAGTAAATATGCAAAATTCAAAGTCAAAAAAAGAAAATAATAATAATAATAATAATAATAATAATAATAATAAAGTCTTGGAAATGCATACCCAAATACACACGTACCAATTACATTTACACGGTTTGCATTAAAAACTTGCAGTCAAAATGTCTTTTCATATTCTATTACACAGTTTCTCACATTAAATCTGTTTTATGGTACATAAATCCCTTATTTGAGCCTCATTATTTCAATTTAAAATTTGAATTTTGAAAATTTAATGGTTAAAAAGTAATTTGAAAAGTAAAAAAATGTGAACTTAACTTTTTTAAATGGTTAAAATTGATTACTGTAGAAAAAATTTGTAAAAATAAACAGAAATAATGGGGCTCAAACAAGGGCAAAAATTGCTAAAGAAATACACGTGTACAAAATTTATAGCTAATAGACAACTTATTTTCCAATTCGAGAAACTCATAATTTAAAAAAAAAAAAAATACTCTTTCCAGAAACAGAAACTGTAAATGGAGTGGAAAAATTTTTGACGACTGTTCTGATTTAATATAGAACTAGTATTTCACCTGTGCGATGTACGAAAATTATTATTCGCAATATCAATTTCAATAAGTATTTATAAAATTTTAGTGCTTATACATAATCAACACATATAAATGCATAAAAAAGAATTCTCTATTACAATAATAATTATTAAAATTTAAAAAATAATAAAAGTAATTCAAATTATTAAAAAAATCTTTGAATAGTAAAAGTCAATTTATATATTTAAATAATAAATTATTATTGATTTCAATAATTTTTATGAATTATTAATAATTTCATTAAAAATGTAAATTCAGTAGTTATTTAATGGTATATCACATTTGTTGTAATATTATGTGCACGAATATTGATGCATGTTAAAGATTTTAGCATATTTCTACCACCCGTGCGATGCACGATATTAGATATAAAAAAGATTATTATATTACAATAACTAACCAAGACAATCATAGGACTATAACATAAATAGTATATAATCAACAATCTTCCAAATTTATTCTCAAAGACTTATTATCTCAATCTGCTTCATAATTGTAGACTTGATATTTATCTATGAAATTAAAGGATTCATCCATGGCCTATTAGCAATGGAAAATGAAAAGAAATAATTTAGCTCAAACTTAAAATTCATTCTTACAAATCTTATCTTTCTCCAAACTTATTTTCAACCATACATTATCCGATAAAATAATTTCACATGTAAATCCCAAAAAAAAAAAAAAAAAAAAAAAAAAAATCTATCTTGAATTTCGCCAATGCTCCCGCCAAATCAATGCCTCGGATTTCTGTGGCAATCTCATTGCTTTCCCAGGATTCTGGGTTCGGATCAAGATCTACATGATACCCTGACACTTTTTCACCAGGTCCACCCAACCTTCAACCTGGGCTATTTCCTCCTCAGATAGTCCTAACTCTTCCCTATGCACCCTAAATGGTGCCCTAATACTTAAGCCGAGGTCCTGATGACCAGAAGAAGAGCCCACTGCCTCTTCTCTTCTCTTTCCAAGTCCCTATCTCGCTTGCTTCCTCAAAGAGGCCTTCTCGTCGGATAACAGGTGAGCCATGTAGGTCTGGTTCTTTTCTTATTCGCTGTCAGAATCATCCAAGTTAATTATACTGCCATTTTTCTATTCCTCCTCTTAATCTGCTCCCTAAAGAAGCGAGAACTAAAAATCGATAGAGACAATAGGCAGAAACCTCTGACAAGAATCGCCACTTCCAACAGTTCCTATGAACCCGTTCCCCCAACTCTTTCCATTTTTTCTTAAAAATAGGCCAGACTCACCAAGAGGAAAACAAAATGCAAAACAAAATTTTCAAACCCACACTCGAAGATTAAAAATGAAAAAGTCTTGCACATGCAAAGAAAAAGAAATTTACCTTAAAAAATGAACGTTCGAGGTTGTGCACTCGAAAGGAAAAACACGCCAATGAAAAGTGTTGGGCGGTAGAGACAATATGCCGAGTGGAAAATCCTCAAGAAATGCTGAATGAATTGCAAGAAAAGGGAGGGTACTACTATTGCTTGCGAAAAAGGTACTACGAAAATTCTGAGGAATTGGTAAAGGAGAAATGCTGGGATGAAGGGGGCTTTATAGAGAACCCAATAGTCCCAAACCCTTGGTCTTTGAGCTTCATGATTGATGTGGGTAACTCGCGTCTCTTGGGAGGAGGGCTAATCAAAGCGTCATCTGTAGGAGGAAGGGAAGAAACCATTCAGTTTCCAAAGTGTGTCCCACGTGCGGTAAGGTGTCACCCTCCATCCCCTTCATATTTCTTGGGAACCGATTCTAGCAGCCTCCTTATATTAAATGTGCCGCCTAAAAGATATGCTAGTATAATCCCCAACTCTCGTCTGGAAGGGAAAGCAGGAGTAGAAGGTCGACTTTACCTTGAGTCCGAGCCTCCCTAAAAGAATGGCATTCCGAGCCTCAAGTTTATAGCGTTATATAATGATTCCCAGCTGATGGATGGCAGAATAATTATAAAACACTGGATATTACAAATAAACGAAATTAGGGCAAAACTACAATCTTATGGCTGTCCGGTTATAGAAAGTTATCAGAACAAGATTAATGCTTCGAACCTATAACAAACTCGATCCGCCCATAAATGATCACATCGGATTTGAGGGACTAGTGTTGAGACCGTGTCCAAAAAGAAGCTCAATGGATCAGTAGCAAGGGCCCAATAGAGGCCCAATGGGCCTTGGCCCATGACTGAAGCTTGAGATATCTCCTTGGGGCCAACTGCCGAGGTGGAATAGCACATTAACCTCTTTAGCCGAACTGGTTTATATCTAATCGAGGTGCTCTATGATAACGCCTCGGGCGGGTGATGGGACAATGGATGGTGTCAGAGATGTGTCATTGCCTTTATCAGAAATGTGACGGCGCCCATCCCCTACCAAACATAGCAATGATTACTGCTAGAAAGTAAGATCCTCCTCTCCAACGGCTAGGGTAAATACACGTATAAAGTCCACCACATGTCGCCATCCAAAACCATAACTTCCCCTATAAATAGAACACTCCTTCCACCAAATAAAGGGTTAGCAATCACATACTCTTAACTAAATATTTTTACCATCACTCCATTTTCTCTCTTTTACACACTTATATTTCCCGCACCCAATTTATATTCGCTTGAAATGAGTACTGACTTTGGCATCGGAGTGCAAACGGGAGCAACATCGGCCCCCTTTGCAAATTGATTGTTTGTCACAGTGCGCAGGAGATCCACGTGTTCAAGAGGGAGGAGTTTAGACGTGTTGGTCCAAGGTCCAGCCGGATTTTGTGGTCAACAACACTGTTTGGTTTATAAACTGATTTATTTATGATTCTGGGGTAAAAAGGCAGTGGTTGAAAATCGGAAAGAGAAAATATGTGTTGTTAAAAGATAGTTTGAAAAATTGTGTAAGTTATAAACTGATTTATAAACTAGTTTATTTTAGTTACCAAACGGAGGCTAAATTTAAGTTAAAGTCAATAATCAATCTCAACCACATATTTCATGGAACCTACAATTTTTCAACCACGTATTTCATGGACTTTTATCAAAATATACTAAAAAACTTATTGTAATCACCATCAAACAGAGGCTATATATCAATTTCATGAAAAAATGTGAACAGACATTCTTTGTGCATTTAGAGGTTCAAGACAATCCTCAAATAATAGAATGATAATAAATTATAAAATTAAATAAAAATAACTATATATATATATATCAATTAACTATTTTTACATCAAGACATTTTATAAAACAAAATGTCTATAATGAGCGAAAATCCGAGAAGGCGTTGAAAATATATTTCAACTATAAAAATAAATTCATTTTTCGTCTCAACATAGGGGTTTCATTTTTCATTTAATTACGTTCATCATATAAGTGAAGACTGAATATTTATTTATCTATAAATATATTTTAATAATTTACTAATCCATCTTTCTTGAAAGTAACTATCATGTTAGCGTCCAAATAAATAAATCACTTTATTCTTTTATTTTGATTATTCAAAAAGTTATTATTTTGTGAGATTATCTTAATTCAACTATAATATTACCAAAATTTAGTATTAAATAAAAATTATAACGTCTATATTTAAATGAATTATTGAGTAAATAACAAAAAAAATGGAGTTAGATAAACTAAGAATATAAACTGTCAATGCTTATCATTCGAAAAGTTATATCTTGTTTTTAAGTATTAAATATGATTAATCATACAAATTTGAGTTGATTTAATGTCATGGTGATTGAATTTGAAAAAAATGTATAAACATATATATTGAATTATAATGTGGTAAATTATTGAAAAAAAATGTATCAATAAACATGTTTTATAAATTATATAATTGAATATAAAAACTTATATTAGAAAATTATTTTATTTTAATTAAATTAAAGTCATTTGAAAAGTCACTCAACATTTATTTATATGGATTCCATTTTTAATTATGGATATTATACACAAAAGCAAATTAAATGTGGGGATATTATTGTCAATTAAAAATTTCATCCACATCCATACTTTTAGTGATTAGTGATAGTGAAGTGATGATAGTGATAGTAGAAGTAGATGTGGTCAAGTCTTCTATGCTAGATTTGAACTATATCAAAATATGAATTTATAATGAAGAAAGATTACATACTAAAGGTTTGGTTTACAAGGTATAAATATCATTCACTTTAGGAGTACAAATTATTTCCTTACTACTTAAGGTAATTTTGGTATATCCTTTATGAATTTTTATTTCATAATCATCATCTAATTCACCTAAGGATATTACATTTCTTTTCAAATCAAGAATATATCTAGTTTCAATTAATCTCAAGTTATGATTGTTCTCAGGTGAGTAGGGATAGTAATAATATCCATGGACCCGAAACCCGTTGGATACCTAATATAAATGGGTGTGGATTACCCGACTAAATAGATTGTGGATAGGGTATGGATGTAAATTTAAAAACCCGACAAAGATATGAGTCAAGTGTGGGTTTTCGGTTTTTCTACAAAATTTGTAACCGGTCCATATACCCAATAATTTCCTTTAAAAAGATTATAGTATTTAAAAGGGAAAATTTCTTTTAACTACACTAATGCATGTGTTCCAAAAAATTAAAAAAGAATAATAAAAATAAAAAATATGTAATGGGTTTCAAATTGGTATAGAAGCATACATGCCTCCGACCTACCCCGACCCGCCATTCTTTAATAGGTATATGGGTGAGGTATGAATGTTATAAATCTCTAGTGGGTAGAGAGTATGGATTTTTCAAACTCAACCCATACTTGACTCATTGTCATCCTTACAAATGAGAGATTAAGGTTTCTAATACCTTTTATCTAACATTCATGTCATTACCTATCCAAACATGTCCACCATTTATGTCAACCAGGTCAGTGAACAAGTCCTTTACAGAACACATGTGAAAAGTGTAGCTAGGGTTAAGAACTCATTCATTTGCGTCTCTGTTAGCTGTAGCAACATGGACAAGACCTAGCAGGTTTGGATTATTGTGATTTTCACAAACAATGGCTACATAGCCTTCTACATTTGACTTTTTCCTCATATCAGAGGTTTTTTTAAAGTAGTCTTTTATAAAATGAACTTTTTTCCATAGTAATAATAATTTCTTGATTTTATCTTTGGGTATTCCTTTGATTCTGTATCTTTTTTTGAATTTATCATTTCAAGTATTTTTCCATTCCATTCTCGATACATTATTCCTCGACGGTGATTCCTCTTTCATTTAACGACTGTGATTCTTCTCCTATAAGGTTTTCATATGCGAAATTCTCTCTTTTCAACAAACAAGACCATTGTGCAAGGAAATGGGATTCACTTCCGTGATTGAGGCAATTTGATAGTGCAACCTTTACTCTCTATTAACAGTAACTAGCTCCACACCCGTGCGATGCACGAACATATTATATTGACATAAATATTATTATTATTTTAAATTCTATCTATGTAAATTAAAAACTGATAGATTCCTAAAAATGCTACGACGTCAATACATATATATGGGATGTAATATAGGAGTATAAATGTAACACCCAGAAAATTTTAAAAAATAGATTTATTTATCGATTTTATCCTTGAAATATTTTAACAATTTTGAATAAATCGAAGGATTAAAGTGTTCATGTTTTGACGACAAATTTTATTTGGTCCAAATAATTAGTTTTTGATAGATCATAATTAATTAGGAGTCTTGATCTAAGAAAAAGATTGATTTGGATAAAACCTAGTCAAGTTGTTTTTTATTGACAAGATAGAAGTTTAAATTGAATTTTATATTAATTTATTCAATACCAAGTATTTTCTTTCAGTTTCCTATGTTGCAACGTGTTTAGGTGATCTAGTAGTATTTGACAGTAGCAATGTGGATAGTAGAGTTAAGATTTCTTTTGAATTTGGAGATATGGAGATAACAATAGCATTGATTTTGGAGACATCAGAAGGTGTTATTATACTTGCATTAGAATTCATATTTTACATGACTTAAAGGTTTAATGGTACTGGAAGTCAATAATTCATACCGTTATTTTTATCTATATAAAAATGCTTCCCAGAAGTCAGTTCAATCACCAAATATATATATATTTATACATATATATATATATATATATATATATATATATATATATACACACACACACACACACACACACTTTCTCGACGTAAAAGTTTTAGAAAAATATTTTCAACGTGCAATCACATTTCTTTCAAAGTTCATCTCGTGTATTAAGGTATAGATTTCTCTATGTACCAAGTGGTTCGTGTTTTCGTCTTTTAATGTTTTAAGTTTGAGTATTTTATGCGTTATTATGTGATCTGAATTAATAATAATGAGGATCTTGCAGGTAATACCAAAGGGTATTATGTAGATCTACGGAAGCCAGTCATAGACCCTAAATTAAGATTGAGAATGGGTATGACCTAAATTAAGAATGAGATGTGATCGGGTTTCTATCTCACTATGAAAGTATGTTATGTGTGTAATCTACTTGCTTTTGATATTAAATTGTGAAAATGCTAGTACGAAATCTATACTGAGTATATTCGTATGCTCATTCCATATTTTAAAACATTTTTCAGGTTAGCTCGAGATCAATTGGGTGGGGCAGAATGGTG
Source organism: Ligustrum vulgare (assembly GCA_963555705.1). Taxonomy (NCBI): domain Eukaryota; kingdom Viridiplantae; phylum Streptophyta; class Magnoliopsida; order Lamiales; family Oleaceae; genus Ligustrum; species Ligustrum vulgare. Next base: position 42,996,239 of record OY743173.1, on the reverse strand, counting down.
ATGCAGACTGTCAAGAGAATTTGAAGAGTTAAAATACTTAGGTGGCGTTCTGTTTGTATTTTATTTTGTATTTTCATTTTCGAAAATGTTTTGTATTTCTTGTTTTCATTTTTGTTTTCAAATTTGCTGAAAACGCGTTTGGTTTGTCATTTCTGAAAACTGTTTTTGAAAATGAAAAGTTGGAAAACACGTTCTATTTGAAATTTTGCAGAATACTACTTAAACTATTTTTAATTAACTTGCTTGCAGAATACTACTAACTCAAACTCAAATTTCCTTTCACAATACACTGAAAACATGGTTACATGCAACACACTAATGTGAGCATTAAGAGTCTATATTAACACAACTTGGTCGTGTTCGGGATTTGAGAAAGCTCTAGTTCTATTAAAATCCAGAAAATGCAAGTTCTTTCAAAACCACCAGAGTTCATTTATCAGTGCATTTTTTGAAATATAACAACAAAAATTCTCACGTAATTTTTTTTTTGTAATGTTGATATTGAATTCAATAAAACTTTATTTAAGCTTAGTTCCAAGTTAGGATAATTCTCCAAAAAAAAAAAAAATCTTTATTTAGACTTAGTTCCAAGCTAGGATAATCTAAAAAAAATAACAAATAAATAAATAAATAAAAAACTTTATATTAAGCTTAGTTCCAAGTTAAGATAATTCTTTTAAAAAAAAAATCCCAAAACGCAATTTCTGCTTTTTGGACATATTTTGTCGAAATACACACAAAAAGCCCAAAACGAGGTTTGGACGTTTTGCGTTTTGTGTACAAATTTTTTTTTGTTTTCCAAAATACATTTTCGAAAATGGTAAAGAGAATGCGTTTTTAGGGTTTTCAAAAATAAAAACAGAAAACAACCTCAAAATAGCAAAGAGAACATGGCCTTAAGTTTTCAATTTAAGTTTTATTTACTATTCGAAATATGATTATTTTATTAAATTATGTTTTACGGATTTGGTTGTAACGAGTTTCAATCTCATGTTTGCCAAAATCATTTATATATGTTTCCACTTTTATTTGAGAAAATCAAATTGTTTTTAGTAACACTCCAACGTTTATCGAAAAAAAAATTCTGGGACTTTACAATAAATTACCTTCATGCACTAAGAACCGTCTCCACATGTAGAGTATGTCATCCGACATATAATGTCGTTGACCTACCAAACGAACTCATGTCTAGAAAGAGATCCAAGCATCAATAACGTTGCAAATTGACTCCTCGATGAATGGGCTTCCCTCCAATGGCTAGTTTCAGCGATGCGATCAACGTACTTTTTATCATCATCTAGCAAACCAAGAGCATAGCAAGCGTCTTTGAAAGATGTGTATTGCACTCCGTCCAAACACATAATTTTTTCATATGAAGTGGGCCCTCAAATCACGTTGAATAAAGTACGTAAGTAATACATTTCTCTTTAATCAGGAGCGACATAATATTGTTGAAAATAAACTTGTTTGGCCCAAAATCTTATTGAGTCCAAGTCCAACATTTCATGTGATCCAATTAGCCCAATGCATGGAAGTTTCTTGTAATAGGCAAGATTGAATAAAAATCACTAGATTGAAGTTGGTAAGATTAATTGTAGATTGTTGGATGGAAGTTGGTATGATCAAATATTGATCGTCGGATGTATCTTTGTTTTTAATATTTGTACGTTTATGATTGGTTTGTATTTCCTATAAATAGCCCTCCCCATTCTCATTTGAAATAATCAAGTGAGTGAAAGAAGAACAAGAAGCATAGCTTCTTTGAGAGTGTGAAGAGTAAGTTGTAATATTTGAGTTTGAGTGTTTTAGTTAATAAAAGTGTGTTTTTGAGTAAAATCGATCCAACAAAGTGGTATCAGAGCGAGGTTATAGGAAAAGGAAAAATATCGTCATTGCATATCAAATCGAAGCTCTCAAAGAGAGGAAAGTAGCGGTGCAAAAATCGGCCAAATCTGAAGTTGTTTGAGCCCCAAATCATTCCACAAAGTTGCTGTCCCGGAACCGAGTTGACTCATCCAGTGCACTGAGTCATACCGAGTCAGACCCAGTTTAAATCGAGTTCAACCGAGTCGGACACTACCCCGACGTTTTCCAGCATTCCGGATCCATCGGTGTGATCAGAATTTCCAAATTCAGTTTCTATAAATGGCGAATAATGGTATGTCTTCCTTTCAAGTACCTACACTAAAAAACAACAACTATGATAATTGGAGTATCAAAATGAAAGCTCTTTTGGGTGCACACGATGTTTGGGAAGTCGTAGAGAAAGCTTTCAGTGAGCCCGAAGATGAAACTACTCAAACTCAAGTACAAAAGGATTCATTGAAGGATTCATTGAAGGATTCAAGGAAAAGAGACAAGAAGGCTCTCTTTCTCATCTATCAAGCATTAGATGATGATGGTTTCGAGAAAATCTCAAGCGCAAAAATTTCTGAGGAAGCATGGAATAAATTACAAACATCCTACAAAGGAGCTGAACAAGTGAAGAAGGTTCGTCTTCAAACACTAAGGTGAATTCAAATCCTTGCATATGAAAGCATCCGAGTCTATTTTCGAATATTTTTCTAGAGTCTTGACTGTTTCTAATCAATTAAAAAGAAACGGTGAGAAACTAGAAGATATAAGGATCCTAGAAAAGATACTCCGCTCACTTGACCCAAAGTTTGAGTACATTGTCGTGACTATAGAAGAAACTAAAGATTTAGAAGAAATGACGATCGAGCAATTACAAGGATCATTGCAGGCTTATGAAGAAAAGCATAAGAAAAGGCAAGGAATCAATGAAAAACTGCTCAACACACAACTCAAAGAGAAAGAAGAAATCAGAGGCTACAACAGAAATCAACATAGTCGAGGAAGAGGCCGAGACCGAGGACGAGGTAGAGGTCATAGTCGTGGACGAGGTTGGAATTAAAATAACAACAATTTCAACAGTAATTACGAAAGAGGAGAAAGTTCGACAAGAGGTCGTGGAAGAGGCAATTCAAACTCGAGGTACGATAAATCTCAAGTTCAATGTTACAATTGCAAACAGTATGGCCATTATGCAGCAAACTGTTGGAATCCAAAAAATGGAGTCGAAGAGAAGGCTAACTATGTTGAAACAAAAGAAGAGGTTGATGGAACAATGCTATTTGCACACAAAGACAGTGACAGAGGCCAAGGAAGTATTTGGTACCTAGATACTGGTGCAAGCAATCACATGTGTGGAAAAAGAAGCATGTTTGCAGAACTCAATGAAAGAGTAAGTGGCAATGTTTCGTTTGGAGATCACTCTAAAATACCAGTCAAGGGAAAAGGTAACATCCTTATTCGCACTAAAGCTGGAAGACATCAAATGATTTCAAGTGTCTACCATGTGCCAAATATGAAAAGCAATGTCTTAAGCCTAGGTCAGCTATTAGAGAAAGGCTATAATTTTTATTCCAAAGATTATAGTATTTTTGTAGTAGATGACCAAGGAAAATTGATAACCAAAGTGAAAATGTCGAAGGATAGATTATTTCCTTTGAATATTGAAAATGATGTTGCAAAGTGTCTTAAAACTTGTTACAAAGATGCATCATGGCTTTGGCATCTTCGATTTGGGCATCTAAATTTTGGAGGATTGGAGCTATTATCCAAGAAGAACATGGTAAGAGGCTTACCTTATATAAATCATCCAAATGAATTGTGCAAAGGATGCTTACTTGGAAAACAGTCCAGGAAGAGTTTTCCAAAGCAGTCAGAATTAAGAGCCAAGAAGCCACTCGAGCTCATCCATACCGATGTATACGGTCCAATCAAGCCAAGTTCTTGTGGTAACAGTAATTATTTCCTTCTCTTTATAGATGATTTTTCAAGAAAAACCTGGGTATATTTCTTAAAACAGAAATCAGAAATTTTTGAAGCATTCAAGAAGTTCAAAACTGCAGTAGAAAAAGAAAGTGGTTACCAGATTAAAGCCATGCGATCAGACCGAGGAGGAGAATACACTTCCAAAGAATTCCAAGAGTTTTGTGAAGCAAATGGAATCAGACGTCCACTGACCGTTCCAAGATCACCCCAACAGAACGGTGTTGTAGAAAGGAAGAACAGAACCATCCTTGACATGGTACGAAGCATGCTCAAAAGCAAGGGACTACCAAAGGAGTTTTGGGCAGAAGCAGTTTCATGTGCAGTCTATTTGTCCAACCGATCTCCAACAAGGAGTGTATGGGGAAAGACACCACAAGAAGCATGGAGTGGAAGGAAGTCTGGAATATCCCATCTACGAGTATTTGGAAGTATTGCATACAGACATGTACCGGATGAGATACGGAGAAAACTTGATGACAAAAGTGAGAAACTTATCTTTATTGGCTATGATACACAGTCCAAGGGCTACAAGCTATACAATCAAAGAAATAAGAAAGTTATCATTAGTCGAGATGTGGAGTTCGATGAAGAAAACAATTGGGATTGGAGTACCCAAAAAGAAGACTACAACTTCTTTCCTCACTTTGAAGAAGAGCACGAGGAGCAACCAATCATAGAGCAAGAGCAAGCAGTAGGAGAGCCAAGTACACCACCTGCTTCACCTACAGTAACTGAAGATAGAAATTCTCCACCATCTTTCTTAAATGAAAGAAATGAAGAACGCACAAGAAATCTCCAAGATATATATGAGGTAACTGAGAGGCTTGATAATCTTACTTTTTTCTGTCTCTTTGCTGAATGTGAACCAGTGAAATTTGAAGAAGCTGTACAAGAAAAGAAGTGGAGAAATGCGATGGATGAAGAAATCAATTCCATCAAGAAGAATGATACATGGGAACTTGCATCTCTTCCAAGAAGTCACCAGGAAATAGGTGTCAAATGGGTGTACAAGACGAAGAAGAATGCTAGTGGAGAAATTGAACGATACAAGGCAAGACTTGTAGCAAAAGGATATAGTCAAAGAGCTGGAATTGACTATGATGAGGTATTCGCTCCTGTTGCTCAATTAGAAACTATAAGACTAATAATTTCTTTGGCTGCTCAGAACAAATGGAAGATTCATCAGATGGATGTAAAGTCTGCCTTCCTAAATGGAGTCCTAGAAGAAGAAGTGTACATTCAACAACCACCAGGTTATGAAGTGAAAGATCAAGAAGACAAAGTCTTAAAATTGAAGAAATCCCTTTACGGGTTGAAGCAAGCACCAAGAGCATGGAATAGTCGAATCGACAAGTACTTCCAGGAGAATGGCTTCACCAAAAGTCCATATGAACATGCTCTCTATATCAAGAATAAAGATACAGATATTTTGATCGTGTGCTTGTACGTGGATGATCTTATCTTTACTGGAAGCAGTCCAAGCTTGTTTGACGAATTCAAGAAAGCAATGGCTAAGGAGTTTGAGATGACAGACATTAGGCTTATGGCATGCTATCTTGGCATTGAAGTCAAACAAAAAGAGGAAGGTATCTTCATCTCCCAAGAAAGCTATGCGAAGGAGATACTCAAGAAGTTAAAAATGGATGATTGCAATCCGATAAGCACCCCAGTAGAATGTGGAGTCAAAATGTCCAAGCATGAGGAAGGTGAAAGAGTAGATCCAACATTATTCAAAAGTTTGGTTGGAAGTCTACGTTATTTGACTTGTACAAGGCCAGATATCCTGTATTCAGTTGGATATGTTAGTCGCTACATGGAATCTCCAACAACTACTCATTTCAAAGCTGCAAAGAGAATTCTTCGCTATTTGAAAGGTACAACTGATCTTGGCTTGTTTTATTCAGTTTCTAATGAGTATAAACTTGTTGGATATAGTGATAGTGACTGGGGTGGAGATATAGATGATAGAAAGAGCACTACAGGGTTCGTGTTCTTTACTGGTGACACTGCTTTTACTTGGATGTCAAAGAAGCAACCAATTGTCACTCTCTCAACCTGTGAAGCTGAATATGTAGCTGCAACCTCGTGTGTTTTCCATGCAGTTTGGCTAAGAAATTTGCTGAAAGATTTAAACATATCTCAAGGAGATCCAATCAAGATTTGTGTTGATAACAAGTCAGCAATTGCCTTAGCAAATAATCCAGTATTCCATGATAGAAGTAAACACATCGACACGCACTACCACTACATAAGGGAATGCATTGCAAGGAAAGATGTGCAGCTACAGTATGTGAAGTCTCATGATCAGATTGCTGATATTTTCACCAAGTCCCTGAAGTATGAAGACTTCACCAGATTGAGAAATTCTCTTGGAGTTATAAAACAAGTTTAAAGGGGGATGTTGAAAATAAACTTGTTTGGCCCAAAATCTTATTGAGTCCAAGTCCAACATTTCATGTGATCCAATTAGCCCAATGCATGGAAGTTTCTTTTAGTAGGCAAGATTGAATAAGAATCACTAGATTGAAGTTGGTAAAATTAATTGTAGATTGTTGGATGGAAGTTGGTATGATCAAATATTGATCGTCGGATGTATCTTTGTTTTTAATATTTGTACGGTTAGGATTGGTTTGTATTTCCTATAAATAGCCCTCCCCATTCTCATTTGAAATAATCAAGTGAGTGAAAGAAGAACAAGAAGCATAACTTCTTTGAGAGTGTGAAGAGTAAGTTGTAATATTTGAATTTGAGTGTTTTAGTTAATAAAAGTGTGTTTTTGAGTAAAATTGATCCAACAAATATTTGACCAATTGAGAAACCATATGAGATTTAAAACTTTTAAATAAAATTATGAAACTATGGAATTAAAACGTTCATGATTTTGTACCTTTCTGTTTTTTTTTTTTTTTTTTTTAAAAAAATCTTATATGATTAAGTTTGATCTGATTCCATGAATAGTGATTTTCCTTTTGGAGATTTGTGAATAACGAAATATCTACTTAAAAAGTTTCATTAATAGTAGATAAAACAAAACATAGATGTAACAAAAGGAAGATATATTTCTTCTTCACAAATGAATCAGACAATGTATCTTTGTTTACATCAAATCAAAATATGTCCATATTCCTCCTCTATTTTAATTCCTTTGTCTCGTCTAACATTAGAGAACTTAGTAGAAGACTCTCCGTCAGAAATGGTTCAATAAGGGCTTTCCTTGTAGGACTCTTTTCTAGATTTCCATATTCATTGTCTCACACGGAGTCGTCTAACTATAAAACAAACATCAATTACATTCATTAGTCAATAAAAATCATTAGTGAATACGTAAAAATATAATCATGTAAATTTCAAAAAAACAATAAATATTTTGGAAGTCATACCTCAATGACTTCTTCCCTCGACTTTGCAAGTCATGAGAGTAAATCGGATCCCTAATGAAACAATTGAAAGGGAAAAAGAACGTACCCGTGAAATAATGGCTGTACCAGAATAACCTAGCTTTGAGACATTGCATATCCAAAAGCTATCATCGTAACATTCAGGAGACTTTGTTTGATTGGCTCAACATCTTCCTCCTGCTTAAGGAATTGAAAATACAATAACATTAACTCCAAAATGACAAATTTCTTGAAAAGAAACATGTGGGCTGTAGGCTCCCATTGGATAAGAAAGAGTACTAACGAAAATCCAAAGGAATCCTTGCCAAGTTGGGACCAGAACATATAAGATTTCCTATATCCAGGGAAATTGTAATTACTTCATCATTACGTAAGATAGGTTTCCCGTGGGTCTGGCTAACTATGTGCAAAGCTAAAGTATTATCAGCCTTTGAAATTGCCTTGAATTTTTTTTTTCTTCTGTTTTGGTTTTACCTTGAACTGTATATTTATGATGCAGCAGCTGTGTGATTTAAGCTAGTCAATGACCGTGTAATTAATATAAATAATAACCGCAAAATGAATTTAACCACCCACTACCATAATGGCCACCAACTTGAACACCCACTATACGAGTTGGATCTACAAAAATGAGGAAACACACGAACTGCTGGATGTCAGCAACTGCCTGAAAGAATGGAACAGAATAGTAAGAGCATCTCTAATAGTATATTAATTTGGAAAAAATAGATTGTGGAAAAATAAATAATGATATGAAAATTTAATCTCCAATTGTTAGTTTGCATGCTTATCTGGCACTGACGTGACAGAGACATTATCTTATACTATATCTAGATGTAGATAATTTGCTAGACAATGTATACATAACAAATTATAGACAAATACAATTGGGAATAAATTTTAAAATTCACTATGTATTTTATCAATATGGGTGAGATAATTATCTACACAAGTGTCACATAGATCAAAATATTCACAAACCATTAGAGATGCTCTAAGGGCGTCTCCAATGAAACATTGTCAAGCTTGCCAAATCATTAAAGTAAATAATGTCCAACAATTTTCTTCTCCAATGCACCACATGTCATGCTGAGGTGGAAAAAATAAAGTCGGACATTGTCTAACATGCTGACTTAGCAATATTGGTGAGAAAACTGAAAATTACGGTTGACAATACGCCATTGCACCTCCATATCTCTCCACTTTCTGCAATTTTATTTTTTCAATTTCTAAAACAGAGATATGAACATTGTTTTCTTCTTCATCTAAGTTGCACTAATTGTTGAATTAAAAAGATGCTTGCTTTTTAATTTTTCTTTCCATTTTCGAGATTTCCTAAATGGTCTGCCACTGCTTTAAATTTTTCAATTCCGAGCAATTGACAGCGAAAGAAGCTGGATTGTCAAAAAAAAAAAAAGGAGAGGATGACAAAATGAATCTATAGAGAAGAAGGAAGAAGAACCGGAATTGAATATCACTCTCACATAGTTAATAGTTTTTTTATGATAAAACATATTTAATAGTTTTTTTTAAAAAATAAATAAATGCCACATAGTATGTGTTTGGTATTGTTTAAAAAAGATTTTTTGAAATGAATAGTGATTTTTAGGAGATTAAATGGCTGTGATTTGATTGAAAAGTCAAATATTGTATTCTTGACTTTTAATGAATGGTAAAGAATAAGTACTGTAGAAAATAAGAAAATTTTAAAGGATACCAAACAAAGTCATAGGCATCAATATTGTACTGTGGACATACTTCACTGGAGATCAATTGTTTGTATCAATATTAGTTTATTACATATTCATTAGAAGTTCAATTAATGACTGTCAAATGACACCCTTTTTTTAGGTTGGACAATGTCCCATTAGAGATGCTCTAAACTGCATGACCCAAGGTGGCTACAATTGCCTGGACGTTTGTGCTAAACAATTGAAAATTTCCTTGTGCCAGAATCTGTTGACAACTGAGATTCTGGTCAAAATCACTTTGCAAAAATCTCATTTAGTTATATATAGATATAGATTTATCAATAACTCTTGTTGTACCGCAACAATTAACCGCCCCAGGTACCGCAACAATATGAAATAACGCATTTGCCCTGATTTAACCCATTTTTCATACGCGGGCCATTTGAACCAAAATAATGAACCCGACTCGAAACCAAGTTTTTCTCCCCTATAATACAATTCAGCTAGGGTTCATTTCATGAGTGAAGACAGAGGCGGAAGAAAAGAGAGATCGCGATAGAATCCGTTTTACCCAACACCTTTTCTACGAAATCGCTTGGTTTTCAGTTCCAAATTTCACGGCTTCAGCATTTTTGGTGCAATCCAGGTATTTTCATGCGAAGTTGAGTTTGCATGTTTGTTGCATAGGTGGATGTTAATCTGATTTTGTTTTTTTTTTAATTTAAAATAATGGGGGATTCTAGTGGTGATAGATGTTGATGTTGCGAATGTATAAACCCTTTTTTTAGATTATTTAAAATTTAGAATAATGTATCGCTAGTGATGATAGTTGGTGTTGCGAATCTGAAAACTTTTTTTTTTTTAAGATTATTAGTCCTTAGGATATTTATATTTTGAGTCATGTGTTGAATGCCAAAATTATGAAAATGAATGTCTTTTTTTAGTCACTTGATCTGGTTAGAGCAGATTAATACTTACTGTGTTTCATCTTACAATCTGATACTATGTAACCGAGCACTAAACCCTGATTTATGAGTTGTTATAGCTCTAGATTATTTTTTCAATTTGTTTTGTAGCTTATTTGAATATGCAGCGCTCTATGTCTCTCTCTACACATTCACGTATCACACTTTGAAGCTAAGGAGCAATGTTTATGTATATTTGGTACTTCACTTAATTTTATGTAATATCAAATACTCATCTATGGGCCTTCATTTTCAATTTTAATGGAAGATGATTGCATTTCTTAAGACATCCTACCTAAAATCTGCACAATGTTTTAGTCCTCTGGTTAGTTACATTTTCAGAGATGAATGTTACAATTTGTTCTCTTTGTCCCGAACTTGGAATGCAATTTAAGTCCATTGGGAGTTTTGCTGTTTAGACTGCTTTTTGCTATTTGTGCTGTATTTATACAGATTTTCCTATTCTTTAACTTAAGGTCCTATTGTTTAACATCCAGATGGGAGGCAAGAATTATGGCATTTGCCACAGATGTAGGGATCCAGGGCACTGGTTGGATGATTGTCCCACGAAGCAGCGATGTCCGAGATGCGGAAAGGGGTTCGTAAGATTGCTGGAGGTGGAGAAGATGGGTGATAGTAGAGGGAAGTAGTTCTTTTCATGTACCCGAAGGAATTGTCGGTACTTCGACTGGAAAAGGGATGAGTCCAACACCGGTGCTCAAATGGAAACCAATACCTAAGCCTATATGGAGAAGCTAACTAGATTGATGAAAACTTGCGCACGAGTGACAAAGGAAGATGACGTAGATGTAAATCTTATAACATTTCGTAAGAGTAAAGGGAAAGGGAAAGGGAAAGGGAAAGAGAAAGGAAAAGGAAAAGGAAAAGAGAAGATCAAATATTGATAGGAAATATGTAATACCGTAGCTATCTAGCTTTGAGACTGTAATTTAAGAAGAAAATATGTAATGGCATAGTATTTTGAGACTTTAACTTAGGAGGTTTTGTAATATAATCAGATAATATGTTATGCACTTGCAAGTTCTATATATTATTTCCATGTGGAATTGCAAGTTATGTATTTTGTTGTGATCATTTTAGGCGTACATTGGGCAGTAAATTTATTCCCAGCAGGTTTGCAAATTTTGTTGTGATCATTTCATATGTTATGCACTTGCAAGTTATGTATTTTGTTGTGATCATTTTAGGCGTGCATTGGGCAGTAAATTTATTCCCAGCAGGTTTGCAAATTTTGCATTGGGCATTTAGTACAAGCATGAAATGTCTTTCTCATGTTAGTATTGTGAATGGAAATGAATGCAAAATTATATTAATATTCATCTATAAACAGAGAAGCCAAGAGACATAAGAGAAAATTGGGTAAATGCTTCCAAGTTAAATTAGATATCAAATTTGAAGCTTAAATGTAACAAAAAAGTAAAATCCCAAGACTTTTTAAGCATGAGTGACACTGCTGCAATCTCGTCGTTCTACTGCTGGGGGGCTGCTGTGTTCAATTGCTGGAGGTGAAGTGCAGGCTGTCATAAGTAGCTGAGGAAGAAATGGCGGTGCAGCAGAGTGACACTGCTACTACTGCCGGTTGTTACTGCTGGAGGTTACTGTCGGCTGAGGAAGGAGGTTGCTACTGCTGCAGACTGAAGAATCAAGAATACTAGTGGTTTTGAAACAAAGAAACCAGGCTGGAAGACAACTGCAGAGGTTTTTATTTTCAAACCCATGAGTAGCTAAGGTGGCGTTCTATTTGTATTTTATTTTGTATTTTCATTTTCGAAAATGTTTTGTATTTTTATTTTTGTTTTCAAATTTGCTGAAAACGCGTTTGATTTGTCATTTCTGAAAACTGTTTTTGAAAATGAAAAGCTGAAAAACACGTTATGTTTGAAATTTTGCCGAATACTACTTAGACTATTTTTAATTAATTTGCTTGCAAATACTACTGTCTCAAACTCAAATTTCCTTTCACAATACATTGAAAACATAATTATCTGCAACACACTAATGTGGACACTAAGTGTCTATATTTGTGTGTAATTTTCCCTTAAATAATTGAATTTGAAGTTCATTGGAGTTTATTTTTTGCTTAGTTTGTGCAAAACGAGTATGGGTTAATTGGTGTTTGCATAGAGGTGAGTTTAATATTTTGGATATTGTGATCTAGGCAATCTAGAAGAATTATGAATCCAATCATGGCATGGACCTGGAAAAAATCTTGCTTGTTGAACCTTTGAGGAAATTGCCTGATTTGATGATTATTTCAATATATTTTGACATTTGCTCCAAGGGAAAAAAATGTGTTTCTTCAGAAATAAAATTAATTTGGGTTTTGTAAAAAGTCATTGAAGCATTGAAAATATACCTATCAGATATGTCATCTTTGTGTTTTCATGTGTTGTATCTATCGCATACATCCTTTGTATTTCATATGTGACAATTGATAGTTTTAAATGGTTGGGTGAAGAAGATGTGTGTAACAGATCATAGAAATGGATCTTGATGCTTTCTTCATAGGTGTCTGCTTTTTCTCTAATCTAATATAGTAATAATGATTTTAGCTTTCCAAGATTTAAGAAACCCTCAATTAACTTTTGATGAGGAAGAAGCAACAGACGAGATTGTGCATGTAAATGTTGATAATTCAACATTCGAAGAGGGAGGATCATTAAAAGAGAAGATTATGACATGAATGAAGCTGTTATTTTTTTGTTGCGATGGTAGCTTGGGGAGGGAGAGAGAGAGAGAGAGTACCATTTGGCTTCAATTTCGTCTTCATTCTGGAATGCCAATGGCCAAGAGGTTGTAATGGTTGCTTTTGCTTGTCCATCAACGACATCTTTTTCATCCATGTTTGCACGAGGAAGGGAGTATTTTCTCTTGAAGACCTAAAAGATTTAGCACGTACTGGAAAGATAATTACGGAAGCTAAATTATTCAGTTTAGGAATACATCCAATTTTTTTAGAAACGTTATTTCAAAAAGTTATTAACTGATGAAATGATAGAGAGGGATTTTTTCCCCTCCCCGATCAATTTTGATGATAGAGAAACCGGGAGATTCCAAACCGTACAAACTTATCCTAATCGTCAATGTCATGATTATCCAATGCTCTAAAACACGCGCGCGTTATGCGCGCACGACACGGACCTCCCATGCGCCATTTTAGGCAAAAGCGTGGAAAAAGCAGTCAACAAGCTGTCAATGTACTAGGTCAACCAAAAACACACGCACAAACGCAACGCACCTACGCACGAAACGACACAGACCTCCCATGCGCCATTTTAGGCAAAAGCGTGGAAAAAACAGTCAACAAACTGTCGATGTACTAGGTCAACCAAAAACACACGCACAAACGCACTAACTCGCGCTTAAGAGTGTCCAAAAAATTAAAATTGTGGCCCAATCGAACTCGTTATTGGGCTACACTAAAGCAACCCACAACTTAAAAATAGAGCTCCCCTACAAAGCCTTTTATAGAGTTGTTTATCCTTCCATTTAACATGATCATCCGATGTGGGATTCAATGATATGTATAGTTTCTATTTTCTTTTTAAAACATCAGGCTTTTCTTTCCTTTGTAATGATAGTTGATCGGAGCCCTCGTCTGTCGTCATCGTCAATCTCTTATTCCCAACTCGTTAATGTAAAAAGATTCCTGAAGCTATTGGCATTCTTTACAAGTTAATAGAGCTTGAGTCGGAGGAACATGAATGGCCATTGTTGAGCCCATTTGCGTGCTTACAACGGAGAGAGTGAATTTGCGAGAAGGGGGTTTGATGAGCTGCTAAAAAATGATCCTTTTCGTGCGGTGGCATAATCATGGTCTAGTAACACCAGCATCTCCGGGGGAGTATGGTGAGGAATTGGGGGAAATCGAGAAGCAGGTTGAGGAGGCTATGAAATTCTGTAAACAGGAGAATAAGATGAGTGATTTGAGAGATTTCATTCTTCATATAAAAGTTAAAGTTTTTTACACTTCAGATCTAAATATGTTGCTTCCAGAATGATTACAAGTATTTTCTCGATCAACAACAAACTAGAAGACCCCTATGGTGTAAAGATGTTTGATCAATTGCTTGAATGAGTTTTTCATTCCAAAGTTGAAACAAACAGGAAATGCAGTAGTTCGAGTAGCTCCAGTAGTGGGTTAGATTCAGACGTAAGAACTTTTGCGGTGTTGATGATGATGGAGAGTTTCATTTCCTATGTTGATGATGATGATAAAGATGCCTCAGCCTTGTGTTAAATTCCCTTGTTTGATAATTTTTTTGATGATTATGATATGATTTAAGATTAACTTTTTGTTAAAGTTTAAATTCAGTATGCAGAAATTGTCCAATTTTTGCCTTTTTCAATTATTTAATGGTCTAAATTGATTTAAAAAATAAAAACAAAATAAAATTGAAAAATATTTTTTTAACGCTTACTCCCGCTTAAGCTTGTAAAGCTTGACACTTGGGTTCTACGCTTCGTCACGCTTTTTAGAAAACTGTGATTATCTATTAGAGAAAGATATATTATGCTAGTTCTGATTATGACGTGGTTCTTTTGAGAAGCGCGACGAAAACGTGTAATAATAATGAAAACAACTAGAAAAAATTTAAATTTAGAAATAACAAGTAACAAATTAAAATAATGAATAGAAAAGATAAATTTAGACGATACGACCTTGACCCAGTATTAACGACGCAATGAATTGACGATACGAAACAAGAACAAAGACTATTGAACGCTACAAAAATTCAATAATCTTTAATAAGTTCGTTGGTTGTTCAAGAAGATGAATTCTTCACTTTTCTAGAGAAAACACTTCAATTTATTCAATATATCAAAGTTAATTCTTTACAATGATGAAAATTGACAATATAAACTAAAAAAGAGATAAACTAGGTCTAGCTGTTAATGGGTTCTAATTTCGCTTGGTTATATTCCGAGCGATCACGTGATTGAAAGCTTTTCTCTTAGGTTGTTTTTTAACAGCACCGCGCAATCGCTCCTTGATTACACCATGCGATCGCGTGGTTGGAGTTCGGTACCTTTTTTGTCCCTTTGAAGCAATTTGATCCAATTTGAATCTCGACTTGAGCCCAACACAAAACTTGTTCATTTTCCCATGTAGATTGTTATTGCATTGCATGTAGTTCAATTTCTCCTTTGACCTCCTACTTTGGATCACATTATCTCCCCTCTTTTGAAAAGGATTCAATCTCGAATTTGCAACTTGCACAATCCTCTTGTAAATTCTGCAATTGTTGGCTATTGGAACATGCTTGTACCTGGGGTTGTTCTTCAACCTTTTGCACTGTTCTTCTTTGCAAGTGACTTTCCTCTCAGCTATAATGTTATGATTTGATTTTGGTACCTGCAAAATAGAATTAACAAAACTAAGGAGTGATGTGTTAGCATGGCCAAATGCAAGGATTGGTTCCTTGTACATTAACATTTGTGCAAAAAAGTTCATTTTGTAAGTAGACTCTCTTTTCTTTTTCTCTTTGCACTCACGCTTTCCTTTTTCTGAGGTTGTGACATCAACCCTCTTATTTTCAATTTTCACTACCTCTCATTTTTCTGAGGTCATGGCCTCAACTATCTTATTTTTTCTCTCAAACTCGCTCTTTATTTTTAGTTAATCCATCATGTACCACCCTCCTATCTTGTTGTCATGGCCTTCCCAATAAAATATGCCCCACGTGGATAGGCACCACATCACAAACCACCTTATCTTTGTAACCCTCAATGGTAAATTTATCCTTAACCTACATGTTCACCTTAATTTCCCCTGACTCGGTCAACCATTACAATTTATAAGGATTAGGGTGTTTCATCTTAGGAAAACCCAAATTTTCCATCAACATAGTACTAACCACATTTGAACAACTCCCCCATCAATCACCAAACCACAAACATTTTTATCCACTAAACACCTAGTGTGAAATAGGTTATCCATTTGATCATCAACATCATTCACCTTAAGTCTAGCACTAAGGATATGCCTATTAACAAGAGAACCCTTCACAACATAAGTCAAGCTCTCACTATCACTTCTACTAGCCCCAACATCCTCCAACTTAGGCATTCCTGCAAATTCATCCCCCGAACTAATTTTCCCATTTTTATGCATAATCATTGCCTGTTTATTAAGACTTTGAGATGCTATGTGACCTGAACCCAAACATATTAAAGCATTTAATATTCTTATCCTTAGTAGATTGGGAATCAGAAATATTTTTACCTTTTATTGTTGGCTACTCCCTCCCTTTCGGGACATGATCATCATGTGTTTCCCTCCTTGGTTGGGATGTAGGATAAGACCCTGGTGAATGTCTTGCTGCCCCCTTTCGCTTCAGTTGTCTCTGCACTTTCATTGACATGTGCACCATGACCTCCAACTCCACATAATGCTGCAACTCAACCACATTAGTAATCTCTCGGTTTATCCCACTCAAGAATCTAGCCAAAGTAGGCTCCCTATCCTCCACAATTTTGTCCCTAATCATAGCCACTTCCATATCCTTATGGTACTCCTCCTTTCTCCTAGACCCTTGTGTAAGCCCCCTGCAACCCTTGGTAAATATTTCTATGATAATAGCTCGGGACAAACCTCTTCCTCATTATAGCTTTCATCTCGTCCCATGTTTCTATCGGTCTCTCACCATTCCTCCTCCTACCCATCACTAATTGATCCACCAATTTATTGCATAATCAGTGTAACTCCATTACCACTAAACTCACCTTCTTTTCCTCCGAATAGTTATGGCAATCAAACATCAATTCTACCTTCTTCTCACAATCTAGATAAGCTTCCGGATCGCTCCTTTCATTGAAAGGTGGTATGGTCATTTTAATATTCCCTAGATTACCATCCACTTCATCCCTATTCCCATTTCGCCTTCTATGAACCATCTCATGCCTATCACCTCTTTCACTCCTTCTCCACACACTAGCCAAGGAGGAATGAACACTTTCCCATTCACTATCAATACTTTCTTCATCAAACCTATATCCAAACATATGGTTATTTTCCCTCATATGGTCCCTCTCTTCATCCCTCCTAACTCTAGGACCCGTATGAGTTTGTTCCCTACGTAACTGAGTAATATTTTCATCATGCCTATCCATTCTAGTCATCAATTTCTCAAGTTGTTCATGTAAGACTACCATTATACCTACATCATCCATATCCATCATATTCATACCTTTGGGTTGTTTGTTGTGACTCATTGATGAGGTTGTGCCCCCTCCTATCAATTCATTTGTTATCACCAGCTGATGAAGAAGATCCTCATTTGTCAGACATTGTCAGTTCTCAAAAAGAAACAAATAAAAATTTCCTCACGTATTTGTTTTCGTTCATGTATTACTCTTAATCCCTATTCAAGTACTCAAAGAGTCTTACAAAAAATTAAAGAATTAGGACAATGGAGGACACGAAGAAGACAAAGAAAAATGGAGAATTGAAAATTTTTCAAAATTATTATTTGGATTTAGGAATTTTCGGATTTTTTTACCTGAATATTTGATTATGAGTATGGAAAAACAAATAGAAATGAATTTGGATAAGAATTGAGGAAAATAAATACGTTTAAATTTTTGTGAGATTTTTAAATGGATCAAAAACTGAAAAAAATTATGAAAACACGAAGAACAAGAAAAATTTAAGAAAATCAAGAAAATAAAGAAATGTCAAGAACTGAATTTAGATCCAAACTCTAATATCACCTGATGCAGATCGGGAAACGCGACTAAAACGCATAATAATAATGAAAAAAAAAAAAAAGATCTAAATTCAGAAATAACAAAAAAAAATTATTAAAACAAAAATAATATTCACACAACACTTTTTTATTTCTACCTCACAGTTTAATTGTAAGAAAGATCTTCAGCGTTCGTCTACTTTTGCTTTTATGACCTCAACCTTTTTTTAATAGCATTATTATTCATAACATTCAATTAATTAACATATTTTATTTTATAATCACGATTTCTATTCAAATATTCTGTTGATTTGCATTGAAAAGATGTACAAATATTTTATTTACTTTTGTATTAGTTATTTATTTTGATTAGTTAAAAGTATGAGAGATAGATAAGTATTTATCGCCATCGTAACAAATATTGTGAATGAAGATTTTTTCTAAAGACAAGATGTTTAAATTAATAAAGAGTTGATGATAAAATAATTATTAAAAAAACTTGACAGGATAAATTTAAAATTAAGGAAAAATTAGGGATCTTTATTGCAATTAAAATGTGGTGTGGTTAACAAGAAGTGTGGTGTCAATATATTTACCCTTAAAACAATGAATAGAAAAGATAAATTTAGAGAATATGACCTTGATCCCATATTCACGACGCAATGAATTGATAATACTGAACAAAAACCAAGGCTGTTGAACACCACAAGAATTGTCCAATTCCTTGATAAGTTTGGGGTTTGAACACCACAAAGATTCAAGAATCTTTGATAAATTCGTTGGTTCCTCAAGAAAAGGAATTCTTCACTTTTCAAGAGAAAACACTTAATTTCATTCAATATATCAAAGTTAATTCTTTACAATGATGAAAATTGATAATATAAACTAAAAAAAAAGAGATAAATTAGGTCTAGCCTCTAATGGACTCTAATTTGCGGAAATAATAAACCAAAACAGAGAGTATAATAAAAAACTCGCGAAACCTTATAGAAATGAACCGCGCGATCGCGTGGTTATACTCCACACGATCGCGTGGTTGACATGTTTTTCTATCGGGTTGTTTTTTTACAGCACCGCGTGATCGCCCCCTTGATTACACCATGAGATCGCTTGATTGAAGTTCGGCAACTTCTTCGTCCCTTTGAGGCAACTTGATCCGATTTGATTCTCAACTCGAGCCTAACATAAAACTTGTTCATTTTCTCATGTAGATTGTTGCTATCTTGGATCACTTCAGATTACATATGGATTTGCTAACTAAAAGCGAGCTAGTTGATATCATTCTATGGGATATAGAGTGTTAGATTAGCCATGATTAAGCATGAAAATGTTACAAGGGAAGGTTGCTTTTGTTTATTAAGCCTCCATTTGGTAAAGTATTTTGTTTATAAATAAAAATATATATATTGTTTTCGAGGTAAAATGTGTGATTGAAAGTGGTTTGAAAAAATGTTTGATGAGAACGTGATTTGAGGAAATGTATTTTTTATAAATACTTTACAAAACAGAGGCGAAGTAATCAGATAAAGAACGAATTGCTTGTTAGTTTGTGTATCAATGATCGAAAATAAAAGTTGGGATGCCTGCCTACATTCTTCAATTAGTTACTTTATGGTAATGTAGGATTTTTATCAGAACTATTGGTTTGTAACTTGTGTCATTTTTTACAATTTCCTGATTCTATGAAAGCTTTACTCATTTTGTTCCATACTACTAGCTTAATTTCCTAAGTCAAATCTTTATGTATATTGTCATGACATTGGCATTTGATTTGTATATTATCTATCTACCCAGTAATTCTGAGAATTGGTAGCTTAGCTGATTATACTGCTTATGCTCAGAGTTAGGAATAAATATCACTATCACTATCACTATCACTACTCACTACAATATTAAAAGAGCTGAGTTGCTTTCCACTGTTCAGGCAACTGTTCTCATGAACAGTTTGTCAAAGTGCAATTTACCCATTTTTAGTGATGATAATAACAAAGCAAATGCGTATCAACACATCGCGTCATTTTTTTCAAAAATTTTATTTCTTGAGCCACTAAAATCTTGACAACTTGACTTCACTCAACGCTCCATATCTCTGTCTTCTCCACCACTTCAAGCAACCATCACTCCTCCATATCTCTTCCTTCTCTGATACAAAATCCTCCATTTCATTCTTCCTTTTCATACAATTTTCAGTTCCTTCTTTACTCTCTATATGCACAAAGTCGTTTCTCTCTGACCCGAAATTTTAATTATTTTTTCATAGTTTTATAAAATTAGCATGTTTGGTGGTTCTCTTTCTTTTTGGTTCTCTCAGTAAAGCTTCCAGCTTCCTACAATCGCGGTCTCATTCATGCTGGTAATCCATTTCTTTGTTGCTATTTGTAGTAAATCCAAGTGTTGTATTTTGTAGGTCAAATATTTCTGGAATCTTGTACTGGAGTCAAGATCTTCTTCATTTTAGATGTAATAGGTGCCAAAAGGTACATATTAGATATAGCAATATATTTCTTGATTATATAATTTACACAAATGTACATACCATATACTGCATCAAAGTGTTTTAGCTTTATGTTCTTCAATTATGCGAAAAAATAATTTATTTTCTTGATGATGCTGAATTAATTTTTTTCCTGAGTTTGTTTGATATGTGTGTGATGGAGGTATCAAATTCGATAAAGGGTATGAAAATAGAGTGTGTGGACATATTATCCTTACCATTGCTCAACACATGTGGAGGTATATGGATGACAGAAAATTCTTGCAGCTAATAGCCTGTTCTTTTGTTCACCAGAGTACAATTACTCCTAATCAATGGTAAATATTTAATTTCTCTCCATAAACTTCTCCCCTCTCTGATGGAGAGTTTGATCTTGTAGAAATTATTCTAAAGAAAATTCAACACATATTATCTATTCAAAATTTACTGCCTAAGTTTTCACATAGCTTTTATTTTGCTGCCTAATTATTTATTTTTTATGTTTTTTCCTCATGTTTAATTACTTTGTAACTTAATAAAGATTTATGGGATTTATTCAGGATATTTTTTGCTACATTGTCTAAAAATTAATTTTCTCATATTTATAGGAAAATAAGTAAATCTTGTTATTACAAATTATCGTACTGAGAGAAAGCAAGCCAAAAAAAAAAATGCATTGGAGATATGAAAAGCTCACACTTTACGTAATTTTTTTTCTTTATTTTGATTACGTACGTGATAAAAATCTAATTTTTATTGTTGTTACTCCATTCATTTCTTGAATAATTGATTTTTTAGTTGCTTTTGAAGAATGGGGGTTATTGCTTCTGAAGAATGGTGAGGAACTTGAAAATTAATTTTTTAATGTGGTTGTATGAATTTCTTGATTTATTTAATGTTTGAGGTTGTTGGATTTCTCTCTTTTTGTTCATTTGGTTAGCATCATAGATATTGTTTGTACATGTGAAACTCTATTGTAATTCTTTTCCAAAGAGCAAAACCCTTGTGGTTTGTTGCATCATTGGACCTGGATCTCAATGCATACGTATCTTTATTTATTGGATAATGTATTTACAGATTGGTAGTTATTAGGGCTAATTACGGCCCATAATGCTTTTTATTATTAATTTTTTAAAATCAGTTAGTTTTAAAATATTTTACAAAATCAGGTATGGATAATAAGTAAATAAAACCAGAAATTATAACCCTAATCAGTTCAGTCTTTTTCCCTTCGTGCGTCTTCAACCGTTGCTCTTCCACGCCCTGTTCGTGAACTTCATCCCGGTCGTGCGTGCTCCGGTAACCGCCATATCTCCGGTCCTATATCCATAATAAGCAGCCCAGTCGTCTTTCATTCATATAATCTTCCTCCTATGGACAATACTCGCTTGACGCCGGAAAAAACATCTAGAGATGTTGTCGAGTTATCGTCGTCCAAAAGCACGGCTTCAAAGAAGAGGCGTAGAGTAGATGCCAAGGTCGTTGACATAAGTTCTTCAAAATCGAATGTTACGAAGAAGAGGCCTGGTGGAAATGTGTCCAAGAAATCAGAGAATATGACGGCGGTAAACTCGTTTTTAACCTTAATGCGTAGAAGTAAGGAAATTGTAACTAAATAGTTGTAGTTTTGTAACTTAATTACAGTTGCAAAAAAAATTGTAACGTAATTACATATGCAGTCATATGTAGTTTTGTAACCTAGTTACAAATTGTAATTAGTTACATTTTGAAATTACAGAGGCTACTGTTTTTTTTTTTTATGCAAGAATTTATTAATTGTAACGTAATTACATACGCAGTCATATGTAGTTTTGTAACCTAGTTACAAATTGTAATTAGTTACATTTTGAAATTATAGAGACTACTGTTTTTTTTTTTTTTTTTTTTTATGCAAGAATTTATTAATTGTAATTTATCACACGTATAGGATTGAGACTTTATATTGCAACCGGAACACTGGTTTAGATCTAGCATGGTGGTGGCTAGCCCCAATGATGTGATTAGAAATTTAAATGCTAGATTAAACAATGTACAGAAAAATTTATTTCAGTGCACATGTTTTGGAAGATATTTGGATATGAAGGATATCATTCTGCAGCCCCAGCTTATTCATGCTCTGTTGCTTAGGGAAGTTAAGCAACAAAACAGTAAAGAAATGTGGTTTGACATTGGGAGAAAAAGAGTGAAGTTTGGAGTAGAGGAATTTTGTTTAATTTCTGGGTTGAGATGCTCGGGGGAGATTGACAAGTCAAAGTACATGTCTGGTATTTGTATAATTAGGGAAGCTTACTTTGAAGAGTTGGATAGTGTGGACAAAGAGGATATTGAATACAGATTTCGATTTTCTGAAAATATTATCTCTGATGAAGTTATGGTGTTGCTTGCCATTTTGTATCTGATATCTTCACTTTTTTACACGAGCAAGTCCCGCAAGGTTTTTGATGATGTTATTATGAGAATGGTTGATTCAGCAGAGAGGGATGTAATTCCTTGGGGCAAGGATTTGTTCAATGTAACCCTGAAATCTCTGAAGACTGTAATGAAGAAATCGGCTGAGAAGGTTGCTTTGGGCAGGGAGCCGTCCATTAGTTACAGGCTCAATGGTTTCATACTTGCCTTTCAAGTATGGATATATGAAACAATTCCATGCCTGGGGCTTAATATTTGTAAGAAGATTGATAAATCGTTCCCAAGGATTGTCAACTGGTCATCTTCAGCACATGTGACTGCCACTACCTTTGCTGACAATTTTTTTGGAGATAGTGAGGTGATTACATTTTTGGCAATATATTTTATTTTTATTATAATTTGTAATGTGATTGACTCATAAATTTCCTTTAATGAATTGCAGCTGGAGGTGAAAATTTTTGAACCTAGTAACCTGGAGTTAGCCCAAAGATACTGTGAGGGGTTGTTTCCAAAGCCTCAATTGCCATTGGATTGTGAAGAATGTGTGGAATGCACAGTTGAGTTCACACCAGAGGCGAATGTTGCAAATGAGAACACGATTGGTGAGCAGTCACAATTACCGAACATGGATCCTGGGAAGGGTGCACAGCCATCAGGTTCTCCTGATGAAAGAAATAAGGTTTAGTATTTTTACTTTTCTGAATACTAATAATCTAAACATATATCACATTTAGAAAATGGGCACGAGCCTATATGATGTGTGTTTGTTATGTTACAGGGGGATGATGCACAATTGATGGAGGAACTAAGGAAACGGTTAGAGTATATTGAATTAAAGGTTCAGAGATTGGAATGTGAACGTAGTGACCGGCTGGCTGCTATCGAAGATAGGCAGAAGGAGCTAGCTAGTAGTATGACAACAATGAAGTCTGAAATTTGTAGCTTGACAACTGAATTCAAAACAATGATTTCTGATTTTCTGGATATTTTAAAAGAAGGGATGAAGGATAAGAAGTCACAGTGCAATGCTGCCCCTAATCTGGGACAAGAGGTTTTAATTATTTAGTTACAGTTGTAATTCATTATTTTTTTGTAATTAACAATTGTAACTTTTAACTAATTACAATTGTAGCTTATGTAAGTAATTACAATAAGTTACAATTGTAATTAGTTACAATAAGTTACACTTGTAATTAGTAACTAATTACAATTGTAACTTATTGTAATTACAATAAGTTACAATTGTAATTAGTTACAACTGTAACTTATTGTAACAACTGTAACTCATTGTAACTAATTACAATTGTAACTTATTTGTAACTAATTACAATTGTATTTAGTTACAAAACGCCACTAGTTACAATTTTTGAAATAAATAATATTGTGACTAGCTGTAACTAATTTCAATTGTAATTACAATTAGTTACAATTTAAATTAATAATTTCAATTGTAGTTAATTTGATTAAAATTTATTTTTTTACTGTTTTTTTTTTCAAAGAATGTTGATGGAAAGGATCCAGAAAATGACTTACCTTCAAGGGTGTTGGAGCCTGAGCTAGGAAATCATGTTTTAGATAATGATATTCCTTCACCTAATTTCAATCTTGGCATTATTAGTTTAGAGGAGTCTGTTCATGACACTGAACCAAATAAATTGGGATCTGAGGTAACTGTCATTAAACTACATACTGTATTGTAACTAATTACAACTATAACTGTCTACAATTATGAAAATAAATACTACTGTAACTAATTGTAATTAGTTACAATTTAGTTACAATCTAACTAAATAATTTGAATTGTAGTTAAATTGATTAATATTTACTTTTTACTGTTTTTTTATCGAAGAATGTTGATGTAAAGGATCCGGGAAAGGAACCACCTTCAAGGCTGTTGCAGCCTGCTGGGAAGCACGGACACGTTCAGGAAGGCGGCGAGTCCGTGTCCGACACGTATTGGACACGGACACGAGCCGACACGCCGGCGACACGTATCCGACACTCCATTTTTTCGTGTCAGAAATTTGAGCACCAATTCTACGTGTCGGACACGTCCGGCAACCAGAAAAAAGAAAAAAAGCAGAGGAAGGAGAGGAAAAGGAAGGAGGAGAGCGTACCTGGAATCTGAAAAGATTGGAAGAAGAAGAAGAATAAGCCGAAATAGGAAAAAATTTCCAGAAGAAAGCTTGACTGCGTGAGGAAGAAGAAGTCCCGGAAATAAAGTTGCGGCTGTGAAATAAAGGCTGAAATGGGTTTATGAGACTAACCCTATTTTTTAATATAAATGTATTGGTTTTGGATTGTGGTCTGGGCCTATTTTTTAATTTAAAATATATTGGGCCAGACAATAATATTATCATTTTATCCACAATAAAATATCAAACTTACAAAATAAGTGAAACATTTTCTTTATAACAGTAATACACACATAAGTGGAAGATAAAAATAAAAAATTTACTTCAAAAAAATTGTTGCTTTAAATTATTAAATTAAAAAAATTAAAAATAATATTTTAATCAACGTGTCAAAGACGTATCGTGTCGGAAGTTTTTCGAAAAATTGCGTGTCGACGTGTCCGACACGTATCGTGTCGGACACTCGTATCCGTGTCGGTGCTTCTTAGGCAGCCTGAGCTAGAAAATCGTGTTTTAGATGATGATATTCCTTCACCCAACTTCAATCTTGGTATTAGTAGTTTAGAGGAGTCTGCTCATGATGCTGAACAAAATAAATTGGGACCTGAGGTAACTATTATTTAATTGCGTATTGTATTGTATCTAATTACAAATGTATCTTTATTTGTAATTGTACAATTGCAATTAAGAGCAATTGTAACTAACTAATTTAAGTTGTAGTTTCTCAGTATCTGTTATCTTATTGAGTAATTTTTTGTTTTTTTTACTGTGTTTTGTGAAGAATGTTGATGCAAAAGATCGTGAAAAGGACTCACCCTTGAGGGTGTCGGGGAGAGAGAGAAAATCCTAGTGATATTATTGGTGAGAAGCCTTCTCGTAATATTAATAATGGCATTAGTAGTTTAAGGGCAGATGTCCGTGGGGTGATCCGGATGATTACGATTTGTTTTTTACAGAAGAAGTGTTGAAAAAGTTGGACAAAAGTGAGAAGCTTTTTATAGAGAAAAAGTTGGTATGTATTTTTTTTATGTTTTGATTACAAATAAATAAATGCGTTGCATTATTTTAGTTGTAACAATGTAATGAGTTTTTTTTCTTTTTATTGATTTTATTTCTCCCTCATTTGTAGGCTGATGAGGACAATCAGCTGGTTCCTAGAGTTATATCAACTGAAGTTTCTAACCCTTCTTTTCCTGATCCTGTATGTAGATTTATCAGTCGGTTATAATTAGTTTTTAACAATTCATTAGCTGAAATTTATATTTTTATAATGTTTCTCAGGGTCCCAATGAAGTGATTGAATTTACTCCTGAATCTGTAGACATACCGGTGAGAAGGAAACTAATAAAATCCAGACTCTTGCAATCCCCTTTTACCGGTAATCTGTCTACCCCACAAGAAGAGGGAAGTCCCTTGAACAAAGAAGCAAAATGTGCTTTTCAATTGGGTTTAAATCAGCCAAATGAGGACGACGTTGTTGCATTTGACAAATGGTTTAATATTGGATATAAGAAAAATAATAGGTTAGAACAATCAGAATTGTCATTTGTAACTAGTTACATTTTTTAAAATAAATACTATTGTTAGTTACAATTGGTTACAATTCTAACTTGCTAATTTCAATTGTAGCTGATTACACTTTGTATGCTAATTACATTTAAGAAAAATGTGTAATTTTTGTAGGAAGAAAAAGTTCCCAAATCCCGACATTAAACCTCCTCTAAAGCTTGGTGTGATGGACAGCAATTCAAAATATTGGTGGTATGAGTTGCGTGAGAAGGAGAACTCACTGGCTTCCACGGTACAATTTGTAAATTACTTTTATTTTTTGATAAGTATGGGTTGAAGGGTATGTGAGTTGTTTTTTGATTGTGTTTTGTCATTTTTGTGCAGCACATTGATGAATGCTTTTATCACCTGCGAAAAATGGCAAAGTTTGGTAAAAATATGAAGAATAGGATAACAACTATTGACTGTTGCTTTACTTCGTGCATTAGAGGAATTTACCCTGAATGGTCTAAAGATCACTCGAAACTCGCTGACCAGGATTCCCTTATCTTTTATGCATTTGGTGAGCAACTATTGGATGGAACCAGCTGGATTGAAGTTGATATTGTGTTAATTTCATTGTGCATGAAGGATCATGCACATTGAATTCTTGGAGAGTTTGACATCTCAAAGAAGTGTCTGAATGTATACAACTCATTGGATATCTCATTTAAGGGGGACATTTTGACAAGGGATGTTCTGCCGTTTGCTGAAATGCTTCCTCACATAATGATCAGTACTGACATTTGGAGACCAGAAATTGTTGATGGCAAAGAACACATCGACCCTCTACAAGTGAATATTGTGTGTGGACTCCCACAACCAGATAATGGGTTTGTATCTGACTTAATTTTTATTTTAATGCACCAAATGGAAATATGTAACTAATTACAATAAGTACAATTGTATTTAGTTACAATTGTAACTTTTTCTAACTAACAATAAGCTACAATTGTAATTAGTTACAATTGTAACTTATTGTAACAATTGTAACTCATTGTAACTAATTACAATCGTAACTTTTTGTAACTAATTACAATCGTAAATTTTTGTAACTAATTACAATTTGTAACTCATTGTAACTAATTACAATTGTAATTAGTTACAATTGTAACTTATTTGTAGTTTAATTGTAATTACAATTGAAATTAGTTACAAAATAAATGTAATTCAAGTATTCACTTAATCACTTCTAATAACATACAACAATCAAAGCTACTCAAATGCAATTACAAATCAATTTGTAACTAGTTACAAATCTGTAATTTCATATATGAACTATCATTATAGTTACAATTTGTAATTCTATTTATGAACTATCATTATAGTTACAATATATGGCTGACTTATTTTTTTTTTTTTTTAACATACAGGCATGATTGTGGTATCTATATTATCAAGTTTGCAGAGTTTATAATTAATGGAAAGAAAATTGAAGAGTTTGACGCAGATGAGGCAAGACACCAATTGGCAGTACAATTGTTCAAATATGCAAAGTGTAGTGAAGATGTGCCACAAAAATGTGGTCGCAAGAAGCCGAAGAAGATGGAAGATGCATAATAATTGTGTTCAAAGGTTTTTTGTAAAGATGTGCAGAAGATGATCGTTTGTTGATTCTTTTTGTGAAGATACTAGAAACTAATGTAGGTTTGTAAAGCAGCTGTATGGATCCATCTGACCTTTTTGTACTGCTGGGTTAACATTGTGTAACGTCAGAAACGTAGTAGATATGTAAATATTGAACATGAACAATTTGTCAAGCAGTAGCTAATGATAGAAACTGGTGGTAGATTTTGCTGTAGTCTACTTTTGTTCTTTTTTAATTTGATCCTTAGGTCTATTTTACAGTATGTGATTAAGTTACAAGTTATATTTGATAAAATTCAATATATAATTGGGTACAGACTGACAATTTGTAAACAATTTACTGATTTGTAATTAATTACAAATGGTAAATAGTTAAAAAAAAAAGTACGATCTAATTACAGTAAGTGATTAGTTACAAATTACGTAAATGAAGTTACATTTTTTATTAAACTTAATGTATAATTAGCTACAAACTGCAACTTGTAATCATTTAATTAATTACAAATTGTAAATAGTTACAAATAAAAAATGAAGTTACATTTTGATTAATTTCAATGTATAATTAGGTACAAACTGGCAACTTTTAATCAATTAACAGAATTGTAATCAATCAACAAACTGACAAATATAAAGAGAGTCAAATATAGTATATATTCTATATTTTTCGACACAATCTGATATAATGAATAGTATAATGTCAAGCTTTCTAATGTAAGGAACAAATAGTATCAATCAAGTAATATAAAAAGAGAGTAACGGTTAATCTGGCTAAAATTTCAGGACCCCACAGTTCTTATCCCTTTTTGTCTTCAATGGGATTGGTTCTTTGCATGTTCTTTTATTATGTGAATATTCACCACACCTGCTACACCTCGTTGCATTATTCCCTTCTGCCACCGATTTATATCTTGTTTCTTTAGGCCTTCCTGGTGGTCTTCTTGTAGAAGGAGGAAGTACAACTAGTGATGTTACGTATTCAGGCAATATCCATTGTGACTTGTCTCCAAGCGGAAAAATGTCCCCTTTGTATGCTGATACGTAGAACTCTCTTGTATGGTAGCTTGAACAATAATTGTATGCATCAAGCCCTCGTTTCCCTATCACTGCTAGTGCATGGGAACATGGCAGTCCATCAACCTGGAACCGCAAACAGTTGCATGTCATGTCTTGGATATATACTGTGTAGGATGTCACGCCATCAATAACCTCAAATAGTGCTTGACTTGATGAATGAATCTGGGAAAAAAATTGACACATCAATAACATCTTTTAAGGCAAAAAATTGTTACATTGATCAAAAAATTGTACTCCGTACCTTCATCCTTGAACACTCAAAAATGTTTGCCCGTAACACTTTTTCTGGATTGGTTGCTAGTATAGTGAATGTAGCCTCAGCATTCGTACGATTTTTGTTAAACCAATTTTGTAATGTACACCTTAGGAATTCCAACAATGTCTCAATGGTTAGTTTCTTTGATGTTTTTATTACTGCATTTACCG
Source organism: Ligustrum vulgare (assembly GCA_963555705.1). Classification (NCBI taxonomy): domain Eukaryota; kingdom Viridiplantae; phylum Streptophyta; class Magnoliopsida; order Lamiales; family Oleaceae; genus Ligustrum; species Ligustrum vulgare. Next base: position 42,966,987 of record OY743173.1, on the reverse strand, counting down.
ATTCGACAATGTTTGATGTCATTGTTGAGTATCGATTTCTTGCCATATATGCCCTTGTCCATCTTTCATGACCAACTTCCTCATGCTATTTTATGCAAAAGTCAAAAACTTGTGTATGTAACAACAATATCTTCAGAGAAATAACATTTCCTAATTATAATTTTAAATAATTTACAATTTGTAACTAATTGTAACTATTTAGTGACAATTGTAACTAATCAATTTTTGTAGTTACAAAATTGTAACTAACTAATTACAATTGTAATTAGTAACTAATTACAATTTGCAGCTTTGTAATTACAAATTGTAACTAAGTAGTTGTAGTTTTGTAACCTAATTACACTTGCAAAAAAATACATGTAAAAAGTAGCATAAATAAACCAAACATACCAGGTAACGTCGGATATCTTTGTCAATTTTGTCCAGTTGCTTCATTTGATATTCAAATTCACCTATTGTATATGCTCTTGCTGCAGCGTTGAATGGTACTGCTATCTCTTTAGATTTCTTTGAGTATTTTTTCTTTAGGTTCTTCAATAAGTGATAAGAACACAGTCCATGAAATGCATTTGGGAAAACTTTTTGGGTTGCATTCCTAATGCTAGGGCATCGATCTGATATTATACACAAATCTTCTCTTTCACCATATGTTTCTTTGAACCTTAAAAAGAATCATTCCCAGAAGTTATCATTTTCTGAATCTCCAATCCCAAATGCAAGTAGATAAATGTTATTGTTTGCATCTTGTCCACAAGCCGTTAATAAAGTCCCACCATAATGCCCTGTCAAAAATGTACCATCAACAACAACAACAGGCTTGCAGAATTTCCAGCCATCAATTGAAGCAGCTAAAGCTATATATAGATACCTAAACTGATTGTTTTCATTGGCTTCAAATCTTGCTATAGATCCTGGATTCTTTTCCTTTAACATTTCTAAATAAGCAGGTATCTTCCCATAAGAATCTTCATGATCCCCCATTATAGCACAAAAGGCCTGTTCCTTTGCCTTCCAAGCCTTTTGATAATTCAAATCCATACCATATGTAGTTAACATATCATGCATAATGTCAGCTGGCTTGTATATGGTCTTTGTAGAGGTGTATTTATGCTTAATTACATCACATATTATTGAGCTTGTTGCCTGTCTATGATTTCCCAACATTACATCCAATCCGCACTTATGACCCTCTTTTATATCTCTTATCTTGAACATGTCAGTTCTACAAAACTTTGATGCCCTAAACATCCAGTCACAATCAGAACATAAACATTTAAGAACATACTCCTTTCTGTCTGATCTTTTCACTATGAACTGGAATTTTTTGTTTATAGCATATAGGGTCATACTCTTCTTTAACACAATCTTAGTGCGGAATACCCGCCCTTTTTCAATTGCATCGCCTCTTGGATCTGTAATCACCTCTTTATCATCTGCAATAGGGGTAATTTTTGTGGTTTCAACCATTTCACAAAGTTCTTGAGCCACCTCATCTAGTGTTGGTATTCTTGCTGCTGAGATCTCAATTGCACCAGTTTGGTGTATGCCAAGTATGGATGAAACCCCAGAGTCAGTAGGTATAGTGGTTAACTCATTAGGAACTGGTGGTAAAAGGTCTGTGCCACCATAAAGTTGCTCAACCTCTACACACAATGGAAAACTTGTTAGATCTTTGGCCTTCCTTCTCAGCTCTAAATAGAAAGTTAGGGAACTATCATCGACAATACTCATTGGCTCCATGTTTTTGTCCACTATATATCGTATTCTCAATCTATTCAACATTGGATCCAAATTTAATCTTGTGAAAACAACATCCAACATGCTGTAGTATGTAGTTGTAGTGGATAGGAGGATCCCTGCTACCTTTAGGCCTGTGTAGTTATTGAACTCATCCCAAAATCCACCATAATGTATGAAGACATTCAGTGAATCCATAGCTGCACATAAAAAATGAAGTTTGTAACTAATTACAGAAATTCAATCAAGTTGTAATTTTAAAAGAAGGGGTGAAGGTTAAGAAGTCAGAGTGCAATGCTGCCCCTAATATGGGACAAGAGGTTTTAATTTGTTTAGTTACAGTTGTAATGCATTATTTTTTGTAATTAACAATTGTAACTTTTAACAAATTACAATTGTAACTTTTTCTAACTAATTACAATAAGATACAATTGTAATTAGTTACAGTTGTAACTTATTGTAACTAATTACAATAAGTTACAATTGTAATTATTTACAATTTTCCCTTTTAACTAATTACAATTGTAACTTTTTCTAACTAATTACAACAAGATACAATTGTAACTAATTACAATTGTAACTTATTTGTAACTAATTACAATTGTATTTAGCTACAGTTGTAATTCATTATTTTTTGTAATTAACAATTGTAACTTTTAGCTAATTACAATTGTAACTTTTTCTAATTGATTACAATAAGCTACAATTGTAATTAGTTACAAATGTAATTTAGTGTAACTAATTACAATAAGTTACAATTGTAATTAGTTACAATTTTCCCTTTTAACTAATTACAATTGTAACATTTTCTAACTAATTACAATTGTATTTAGTTACAGTTGTAATTCATTATTTTTTGTAACTAATTACAATTGTAGCTTATTGTAATTAGTTAGAAAAGTTACAATTATAATTAGTTACAAAACACAACTAGTTACAATTGTAAATAATTGTAATTACAATTGAAATTGGCTACAAAATAAATTTAATTCAAGTAATCACTTCTAATAACATAACATACAACAATCAAAGCTACTCAAATCTGTAATTCCATATATGAACTATTATTATAGTTACAAGTTGTAACTATAATAATATCATGCTATCGGAATACTTTATTTATAAGATCTATCATGCTCTCGGAATACTTCTGCAATGGAAATGACGAACCTGGAATTTAAGTATAATGTCCTTGAAATATGTATCTCGGTAAGAATGTGAAAATCCAGTGCAATGATGTTGATAATCAGCCTCGCCAACGGATTTGAAATAAGAACAGCTAGTCGCCGATCGATTTTTAAGACATCAATGTAGCCGCGGTTCGTGATTTTAGCATGATTTTTGGATGGATTCTAGTAGGGATCGCCGTTCTGGTAAGTGGTTAGGGTAAGAATGGGTTTAATATCACCGTTCTGGTTAGTGGTTAGGGTAAGAATGGGTTTAATGTTTATACCTGATTTTCCGAAATAAGTTTCATAATGTCGAGATTTGTTTTAAAATAACTGATATTTAAAATACAAGCCCCTCAACTTGTGTAGTTGTGTACTTAGCCCTAGTTATTACCTACAACCAAATAACATGTCGGGCTACGAGTCTGAACAGCCTGACACTCCCAAGATAGAGGATGGATGGAGAAGAATTTCCCGTTAACATGTGTTGAAAGAAATAATTTTGTGGCATTCATTAATATAAATGTGTTTGATGAAGTTACATTAGACTTTTTATGCTCTATAGTATCCACAATTTATTCCTTTGCTTATTGTCTATAGAAATTAAAGTTGATTTTTTACAATAGGTTTGTATTTCTGTAGGAGAGACATGAGATTGCTGTAACTATTTTTCCTTACAGTGGCCATTTAGCAATAGTCATAGCCAGAAAGCTAAAGATGGTGACTTTGGGAGTGATACATGGATTCCTCTCTTTCAACCAACATAGCTCAAAATCTTTAAATTGTCGAGTGGCACTATATATCTCTCATGGTACTCTTTACTTGTATAAGTTGTATTCCTAGAACTTGTCAACACCTATTGAATTGATCTATGTTGAAATTCTTGTCTTGATTCTCCACGTTGTCTCTCTATCTCTTCATGTATATAAATTAGTGCATGTAGAACATCGCAAACATGTGTATTCTTGCTTAAATAAATTTTTTGCTTCATTGTAGGAAACAAAGATTAAAATACTGCCAACGTGATATATAGTTCAATATTTATTCACTTCAACAATATTTTTTGCTTGTTTTCTAAAGAAATAATTAGGTACTCTCTTTTTAAAGTATTCTATTTGATTAAATGTGTTCCAATTCCATCTATGGTACCATTAAACCGTATTGAAAGTAATTAATGCACATTGCTGAGTTATGAAATGTCCTAGCTTGCTTTTTATTGTGTAAAGTAAATGCAAAGATGTAATTTATGAAATCTACATTTTTAAATAGTCACCCTTCTTACACTACAATTATGCATTGAAAGCAATTCATATGTTCTCATCTTACAATTTCTTATTACTATAGAAGTAATCATAAAAATATTAGAACAAGTTCTCCCCGTTTATAATTTAATATGAATATAACTATTTCCACAACTATAATGGAGATCATGCAACGCATAATCCACCATTAGTAGATAGAGAGAAGAAAAGATAAATGACATGAGAAACGTGATAAGAAGTCAAACCATCGATAAAGAAAAAGGTATCATTTGTTGTAAAACTATCAAAATATTAGAGAGAAAGACTACCAAAATATTAGAGAGAATTCTTCTTACTACAATTGTGTGTTAAATGAAAAGGTGAGGTACCCTATTTGTAGGAGTAGATAATGGTACAATTGTAATAATACAAAATCTACAAGGGTATTATGGTCATTCACACCCAAGATATTTTATAACACTCCCCCTTGAATGACTTAATACTCAATGTCTACCTCGTTAAAAACCTTGCTAAGAAAATTCAGTGGGACAAAACTTAAGCTAAGGAAGATAGTACAGTCATTGTGGAGTATAAAAATAAATGTTGCCTCATTAAAATCTTGCTAGGAAAACCCAGTGGGATAAAACCTAGACAAAGAAAAAAAAGTACAGCTACTCCCCCTGATATTAGTCATCGTAAATTGCTGAGCCGACGTAATCCTATCTCATGTATCAATTTATAGAGTGTAGATGTAGGTAATGCTTTAGTGAATAAGTCTGCCACATTATCACTTGATCGAATTTGTTGAATATCGATATCACCTGCTTTCTGAAGCTCATGTGTATAGAAGAATTTTGGAGAAATGTGCTTTGTTCTATCTCCTTTGATATAGCCTCCTTTAAGTTGTGCAATACAAGTTGTATTATCTTCATATAATATCATTGGGCTATCTTTTGTCGTAACTAATTCACATGATGATTGGATATGATGAGTCATGTTTCTCAACCATATACATTCTCGACTTGTCTCATGGATTGCAATAATTTTTGAATGATTTGAAGATGTTGCTGTCAAATTTTGCTTCATGAATCTCCATGGTATAGCCGTCCCATCACATATAAACACACATCCTGTTTGCAATTTTGCTTGATATGGATCAGAGAGATAACCTGCATCTACATATCCCACTAAAGAAGATCCTAAATTGTGAGAATAAAATAATCCCATATCAACAGTACCTTTTAGGTAACGAAGAATGTGTTTAACACCATTCCAATGCCTTTGAATTGGTGTAGAATTATATCTTGCGAGTAAATTTACAGAAAAAGCTATATCAGATCTAGTGCAATTTGCAAGATATGATAATGCTCCAATTGCACTTAGATATGGTACTTTTGGACCAAGAACATCTTCTCCATCTTCAAGTGGATGAAATGGATCATTTTTTGGATCAAATGATCGAACGACCATTGGTAATGTCAATGGATGTGCTGTATCCATATAAAATCGCTTCAAAACCTTTTCTGTATATGAAGATTGGTGAACAAATAGTCCTTCTAAAAAATGTTCAATTTGCAACCCAAGGAAAAATTTGGTTTTTCCCAAATCTTTCATCTCAAATTCATTTTTCAAGTAATCAGCAGTTTTGTTGAGCTCTTCTGGAGTTCCAATAAGATTTAAATCATCAACATAAACTGTCACTATTGCAAATCCAATATTTGTTTTCTTTATGAAAACACATGGGCATATATCATCATTTTTGTAACCCTCATTCAGCAAGTATTCGCTGAAGCGATTATACCACATACTTCCAGATTGTTTCAATCCATATAATGATCTTTGCAATTTGATTGAAAACATACTTTTCGGGTATGTATCACTTATTTCTGGCACTTTAAGTCCTTCAGGGACTTTCATATATATGTCACTATCAAGTGAGCCATATAGATAGGCAGTTATTACATTCATAAGGCGCATATCGAGCATTTCTGACACAGCCAAACTAATTAAAAATCTGAATGTGATGGCGTCCATGACGGGAGAATATGTTTCCTCATAATCAATACCAGGTCTTTGTGAGAAACCTTGAGCTACAAGCCGGGCTTTGTACCTTGTAACTTCATTATTTTCATTTCTTTTCCTTACAAAGACTCATTTGTATCCTACAGGGATTACATTTTCAGGTGTTCGAACTACTGGTCCGAACACCTTTCGTTTTTCTAAGGAATTCAATTCCGTCTGCATAGCTTCCTTCCATTTTGGCAAATCCTCTCTCTGTTGGCATTCGACAGTGGCTCAGGATCATTATTCTGAAATATTTCAAGAGCCATTTGGAAGGTAAAAATATCATCTATAACAACATTCTCCCTTTTCCATAATTTATGAGATAACGGATAATTTATTGAAATCCCATTATTCTCGGACATCTGTGATTCTACAGGAATCGCGTCATCACTATTAGATTGTTTCATTAATATCTGTGGTTCCGCGGGGACCATGTCACCACTATTAGATTGATCAATATTTTCTATTATTACTCGTTCAGGAGTCTTTGGTTGGTTTAATTTCCTCTTACGAGGTACGATGTCTTTTGAACCAACTGGTCGACCACGCTTCTGGCATTTTTGAGGTTCACTTGTTATAGCAGTTTGTCCTACAAGGACATCAGTCTTTGCCGGAGTGTTTTCTGCTGGTATATATGACTTTGTCACTTTTCTTGTGTCAACAAATTCATTAGGTAATTGATTTGTAATTCTTTGCAAATGAATAATTTTCTCAACCTCTTGCTCACATTGATTACTTCGGGGATCAAAGTGAGATAGAGTTGTTTCATTCCAAGAAATTTTATCTTGATTTTCAAGATGCAATTTTACTCCTCCTAAAGTTGGGAAGTTCATTTCATCAAAATGACAATCTGCAAAACGTGCAGTAAACAAATCACTCGTTAAGGGTTCAAGGTACCTAATGATGGAAGGTGAATCAAAACCAACATAAAATCCCAAGTGTACGTTGAGAACCCATTTTGGCACGTTGTGTGGGAGAGATTGGTACTTGGACAGCACAACCAAAAACCCTTAGGTAAGAAATATTAGGTTCATGACCAGATGCAAGTTGCAGAGGTGAGTATTGATAATAAGCAGTTGGTCTTATACAAATCAATGATGCAGTATCTAATATGGCATGACCCCAAATAGAAGCTCGGAGTTTTGTTTTCATGAGTAGTGGTCTAGCAATTAATTGTAGACATTTAATAAATGACTCCGCTAACTCATTTTGTGTATGGACATGAGCAACTGAATGTTCAATTGCAATTCCAATGGACATACAATACTCATTGAATCTCTGTGATCTAAACTCACCACCATTATCAAGACGAATTGTCTTGATTGAGTAATCTGGAAAATGATCTCATAATTTTATTATTTGAGCAAGTAGCCTAGCAAATGCTACATTTCTTGTGGACGGTAAACAGACATGCGACCATCTAGTAGAAGAATCAACTAGTACCATAAAATAACAAAATGGTCCACATGGTGGGTGTATCGACCCACATATATCTCCATGAATCCTTTCTAAGAAAGTTGGAGATTCAACATTGACCTTTGTAGTGGAAGGTCTAATGACTCATTTCCCTTGCGAGCAAGCAACACATGAATAATCATTAGGTGAAAGAGTTTTCTGGTTCTTTAAAGGATGTCCATGTGAGTTGCTAATTATTCGACACATCATTATCGCTCCTGGATGTTCAAGTCGATCATGCCAAAGTATAAAAAAAATTAAGTCCACGAACTTCGGATTCGTGACGTTGTTTGATTCGACTTCTTTTATGGATGTATAATACATTCCAGAAGGAAGTACCGAAAGTTTTTCTTTTATCTGCTTCTGGCCAGATACAAAAGTAATGCAAAGATATTCAATGTTGTTTTCTTGCATTGTTTCAATGTGATATCCATTGCAGCGGATATCCTTAAAACTGAGCAAATTTCTTCTGGGTTTGCTAGAGTATAGTGCATCGTTAATACATAGTTGTGTATTATTTGATAAAATAATACAGACTTTACTAGAGCCTTCAACGATCTTCGATGTGCAGGATATTGTATTAACATTATTTTTCGCTAATGTATGTGTTGTTGCACTATCAACAAGACATGTATCTTGGCAATTCATCTAAAATATAATCAAATAGATATTTTAGAAAAGTGAATTTATGATAAAAAGAAGTTAAACATAATTTAACATCAAATGGACAATACATATTAAGATTTCAAAATAACAACATCGTGACTTTCTGATAAAGCAAACTAATCTATATTTTCCAATGCATCAGTATAAAAATCAGAGACATCTAACTGTGTCCTATTAACTGGACAATCAGCAAAATTTGTCTCTATTTTTTCTTTTCCTTTAATAAACTGTTGATAAAGGTCCACAAGGTATTTTGTCGTACGACAGGTACGTGACCAATGCCCTTTCATGCCACATCGGAAGCAACTTTCTTCGTGTTGCCATTAGATTATGTTATTCTCATTTGCCTTGTACCTTTTAACTATGTGGTCATGTTGTTGATGATTTTGTCCAAAATTCCTTTCACGTCCACGTCCCTATTCATGTCCGTGTCCACGTCTACGTTCTTGCCCACGGCCACGTCTGTATCTGTGTCTATTTCTTGATATAGCATTTGCTTCAGGAAATGTAGTACTACTTGCTTCAGGAAATGGTACAGAACCGGTTGGACGTAATCCGTGATTTTTCATCAACAACTCATTATTTTGTTCGGCTACCAAAAGGCAAGATATGAGTTCTGAGTACCTTTTAAAACCACACTCACGATATTGCTGCTGTAGGAGCACATTTGAGGCGTGAAAGGTGGAGAATGTTTTTTCTAGCATATCTGCTTCAGTGATCTTTTCTCCACATAAATTCAATTTTGAACATATTCTGAGTAGTTCAAAATTGTACTCACTCACAGTTTTAAAATCTTGCAAACGAAGGTGCATCCATTCATAACGGGCTTTTGGGAGGACCACAGTCCTCTGATGGTCAAATCTGTCTTTTAAGTTTTTCCAGAGTTCTTGTGGATCCTTCACAGTGAGAGATTCGATTTTCAATCCATCATGAAGATGGTGACGAAGGAAAATAAGTGCTTTTGCACGGTCCTGCATGGATTCTTTGTTTCCTTCTTTGATTGTTTCTCCAAAACCTTTTGAAATAAAATGGACCTCGGCATCTATGATCCATGATAGATAATTTTTTCCGGATAAATCTAGTGCAATGAACTCAAGTTTTGTGATGTTTGCCATTAGGATAACTTCTTTATACAGATTGAACCTTTGTTAACTCAGTTAGCAAGAATCTCGTGCTGATAACGTGTTATAAAACTATCAAATATTAGAGAGAGAAAGACTACCTAAATATTAGAGAGAATATAAAGATGGAGAGAATTCTTCTTACTACAATTGTGTGTTAAATGAAAAAGTGAGGTACCCTATTTATAGGGGTAGATAATGGTACAATTATAATAATATAAAATCTACAAGAACATTATGGTCATTCACACCCAAGATATTTTATAACATCATTAACCATTAAATGTTGTACCAAGTGTAAACATTCTCTTCACAGTTATACATGTTCACTTTGTCCTCTTGCATAATTTACATGGAATGTTCACACTTTTGGTTCTTGACGTGTTCACATGGGTATTGTGGTGCGAATCTTATCTTATTGATTTATGAATTTACTCTCAACAAGGGGAAAAAAAGTGTAACTCACATTTTGAGGGTTCGAACCGACCCTGTCTTGGGTCATTGGTTTGAGTGATAAATTGCAGGATGTGCCTCTCAGAGGTCAGGGTGGAGGGTACTGAAGGTCCCTACGAGTAGTGGTAACTCCGGCTTGTCACAAGGCCAAATCCATTTTCAGGATTCGAACTCTGCACCCGATCGCGCTGAGCGTGTTATCAGTCCTTTCCTTTGTAACTGAGAGATATGCCTTGAGGGCCTCAACAAGGACTTGGTGCTATTGCAAAAATTGCTAAGGTCATTCAATTAGAGCTCTTCCTCCCTAGTTTTTGAGGTCTACCATTTCATTTCAAGCTGAAATATATTTTGTATCATTTCACCGTGTATTGAAGTGTGTGCGCTTTTTCCCATTTCATTTCCACTTTTAAATACTTCTCACATTGTTGCATTTGCATCTATTTTTATTTACGAATTTATCCATTCTTATTGTTGGATTTTGACCCAAAAATATCTTAAAAAATTGATTTTCTTGTTAAAGTGATTAACTTGGAGATCAAGTTAAAAATAGATGGAAGAGGAAAGAAAATAAATTACTTTATTCTAGTTATTCTACTTCAACAAGGAAACATGCACAAGTAATACACGTTTTTAGGTTATATTTACATATAAATACGTGTGTTGATGATCTAATTAATTGTACATCAAGGGTGTCATATTGTGACCAAATAGAGAGAAAATTGTGAGCTTTTCTTTGTAATTTCCTGGGAACTCTTTGTGAAATAATTCAAGGAGTAGAAACTTATGATAGATAATAGCTCGTTGTTAGTATTTTCTCTGTGGTCTATTGGATTTGATTGAATTGGTGAATGAAATTCTATATAATTGTAACAATTTATGATATAGTAGAAAAGGCTTTGGAGATCCAAAATTTCTGTGTTGTTATTATTTTCTCGTTTGCTTAATTTTACTTTGAACATCAACAGATCCTGTGGGTAGGACTGTACCTGGCTATAGACAAAACAGGCCCTCGTCTTGGGCTCAAAATTTCAAGGAGCCCATTTTCCTGTTTCCTTCCTCTTTTTTTTTTTTTTAAGTTGCAAGCCCGTGTTTTGGAACGAACCCAAGTGAATATACTAAGCCCAAATATAAAATATAAAGGCCATTTACGTATTACACATTTAGATCTCTATGTTGTCTAAGGTACGACTTTGCAATCCAAGATTCTGTAAATTTTTAATTTGACTAAAAGGCATAATTTTGATTGATTGCTTCAGTGGACTCTTGTTTGGTTATGACACAGGTAATTAATATTTTCTTCTTTTACCTTGAACTCCAAATTATACTGTGTAATGTTAAGAAATTGCTGTTGGTTACTAGGTGTTATTTTCGGTGCATCACTTTACATTCGAGACGGCTTCAAATCTGTTGAAAGGCAAAAATGGTTGCAGGTAAGTAATTTGTGTTCTTTTAACTCTTGATTTTTATAAATTTCTTTAACGAGATTGATTAATATGTTCAATGGTATAATATTTAAGTTTGTACATCATCTTTCATTTAGTTTGATTCTTTTATGACCTTGTTTCTTCTGTTTTAATTCAGAGTTTGCATAGTATTTAGTATATTTATCTTTGTGAATTTGAATTTTATCGTTATTTACGATTTTTCCCTAAAAAAAAGGGTTTTTCCCTTAAAAATAAAAAAATAAAATATCGAGGGTGCTACCTCCAAATTCCCGTAAGGTCCAAGGCCCATTTTACCTAGAATATACTACTCGTCTTAGGCCTAAAAAACCACAGGACCGACTCCGCCTGTGGGCTAAAGAAGAGGGAATCAACAGGTAATTCCCAACACTACCTCCCTTCCTTTTGTTAGATACCAATTGCATTATTATCCGAGGAAATTATACACAACCCTGCTTTTAAATATCCAAATTCAAAAATAAGATCAAATCCATATATCTTCAAGAATCAGGTCTTAGTTCAATCGTAAATTATAAATTATTATTATTATTATTAAATAATCTAAATCAAATCAAGACCTGATTCATTGCCTCATATATAGCCTTCTACCTCATATTCTCCATCGCCTTCCATCATTCCCTCTCTCACATCCGTCTGTAAAAACCAATCACCTCTGCATCTTCATGGCCTCTAACCAAACTGCACATATGCGGCGTCATCACAGTGGTCATCTTCTCTCTTTGCCCCAAATCGCTTCCAGATTTACCTCCATTCTTTGCCGCCACACCCCCTTTCCCTTCTTCCCCACCACCCCATTTCCCTTCTCTTATTCGAAACCTAACCATCATCTCATCTTGATGGAGTCTATGCACAGTTGCATCGCTCGCGCAACTGAAATCACACAAACACGATGGCATCGGGCAGGAACCGCTCCGACAATAGTAGTGGCCAACTGTTGGGATATCTGCTCCTGGCCGTTGCAACGATGAGATCCCGGAGTGGTGATGTAGTGCAATGGTGTAGGTGGATGTGTTGAGATCTAGTTGCAACGATGAGATCCCGGAGTGGTGATGTAGTGCAATGGTGTAGGTGGATGTGTTGAGATCTAGTGCTATGTGGAGTTGACGGTGTGGTGATTCAAGGGCGGTGGTGGTGTTATTCTCAGGTCACACGTTTTTTAAGTTGCAGTCATAGGTTCAATTTCTTTAGTCACACGTTCAATTCCTTAAGTCACATTCATAAATGTCTCAAGTCACACGTTTGTTTTTGTTTCTCAAGTCACACGTTTGGAGATGGTGGTGGTGGTTTGTCGGAGAATATGGTGTGATAGATGGCAATGTTGGTGGCGATGGATTGTTATTGTAGCTTTCAAGTCACATGTATGCTTTCAGATCACATTCATTATAAATCCCAGGTCACATGTTCTAAGTTTCAAGTCACATGTGTCGTGACTTGTGATGGCAGTGGTGGTTAGTTGGATGACGGTGGCGCGTGGAAGTCTTGGGTGATGGTGATGACGGTTTGTCATCAATGTGTTTTTCAATTTCAAAATGAAGAGATGTGTTTGAAATGGAAAGATTGTAATTGAATCCTTGATTTAAGGATGAAATATATTTGGAAAATTGTTGAAATTTAATATATATATATATATATATATTAATTACTACCTGATTTTTGAATGTTGAAAACTTGTTTTATTAAAAATGAAATTGTATATTGTAATAACCTGATTTATGTATTGTTCCCTTATTATCCTATGCTGGATGTGCACAGCCATATGGATTGAGAGCTAACCTAGTGATTTAGCCAAAAAGAAACTCTATACGGTCTTTTCTATGTTATTAAGTGCATAGAAGAATTTAAAATCTCATCATATCTCACTCGAATAAATAGGACACTTATATACAACATACGACTGGTGCAGGTGCAGAGCACGTGCCCTCACTAGTTTATTAATAAAGATATCAAAATGAAAATAGTACATAAAACATCAACCATATAATAACAAATAAAATACATCCGGTACTATCATAGAGGGCACTGCAATTGCAATTTTCATACGTACAAAACCATGTTACACACATACAAAGTGAACGCCGTCTAACCAACAGCTCTTCAGCCTAATTTGTTGTGATGGCGCCGAGCAGGAGAATAGGCTGAAAGTGCTGATCCTGTCATGTATACTGAATGCTTGGCTATACCTATGCTTTTCTTTGATGCCACCCACACCGTCCAAAAGAATCCAATCCAACCTGATTCAGATATATTACATAAAATGTCAACCATACACACTATACATAAATCTTGAAAAAGAAAAACTATCCACATATTAGCCTCCATTTGGTAAACTATTTATAAACAACACATTTTCTCAAATCATTTTTTAACTACACATATTTCCTCAAATCACATTTCAACCACATATTTTAATTCGTAAACATCACATTCTTTATTTATAAACAAAAAACTTTTACCAAACATATGCTTAATTATCAGATGCTGAGCACCTCACACCACATAAGAACGATATGAGAAGTATTTTTTTTTTTTTTTTAGTGAGTTCCAATAATCCTAGATGATAATAGAAACAAAGGAATACAGAAAGGGTACCTGTAACTACGACGACGGCAAAGATGGCTAAAACTGTTGCGGAAGAAATGATAAATACAGAAACCATTAATGCCCCAACATAAATGGCTGCAACACATGCAAAGAAAAGAGCCAGGAATCCTCCCGCCGCTGCTAAAGACATAAGAAGAGTAATGACGATAGCATTGACGGTAGCGGCAACAAAGAAAATCAAAAAGACAGCAAATCCTGTCAAAGTGAGAAGGGCAATGGTCCCAAGCTGCAGCAATATCAGTATTTCAGAGAAGAATATTGTAAAAAAATCCCTGTTTAAGCAAAATCAATCTACTTAATATAATAGCTTGTTGCTTGAATAAAATGAACATACCTAAACTAGAGCAAATGAAAAGCAATGCTGGAAAATACATGATACGAAAGCATATGACAGGAGAAGATACATAGACAAACAATCTTGTCTCTGCTCTTAATGTTAATGTACTAACAATAAACAAATAATATCAACGTTTTAACTACCCACTTGACTACAACTCTAGACGCAGAAATTGTCATCCGTAAAAGTTTGTAGGTCTTGCAAATAAAGAGTCTCAACGAAGCATCTAGGGAGATAATAATCGACTCGATATATTGAGGAATTAATTAGTGGAAAGTGGAAATTTTTAATAGATAAATGAAGCATTCAAAGTTTTTGAAACACGATTTCTACCCATGCTATTTAGGTTAGACTCAAAAGACTCGTCCTCAAAAGAGTAGAGCTTGCTTGTTTCAGTTTGCATTCTTTCTCTTAGCCATGCGAAACTACATACTCAATGATCATGAACAAGTTTTTCAAGAGAAATTGACAAATAGGTTCTCATATTTAAGAGATTTCAATAAGAAAAATTAATAACTATAAAATTAAATTCATACTATATAATAAAGACTTAAAGAATTTATTCAACCTGTTGACAACGTATCATGTAATACATTTTTTTTTTGGAAAAATCATGCGTCAAAGTGTTCAACACCTGTTGTGTTGGATATATGTGTCCGTTTTCAACCACAACATATATAACAGCGACGTTCTATTTTTATCTAGTTATTCATCAACAAATCAAATGCCATAAGAAAATACAAAATCTTAGCACAATTATACCAATCAGGACCCATGTGTATCACCCCATACGTTTCATAGCATTTACTTGTCTGGCACTTTAAATTAATATGTTTTAGTACTATAAGCCCAGCCGAAAACAAACCTATTTGTTAGGCGGCAAAAACCCGGTAGCTATCAAGAAAGATAATGGGCCTAAGTAGACTTTGAGACTGACCCATCTCTCAGCCTCGAAGATCATACTGAAAGTGTTCACGAGTACTGGTTGAAGGCAAAGAATGCAGGATTTGAAATAAGTGAACGATAATTCATATATCACTTGATGGACACCTTAGCACCACATAAGAAACATATTGGCAAGCTGATTTTGGAGAGCACATTGAGACAAATCCCAAAGAAGGGACCTAATAGATCAAGTTCGTTGACTTCTGCAATGAAGTTATTCGGCATTCAGATTTTTACCTTGATGATGTGATTTTACACTCAAGATCTGAAGCAGTGGTAACCTCAATTGTAGAAGTCACACAACACATGGAGAATGGCAAATGGGACGAAGAGGAAAGAATAAGATACAGAGGACGATATGAGACACGAATGAGTAGAGTCAATAACAAGCTATTTGGAGATCACTCATTTTCTCATAACTGCTTAATTACATATGTCCATTTTGTCCTAAATAAGTTGATGACAAATGATATGTACTCAATCAATCACTGATTGGTTTGAATTATGAATAAATTACATTACGTTTCTTTATTCAAATATCTTGATGTTGGTGATGCAAGTATAATGAATAAATATTTTTTAGTTATTTATATAGAAAATGGCACTACCAACTAAGCATAACTTGATAATGGATCTTTCGCAAGCGGCGCAAGTACTCGGTCGGCAGGTTTTAATTGATATGTTTAACCATTAATTTAAAATCTTAAAACAAAAATAAAAATAGATTAAACCTTCAAAGTCTCAACCATTACAAGTGTTTAAATTTCTGCACCATTTGTCAAAAATTAAGAAATCGGATTTAAATCAGACTGGCAAACAGCTGTACAGGTTTTTACAGCTAAACATTTTCTGCAATAACTAAGTAGATAGCTTCTTAATCTCAACATTTCCCAAATTTCTTGAGTTACACCAAAAGGAACAAAAAGGGCAAACTACACTAGTCAATCCTCCATCAAATTCATCATTCCCCTTCTAAGTTCTGCCTATATTGCCAATGTAACACAAGGAGAAGTTTTTCTCTGCTTTAAGTAACAGAAATTCTAAATCTAATCCCTGGACAGGTGGTTCTGGGCATGTTCCATGTCCAAGACAACAAAAGCTTAAGATAGTATATCATTTCTTTCCAAAACTTGAAAATGTTCAATCATTGTCTCCAAAGGCCCCCATCTAAATGTTTACCAAGTGTCCCAACTACGTCTTGCAATGTTATCTTGTTGAGTAAACTTACTCAGGCTTTAAATTGAGACGCTAAATTCTCCTTAACTCATGAATTCTGGGAACAATGTGAAAAGAGAGGAAGACTTGATTATTGTGTAAGAAGATTCAATGGCAAATGAGAAGAATTTGCTAGCAATACAACATGAGAGTTCTTCAACTAGATATGAAGAAATAATGTTGTGGATATTAGATTAGGATGTTTGAGCTTTATTATCTAAAGGTTTATTTTCTCTTTGATTAAAAATAGAAATTATCAATTCCAGTGAAAAACTTTATGTTCCTCCTCCGAAATTACGTGCAGCCTAATCTTTTGTCGTAAGTGATATTGGTATGGGCTCCTCTTGTATGAACAACATATTTGGTGAATGACGATTTGCTTTCATAGTGAATCCTACTTGAGTAGTCTGCACTGGATAGTGGATATATCTTCTTAAAGAAAAATGCAAGTCCCCAAGTTGGTTCAAACATTCATAAAATGATTTAAAATGAATTCAGAAAAAAAATCCCTAGTTCTGAAGGGACCATTAATTAGAAAGTAATTTTGGACAATTTTGGAAAATATCCTGATAACAATGAGATAATTCATCAAGCTTATTGTGCAAATACACCGCAAAAAAAATTGGGTGTGCTAAGAGGAAAGATGCACACTTTAAGTGCCGAGGGATTTGCTATTCCTATAGACGTTCCTAAGTGCAATAATGGTAAAGTCATGTTAAAACCACTAACCACCTGAATGATAAATTGCACGTGAACCCTTGTTCTTAAGCATGAAACTTCTGTGAACGTACTTAAAATGGTTTTCCTTCTTCTGGCTATATTGTTTCCTCTCTTAGACTAAAAAGTCTTTGGAAGCATTATCTTTGTCGATTACCACAGAGGCACAATAAGCAAACTTTGATCACAATTCCACTGAGTTTTCCGGATAATACCAACTAAAAAAGTTAAAAAAATTTCAATCCCATATCTCAAAAGTTCTGTTTCAATTTGAAGTCATTTGCTTTCTAGAGTAATGAGTATATATATACATTGTTCGCCTAAGTTTCTGTTCAAGGGTTGATGGGGTGGGTAAGAAATACTTTACAAATAATAAAATATTAGCAAGCCATACAAAGACAACAAGAAACGCACAAAAGGGGTTCTGTGGAAGGCGGTGTTCAGTTAAATACTAGGGAAACAAAGGGATATGTTCTCGCAGGGAGGATTCAGTTCCTCCTGCCAGAAGTTTGTTTGGTTTTCGTAAGAAGCTTACGACTTTCACTACTCCCCTACCACTCCACCAGTTGGCTCCCATTTGGCTCAAAATCTGCCATTCCACTTTGAAATTGACTGTTCTTTTTGGTATTGCTGAGTAATAATGAAGGAGTGATCAAGTATTTATTGACTTGAGCGATTACTTTCAATAGTCCATGGGAAATATATGCATCATGATTGTTTAACTTCAGGTTCCAGACTCAATTTGTGGCTAAACTTTGTTAAGATTTTCATGAAAATCACGAGTCTCAATTCTCTCTCTCCAAACGTACTTTTTTCAACTATCGATATACATAATCACATTCAAGACCATACATGCTATGATGCTAAGCTTATAGTTAGGTCGAGTTGGATACATGTACTTATGTGAGAATCATATGATCAAGTGCAATACCGTGCACACATAGAATGAACTAGACATAATCTTCGCCACAAGAGTTCCATCAAATGACCTGTATTAAGTCTAAAACTCTGAGCAGATTAGTATAATCAATTACAGCACCTTGATCTAATTATATCTGCACCACGAGTAATGATGTGATCAGCAATTAATAGTATGAATTTTTTGACTTGAAAACAATTTCCCTACTAGGATGTGGTCAGCTATTAAATAGTATGAGCATCGTAAGAAATATTTATTTATTGTAAGCGCAGACAGCAAGCACAAATATTACCGCTTTGAGAACATAAAAAAATCGTTTAATTATTAAAACAGCAAAGTATACTCACAGAGACAACGAGGAGTAAACGAAGAGGACTGCCACGGCGAACCCAGAGGAGAACATGCTGACCGGTATTCTCCGAAGCTTGACGAAGCAGAGGAATATTCTCGGAAACAGAGATTTTGATTCTACGAAGTAGAGGAGTAGAAGCATAACTAGAATTTGGATTCGGAAAGAAAATCGCACTAATCAAACGGTTCAAAATGGTGAGAATTGTGAGTCCTTCATCGGTATGATCGGAAGTTTGTTTTTGGCGTTTGGTATAGAAATTTGATTCTTCACCGTCGATCACGCTGTTTGACCCGTCGGTAGCATCCGCCATTTTCACGCTCTGCGTGTGAAAGTTTAGTGCAGTCTTGGCACGATTTATCTCGAGATTGAAGACTGGTTGAAAGACATTGGAACACACTGATTTCGTTTAGCCGATTGAGATTTGCAGGGTCTTCACCACGTGTTGGAACAGATTTTTGTGACACGTATTTGTTTATTGTTTCGGTTAAAGTAACGTGTTTGGCTCTAGTGTCTTCCCTCTTAATTTTAATTTAGAAGAAAGGTAATCTATATCTATATAATATATAAAAACAGCTGAGTTTTGGCGGGAAAACTCAGCTTTTATTGTGTTCACACTAAAAAATTCAGTTTTTATTGTGTTCACACTGCTAATTCCACTTAAGTATTTTTATAAAGAATTTTTTTCACTTATTTATATTTGGTTATTTGTGTTTAAAACTCCATTTTCATAAAATTATTCTAATCATTTAATGTTTTGAATCTTACATAAGTATTTGTATGTACTCATACAAATTCAATGTAAAATTTTCAGTTCAAAATTATATCGAAATTGTATTACGCATCTAATACTAAATAAATATTATCATATAAAACTTTTTTATAAATAATCTTATTTTTTTAGTTATTTAGTACATCTAAAAATTCGAGTTCCTTTGTATTGCGTTCTATTAAATTAATTAGTATTTTTATAGAAAGTTACTTTTAATACGTAAATAATTTTTTTGTAATAATGTGATATTTTATTGGTCTCAATCTTATGGATGAATAATTTCGTTCGGTCATACAAATCCAATGTCGAATTTTCATTTACATTTATATCGAATATTTAATCAAGTTGTATTAAATTTCATTTTAAATAGTCATACTTTTAAGTTCTTTGGTATATATACATAATAACCTTCTTTTCTATATCAGATTATTTATCAAAATAATTTTATTTACAATTACATTTAATCATTATATGATTTTTTATTCTAGAAAGTCTCATATCACATTTTTCACATTAACGGTTAACAGATTTATTTATATTGTTTTGAAATTATATAGTTATTAATGATTTTTTTGTCATAATTGTTAAGTCTAAATTTTAAAAAATAATTAACTATGACATGATATTAATTGTTATATTTTGATTCAATATTTATGATTTTTAAATTTCTACAACAATAAGTAAATGGTATCTCAATTTACTTAACTGAAAATTGAGATGATCAATGTTATATTATATTTTTCATTAAAAAAACAATTACGTTGTATAATTATTGCAAAAACCTATAATATCATGAATTTGATGTATCATTGTCAATCTCATAATTTTAGTATTTTTTTTTCTTTTTTTATGATTATCGAATCTATCTATATAATATATAAAAGTAGCTGAGTCAACCTCAATCAACTTCCCTTTTTCCCTCCAAAACTCTTGTGTTATGTCCAGATTTTATTTATTTATTTTTCCAATTTTTTAGGACTTCGATATTTATCATGTTCACACTACTTATATCCCCTATCCAATAATCAACTTCAAAACCCACTTCAAAAATAGTTGGACCTTCAATATTTATTTATTATTTTCAAAATCGCCGACGTCTACTTATAGTCTTCAATATTTGTTGTGTTTACATGACTTCTATTTCCCGCCGCCTAATTACACTGGAAATCCAGTTATTTTTCCTTTTTTTTTTCCTTTTTCGCTTTTTCAGAATTTGTTTCATTTTTTTCCATTTTTCAAAATTTGTTGATTCATTTTTGTTTTCTATATCTTTTTTTTTCCATTTCCCTATAAACAACCTCTTTCATTTCTGTTATATATAATTATTACGAAGATATACACAATAATAAAAGATTCAATCAAAGGGTTATTTCTTTGAAAAAATGTATAGTGTTTAACATGACCGCTCCACTCCACCTTCTATTTATCACGTTTTATGATTCAAAATTTCTGGTGCGGTGGTAATGCTTATTAGTTATTAATATTACAAACCAGTTGAAAATAAAAAATAGTAAATTATTTTTTGAAAAAGTAAAAATGATTGACACTACTCTTTTCTTCAAGACCTGTGATATTTTGAGTCATTGAATATAGATTTGGATTTCTAACAAAAAAGAAAAAATATTAAAACAATAATATTGTAGAGAAAGTTTCGAAAACAATATAGAATGCAAAATTATTTTAGACTAATAAGAGGATTTGTTAATAGTCTATTTATATTATGTTCTAGATTTCTCTGTTGGGGTTGCAATGTGTTAACTAATGTTGGGCTATTTAGAATAGTTTTGGGCTTGATAGACATGTTAATGATTTCGGATGTTGAGTGAAGAAAAAATATATTATTCGTGAGTCAGTATATATATTTGATGAAATTGTATATCACATTGTATAAAAAATAATAAAAATAAGAAACTAGAATTTTTTTTTTTTTTAAATTTGCTTTTACTGATAAGTTGTTTCTTATTTTTTATGATATAAGAACGATAATTTGTTTGGTTTTACTTATTTATATTTGACTTTTTTGTGTCAAAACCTCTCTTTTCATAAAAAAATGTGTTCTTCTAACTTTTTCAATCTTACAAATAAATATTTGTGTTCATTTATACAAATCCAAATAAAATTTTCAGTTAAAAATTATGTTGAAATTTTATTACTAGATAATACTCTCTATGTCCTACAAAGATAGTCCACTATTTCTTTTTTGTCCATCTCAAAAAGATATTCTACTTTATTTTTTAAGAGTGAAATTAATATTTTATATTTCATTTTGTCCTTAATCCGTATGAAAATGAGTAGAGGACTATCTTTATGGGACGGAAGGAGTACTAAATTATAAATCACATCATACATATAATTTTTTTTTATAAATAATTTTATTTTTAGTTATTTAGTACATCTAAATATTGGAGCTCTTTTTTATAGCATATTATTAAATTATTAAATATTTTTATAGATAATTACATTTAATACGTAATTAATTTCTTATAATAATTGTTATATTTTATTGGTCTTAATTTTATGGATATATATTTGGTTCAGTCATACAGATCCAATGTCAAATTCTCAATTAAAATAATATCTAAAATTTATACACATTCGTATTTTTATAAATCACGTTGTATTGAAATTTTTATAACTAAATCCTATTTTTAAGTTATTTATTACATATACATATTAAAGTTCTTTCCTATGTTGCATTATTTATCAAAATTATTTCGATGACAATTACATTTAATTCTTAATTAATTTTTTATTCCAAAAAATCTCATATCACATTTTTTAACATTAACGGTTAACAAATTTATCTATATTGTTTGAAATGATATAGTTATTAATGGTTTTTGTCCTAACTGTTAATTTTAAATTTTCAAAAAGTAATTAACCATACCAAGATATTCTTTGCTATATTTTAATTCAGATTTTATGATATTTTTTCACAATAATATATGAATTGTCTCCCAATTTACTAATTAACTAAAAATTGAGATGATCAATATTAAACTATAATTTCAATCAGAAAATAATTACGTTGTATAAATATTGAAAACCTAAAATATCATAAATTTGATGCAATATCTTTGTCAACCTCGCAAATTATTATTATTATTATTATTATTATTATTATTATTATTATTATTATTATTATTATACATGTTATTTTTCATTGTCAATGGTCAAAATATTGAATTTTATCTTTTATATGCATGGTCTCTATTATTAACTTTTTCATCTATTGTTTGAATGTTCAGAGTATATGAATACTGGAGATCCTACATTTAAGTGTTAATTTTGCAATGCGAATTTTTGGTTCGAGGAGATGGTGAATAATCGTTACAAAACTTGAAGATCATATTCTATAAGGTCAAATTCTATCTGACAGTAATGCAAGATACAAGTTCTTTATTCTAAGGATATCGTTGAGCCATTCGAATTTTATGATACTTATTAGATTTAATTTTTTTTTTCATTGATGGTATCATATGTCATGACTATCGATAAGAGTCAGACACAATCATTTTCGCATGTATGACTTCTCCCTAAAAGGTTGATGTTTATACATGAAACTAATAAATGATGAACTTATCTCTTATTTGTAAATGTTATTTATTTTGTTTAAGAATTCATTTAATTTCGAATAGGATTATTTTTATTTAGAAGTTTCTTCCCGTGCATCGCACGGGATGATTCACTAATTATACACAATTTTTCAAACTATTTTTTAACCACACATATTTTTCCTTTTTAATTTTTAACCACACATCTTAACTCAAAAACCAAATAAATTGATTTATAATCACCAAAACATTATCCAAATTGAAGAATTTTTTGCTGTTATTTTTTACAACGTCATTTCATTCACAATTACACACTTGGTAATTTGTCATTAGTAATTTTTTTTTTAGTTCCTCTCACACATTTGCAAGTATGTGCAGGTGCAGCAGACATAAAAATGTAGCTATTATTAATTAATTCGTTCATACCAAGCAATAACACGTTGCTCCTGGGCTCGTCTACACCACATCGACCTAGAGCTTAAACTTCTCTTTAAAATTCGCTCTAATTCATTCCATCTTGATCTAAACCTAAACCTACAAGAGCCAAGTGCCCCCAACTAATTTCTCCTTGTCCCCATTAGGGTTCATAGTATCATCCCGCAAAGGTTGTTTGTCTTTATTTATAACAAGTTTGGCGTTGCATTTATCTAGAAGGTAAGGCAAAAGCGAGAGTGAAACTAACAAGAAATTGTACTTGTCAGTCAAAACTATAGTATAGGAACAAAATGAGAAAGTGTGGGCACATATTAGAACATGTCCAAGATGTGAAATCACAAGTAATAATGTGTAGAGGCTGAACTCCAATTAATTAATATATACACATACTGTGAAAATAATTGGAATAATTCAAGATCAGCACTATGCCAGGAAAATACCATATTGCCCATTTCAGTTCAATGGAGCTAGTGCTTCAACTTTCAGTGGAACATCACATGGATTGGAAAATACAACCATGAATACCTTTGTCCCCGTTTGCTTAGGGTGAGGGTCTGGTTAGAAAAAACTAACCCTTCTTTATTCAATTCTTTCGAAATTACTCAAATATACCACCAAAAAGCTAAACAAGAGATCCTCAAGTCCTTTCTTCTTTTTAATTATCGCCTTAAATTTATCATTATAGCAGAAAATAACAACTTTTCACAGCCTCATCATCTCAAGCATTGCCTAAAATTTAATATCTGAAAGGATGATAAATTCATCCCCTACTACTAACATCCAAAAAATGCTACCTAACACTAAAATCGAACTATGCATATTCTGCATTTCAGTACCTGTGACGGTTAATAACGCAATCTAAGGATGTGTTTGATAGGTTGGGTGGAAAAGGAAAAGGAAAAGTTTTTTCATGGAAAACATTTCCCAAAGAATTTATTTTCATTGTATTTTTCAAGGAAAAGCTCCATTTTTTTAACTTGGATAGAAAACATTTTCCATGCAATACTTTGCAATCAAACACAAAGGGTGAAAAATTTGGGTGGGAAACATTTTCTTTTTCCATTTCCACCCACCTATCAAACACATCCTAAACTCTTTGTCTGCATAATCATCAAGCCACAGATCAATTGTCACATCAAAAAACTCTTACAAGGAAAATCTTACTGTTATCTCAAGTAGTAGTTACCATCACAAATAGGGCCTGCCGTTAAGCTTCCATGATAATAACTACATGAATGAAGTATAAACTCAGCAGCCATTGAGAATAATTATCCACTTGCTATACATATTATAACAACCTTAATAGACACAAACCAACACTGGCTGCTCTTGTTCATTGTTGGACTTGTCTACTTAAATTGATAACCTTTCAAACTTAGACTTACAATTCATATAAAATGACACCGTGTGCATTAAAATGAAATCGTAAATAACATAATGTCAATGTCAATGTTAGAGCTTGTTTGATCATTTTCAAATTTTCAAATTTTTTGTCAATTTCATTTTCAACCCCACTTTTTTATGGTCCCACCAAATTTCAATCACTTTTCAACTATAAAACTCAAAATTCATCCAAAAACTCCAACACCAAACACACTCTTACTTAAAACATTGGCAGTCCTCCAGCATCTATAATACACGTTTATATAAAATGTAACTAAGTCCCATTAACACAAGGTTTTTAATACCCTAAAAGTACGATAAAGCACCAAAACTAACAAGAGATCAAATTGCCATTATACACTACTAGTCGCTATGATCTTCTGGTATGTAAAAAATTGGAACTGCAGGTAGAAAATGCCAATTTAGCCTGCAGATAATCACATTAACATCAAGTCTTCAGTAATTGTAAGTCCAACAAGAAAGCTTCACTTCATCAATAACAGAAATCAAACCTCAAAAAGAGAATCAGTAACTTGAAATTTTCCATTTCCACAATAATCTCATCATTGAAAAAGCAACAATGAGCATAATTAACTAGTTACATATACCTCTACAAGGCAAAACCCTTCAAATATTCTGGGTCACGCTTGGACCTCTCCTGGAACTTCTTAAACCACCGGTCCAAAATATCCATGGGCACCACCAGCTTCGACCCGTCAACCCCACAAAACGACTGCATGAAATTGAACAGATTTTCCCCTACTTTCAATGCAAGCCGCTCAATCTTCTTCTCAGCCGCGACGTCGAGTGACGGCAGCGCCGCCAATTCCTCCACCGAAACCCCAATCTTAGCGGACAGCGGCGGTACATCAGGGGCCGTTAGCTGCAATTGGGTAGCGTTGCTTCCAGGCTCGGGCCACGGCAGTGACAGCACGGCGGAGGGACGAGAAACCGTTACCGCCCCACAGAACAAGAAAGGGCTGCCCGGAGACTGGATGTAGACGGCTAAGGCCTTGTCAGGTGGGAGGGTGAAATTGTTGAGCAAAAATATGCAGACTTCTCGGACTGAATCATACTCCTCACCGACGAAGTGATTCATGTCCAAGACCCAGTGGAAGGTATCAATTTGGGTGAAGGTGGAGATGTCTAGGGGGAAGCTGCGATTTGGGAAAACTACTCCGAACATTTTTGCGTCTGATTTTGATTGTTTTCTTGACAATTTTGATTTCTTTGCCTTTTATTTGTGCAATAAAATGTGCACGGTAGAATTGTGAGTGGAAGCTCTCAGGAAGATCTGAATGAAAATACTCCAAAGCTTTAGAGGGGCTATTTTTTTGTGCACGAGAGTCTTAGAAAAGTCCAGAACGGTCTAGAGAAGTTTAGAGTGAGTGAACAATCTCATACACGAAATTAGTAGATTGTGACGAAGGTTGAATAAACCTGTGTCCGACTACTCGATATATTTTGAATTTTGATGTATTTTAGATAGAACTTGAAATTAAAAAGTGATTTGGAAAAATGTGTATGGTTTAAAAGTTGTATTAAAAATAATAATGTCCAAACACGGGCTAAATATATAATTGAAACAAGGAAAAAATACACAAATCACGTAGTTGTAATACCACATTTCAAATGTAAAGAAAATTCATACATCAGGTGTTAAATAATATATTTTAAAAAATCCACCCCACCCCCACTCCACCCCAACAAATCTTCGAAAAATTGCACGTCATCCCCTTCTTCACCACTGGCCACCACCACCACCACAGACAACCGACATCACCACCACCAACATTGTCACCATTGCATCATCACCATGATCTTTGGAACACCGTCGCCACCTCCACTGCCTACACCTACACTTTCGGTCACCACCATCTCAGACTTATCACTGTCACTTTTGGAATACACACAAAGATGAGAAAAATATGTAACTTATATATATATATATATATATATATATAACTTAAAAATATTGAAGATCAATAAAAAATGAAATATGTAACTTACATATCGTTGTTGACCAGATTTCTTGATTTCATAACATCCTGAGATTAATATGTGACCATCAGTGATTTATAACATATGAATTGTAACATTTGAACTTAAATATGTTACTCTTCATCTATGCACAAAGATGTGATCTAATATGTTAACTATTAATTGTGATCACTGACAAGCAACTTAAAAATTGTGACATGTAACCTTAAAGTGTAACACATGAACTTAAAATGTTTTATGTAACCTGAAGTATGGATCGTGTCCGTGACCTGAACTATTAATTGTGACCAATTCTCTCAAATGAATCTGTGTCATGTTAAATTGGATATGTGATCAAGAGATTTTATGACTTGTGAGCTGCGACTTAATGCATCAATGTGACATGTGACCTAAACATTTGAAGTGTGACATGTAACCTAATGCATTAAATGTGACCTGTGACCTAATGCATTTGAAGTGTGACATGTGACCTAATGCATCAAATGTGACCTAAACATTTGCATTTGAAGTGTGACATGTGACATAATGTATCAAACGTAACTTGAACATTTGCATTTAAAGAGTGACATGTGACCTAAGCATCAAATGTGACATGAACATTTGAAGTGTGTCCTGTGACCTAAGCGTCAAGGTGACCTAATACATCAAACCTTATGCATCAAATGTGACTTGAACATTTGCATTTGAAGTATGACCTGTGACCTATGCATCAAATGTGAACTGAACATTTGCATTTAAAGTGTGACCTGTGACTCATCACCCCGCCGCCACCTCCTCCTCCAACATACCACTTCCACCACCACCACCATCTTAGACCTAATGCATCCAGAAGAAGAAGAAGACTGAAACATTTTTGAACTTGTGACCTAATGCGCCATCATGAAGAAGAAGACTGGAATATTTTTGAACATGTGACCCAATGCGACATATGTGACCCGTGACCTAAGGCGTCATATGTGACCTGTGACCTAATGCATCAAATGTGACTTAAACATGTGTGTGTGTGACTCGTGGCTCAATGCATCAACTGTTATATGTGACCTGAACATTTGAAGTGTGACTCATACCTAATGCACCAAATTTTGACCTGTGACCTAATTCATCAAATGCATCAATTGTAGTATGTGGCTTAATGCATCAAATGTGAAACCAAACCAGAAGTCTGTATCTCCACCATGAATACGTGATTTGAACTATTTGACATGTGACCCATGTAATGTGACCTGTGACTTGAGCATATGACCTTGACATGTGACCCATGTAATGTGACATGTGACCTGAGCATATGTCATGTGGCCTGATGAACTTTAAAGTGTGACCTGTAATTGTATAAATGATTCCTAAACCTTCGACTACTGCAAATGAAACTGTGAATACACCACCATCACCGTCACTTCACCCTACCTCCTCCTCCACCACCACGCTACACCACCACCTCCTCCTCCACCACCACCACCACCACTATTATCCTTCCCCACCACCACAACTGCCCCACCACCGAACCACCACCATCACAACTGTCCCACCACTAGGGGTGAACGCGGTACGGTTTGGACGGTTTGTGACATATTTTCAAACCAAACTATTTTAAGCGATTTGACATTTTTCCAAACCAAACCATTTTTTGTGGTTTGGTTCGATTTTAATCTGCGGTTTACCTATCGACATAATATAACATATTTTAGATGTCAAACTAATTCGTATTTCTAAATATATAAAGCTAATATAAATTAATATAAGCTAATATATGGTAACATTCTTTGATTCTTTGTTTACCTCGTTACCATTGTGGGTGATAACATAATACTAAATGCACTAGACACATACATATACATCTAATTGTAATTTATTATTATTCATAAAACACATTATACTATTAACAATTTTTCTTTTAATGTCAATCTCACTTGGGCTATAAATGCATGCCGCTACCATACAGTAAGAGATGAGCTTAAACAGTTGATTGACTTTTGATCGATAAATTAAAATTCTGACGCACTGGAATTGAGCATTATTTGGGCCGGGGGGGTGTAGTCATATAAAATTTCAAGTATAATATGAAGTTGAGAATCCTGGTTTTATTTTCTGATTGCCTTTTTTCTTATCAGTGGTTTTTGAGTACATTCCTAATGCAGGTTATTGGAGATTATTGTAAATGAGATTGAGCAACTTCTTCGGTTAAGTGGTTTGTGAATTTCCTTGCACGAGATTGGTCATCATAATGGTCCTAAAAGTCATTAGTTGGTAAGAAAACAGTAATGGTTGTCGCAAATAATCCATCTCTTGGTCCGATAATGGAACTTCTTTCTCAAACTATAGAGGTCATCATCGAGGTATCAATTACTCCTAAGAATGTCCTCATTGAGGAGATGAGTTTTTAAGAACTCTAATCTTACCTAGATTGCATCATTCATCTCTTACAAAAGTTGAGTAGGATTGACATTTGTGATTTAGATGGCTTACAAAACTTTGTGAAAATATTTTATCAGGAGATTAAGGTTGCTAAACAATTAATTGGGATTGCAGGGATTTCATAGGAAATTCTCGTTAAATGACTATTGAAATTTATTCTTATGTAAAGAAGAAACAAAATTCTCAACTTCAAATACTAACAGTCTTTTCTAAGATCATCACGATGCAATGAAAACGAGAAAAATATATAAACAAGAAAAGATATAAATAAGAATTTTATTTTATTAGTTAAATTTGATAATTTTTTAATTAAAAAAATAAAATCCGTTTAATTTGGTTTTTGCGATTTTTGAAAATCAAAACCTAAACCAAACCATTTTGAAATGGTTCGGTTCGGTTCGGTTCGGTTTGAGTAAAATAAAACCATGGGTCCAAGCGGTTTCAAATCAAAGGTTTCAAACCAACGGGTTAGGGTTGATTTGCGGTTTCATGATTTTTTTGCCCAGCCCTACTACCACCACTGAGCGCCTAGCATTACACCACACACAGCCGGATTCGTTGGCTCATCAGTCACCACTACCATTGCACCACACACAGTCGGGATTGGCTCAAAACAAGGGTGGAGGATGAAGCAAACCCAAAAGCAAAAGCAAAAATATAGTGATCTTGTCCAATGGCCACCTTCGATCGGAGGTGTGGTGGTAGAAAGAGAATCCTGATGATTTTGATTGGAGAGGTCTTGTCTGAGCATTTGGACATTTGAAATTGATTTACTAATAATTTGGGGATGAGGACTATCGGAATTTCATTTTTCCGGTGATCTTGTTCGATGGCTACCTTCGATCGAAGGTGGTGGTTGGAAGATTTACAGTTGACGATTTGGGCGACCTCGGAGTTTGAAGGGCTTGGTTTGAGAGAGAGAGAGAGAGAGCTGGGTCTTCATTTGAGAGTGAGTGTGAGTAGGATTGTGGGATGTTAGGTTGAGTAATATTATTATGATTTTGAAAATTCTATTAGATGAAGTTAAAGCCTTCAATACTTGGAATAAAGCCAATAAACTGTGCTTGAAATTCATGCGCCTAACCACTGCTTCCAACATTAAATCTTCCATCAAAGAAACCTAGATAGCTAAGGAATACTAATCTACCATAGCTGAACGCTTTAAGACTGCTGATAAAGCAATTGCTGGAAAACTTATGGCTGAACTCACCACAACCCATTTTGATGGATCCAAAACTATGCAACAACATGTACTTGACATGACTAATTTGGCTACAAAATTAGGCAAATTAGGCATGACAGTGGCTGATTCGTTCCAAGTCCAATTTATCCTAAACTCGTTGCCTCAACAGTATGGTCATTTTCAAATTCATTATAACACAATTAAGGATACATGGAATGTGAATGAATTGACCAACAAGCTGGTTCGGGAAGATGCTCAAATTAAGCAGCAAGGTGGTCATGTTGCTCAAGCAAATTACACGGTTCATAATAATGGAAAGAATAAATTCGAAAAGCGAACAGGGAAGGGCATTAAGAGGGGCCCATCCAATGAATCAGATCAACCCATACTGAAGAAAGTTAAGAAGGATGATAAGTGACACTTTTGTAAAACGGGTGGACACATTCAAAAGGATTTCTTGAATCGCAAGGCTTGGTTCGAAAAGAAGGGTAAGCCTTTGACTTTTGTATGTTTCGAATCAAATTTTGTTGAAGCACCTTCTAATGCTTGGTGGATTGATTCTGGTTCTAATGTTCATGTTTCAAACTTGATGCAGGGATTCCTTATAACTCAAACCACAAATCCAAATGAAGACTACATTTACATGGGAAATAGAGTCAAAGCCTCAGTTCAAGCTATTAGCACATTTTGTTTAGTATTAGACTCTGGGTTTTTCTTAGATTTAGAGCAAATTCTTTATGTTCCTGTTTCTCCTTTAAAATAGGTGGTAATTGTTTTATTTTATACAAGAATAATGATTCTATTGATTCAAAAATTTTGGTCAATGGCTTATATTAAATTAATTTTGATTCTTCATTTTCTGAATCTCTTCTTGTTACCTTGCATCCGAATGTTGGTTTGAAATGTAATGTGACGAATGAAAGTTCTTCTTTCTTGTGGCATAAAAGGCTGGATCATATATCCAGGGAAAGAATAGAGATTCTTCCAAATCTTGATTTTACTAATTTTGGTACTTGTGTGGATTGTATTAAAAATAAACAAACCAAACATACCAAGAAAGGAGCCACAAGAAATAACGATCTGCTTAAGATAATACATACAGACATTTGTGGACCTTTTGATTCTCCATCAATTAGTGGAGAAAAATATTTCATCACCTTTATTGATGACTTTTCACGTCATTGCTATATTTACCTTTTGCATGAAAAATCTCAATATGTAAATGCTGTAGAAATTTACATTACTAAAGTTGAGAGACAATTAGATAAACAGGTGAAAATTATTAGATATGTTAGGGGTGGTGAATATTATGGAAAATATGATGAATCTGGACAACGTCCTGGTCCTTTTACTAAACTCCCAGAAAAGTTAGGAATTTGTACTCAATACACAATGCCGAATTCTCCTTGGCAGAATGGTGTAGCTGAATGACGCAATCACACACTTATGGAAATGGTTAGGAGTTTGATGAGTAATGATAATTTACCTATATCATTGTGGATGCATGCCCTTAGGATCGCTGTGTATATCTTAAATCGGGTTCCCAGTAATGGAAACCAAGTTTAAGACATTTACTTGTATGGAGCTGCCCAGTGGAGGCACACATTTATAATTCACAAGAAAAGAAACTGGATCCAAAAATCATTAGTGGTTATTTTATATCCAGAAAAATCAAAAGGGTATAGATTTTACTGTCCTAATCGCAGTACGAGAATTGTACAAACCGGTAATGCAAAATTCATTGAGAATGGTGAAGTCAGTGAGAGTGATAAAATTAAAGAATTGAATATTCAAGAAATTCGGGTACCAATTCCCTTACCACAAATTTCAAATGACATAGTTCTGCCTAATGTTGTTGATCCAATCAACGATGTAGAACAAAATGTCAATAATCATGAACTCCATAATGAGACTATCTTCATTGAACCAAATGTAAATGCAACACAAGAAGTAGCATTAAGGAGGTCCTAAAGACCCAAGAAATCAGCTATTTTCGGATGATTACGTATTGTACTTACAAGAATCTGAATTTAACATAGGGATGAGGAAAAATCCGGTTACGTACACACAAGCCATTAAATGTGAAGAATCTGAAAAATGGATCGATGCCATGTTTGAAGAGATGAAATCTATGGCTGCTAATAAAGTCTGGGATTTTTGGTTGAACTACTGGAAGGGCATAAGAAAGTTGGTTGTAAATGAATTTTTAAAACCAAATGTGACTCTCATGGTAATATCGAATGATATAAAGCCAGACTTGTAGCCAAAGGGTTTAATCAGGAAGAAGGCATCGACTTCAATGAAACCTTCTCTCCAGTTTCTAAAAAGGATTCATTATGAATCATTATGCCTTTAGTTTCTCATTTTGATTTAGATCTAAATCAAATGGATGTGAAAACAGCTTTTCTTAATAGGAGTTTGGAAGAAGAAGTCTACATGGAAAAATCAGAAGGCTTCATTACAGATGGAAAGGAAAATATGGGTTGTTTGTTAAAGAAGTCAATATATGGACTAATTCAAGCTTCACGAAAATGGTATATCAAGTTTCACAATACCATTAGTTCTTTTGGGTTTAATGAAAACATTGTAGATCAATGTATATACCTGAAGATCTGTGGGAGTGAGTTTGCATTTTTGATTCTATATGTTGATGACATATTAATTGCCAGTAGTGACCTTGATTTATTACCAGAAATTAAGGATTTATTTTCCTAAAACTTTGAAATGAAAGATATGGGAGAGGCATCATTCGTGATTGGAATAGAAATATTTCGTGATAGATCACGTAGATTTTTAGGAATGTCTCAGAATGACCTTTATCACAAAGGTTTTGGAATGTTATAATATGGCATCTTGGGATCCTAATGTTGTTCCAATTCAGAAGGTGATGAGAACCGAGAAAGTCAAACCTCGATGCGCGAGCCTGTGAGACCCATGACAAGATCCGACCCCGACGAGGTTCAAGATTCAAGGCTAAACAAGTAAATAAAATCAAGAAAAACAAGCCAGGAATCAAGTTGGAGCCAAAATTAAGGAGAAATTGAACTCAGCCAAATTCAGTCGACCGAAAGTCATTCTGGTCAACCAAAAGTCTGCAGAGATTTTTGAAGCCAGCATCAGTCGCGTTCGGCTGAGGGTTGGTCGACCGAAAGTGCCATTTCGATCGACCATGTGATAGACCGAAATAATTTCGGTCGACTAGTTCGGTCGACCAAAACACCCTGTTACAGAAAAACGAGGTTTTTCTTGCAAATCCCAAATTTGCATCTTTTGCCCATTTTGTACATTATATACACATTTTTCATTTCAAACTAAATAAATTGGTTGTTCATTGTGTTTCTCTTGAGAGAGTCCCCCATGGGCGAGGTAAACCTTTGTTTCTTGATCTTGTATCTACTAGGAAATTAATCAACTATATCTTGAGTATTATTATTCCTGTATTGTTGTTTATTTCCGCCACCTTGAAATTTGTTTGGTTGATACCCATTGGGTTAGGGTTAGTATAATCCTTGAATTTTATGTTAGATTTAAACTTAGGTTAAGGTGTTTATCCTTTATTTTTCCACTTTAACTTTCTTGGGTTTGGTATTAGATAGTTGTGGGAATTTTCGATCAATATACCGAAGGGGTTCGCATCAAAGGGGGATAAGTTCAACATATATTAGTGTCCTCAAACTGAGTTGGAATATGAACGAATGAAATTTTTTCCTTATGCTTCTCTTGTAGGAAGCTTAATGTATACACAAGTTTGCATCAGGACAAACATTAGCTTTACAGTCGATATGTTGGGCCATTATCAAAGCAATCCAAGAATTGATCATAGGAAAGCTGCTAAAAAAGTGTTGAGATACTTATAGAGAACAAAGAAACATATGCTCACATTAAGCCATACTAATCACCATGAAGTGATTGGTTACACAAATACACTAACTAAAGGGTTATCGCCCAAGACATTTAAGTAGCATGCTGACGCAATAGGCCTTGAGTGTAACAGATAGTTTCTTTTCTTGTATGTGGATTGCTCCGTGTCCTAATTTTCACATTATTTTGGAATTTCATTATTGAAAATTCTAAATTTTTATATTTCCATTTTTGTATACATTATGTAAATGGATAATAATGACAGAAATAGTCTTTTAATTAAGATGTTACGGGGACCATTATAATTGCTTCGCTATACACTTCGTTGATTGGATTATTGATAAGTAGTACATGGAACGGACCATGTTCTTTAATTAACATGGAACCGCTATGACTCTTATCAGTGATTCAATTAACTATGGTAATTACGATAAACCTTTTAAGTATATTAATTCAACAATTTTTGCGCGCTTTATGATTCCTAAATGAAACTATAAATAGGATTGTCATATGGATCAAGTGGGAGACTGTTAGAAATTAATATCTTCTCATTATGTGGCCCATATTACATATCCTGATTTAATTAGGTAAACTACTGAATTAATAGAAACTCGATTTAATTAGAAGTATTTCCTATTAATGCTACGACCTTGATGGACGGTTGAGATTAAAAAGACAATAAGGAAATTCGGCCCCTCTCTCTACCTGTATATACTGAACTCAAATTCCATCATAAAAGTTCAATCTTATGAAACACAATTAAAGGCCTAGGTTAAGGGAGATAATGCGAATTTCAGATCAATTATTGTTCGGGATTCAATTAAAGTTATGACAGGATCTCATACATTTTCGCATTATTGCTATGGATTCTGGTCTGTTTTATGATTTACAGTAATTAATTTTTATGGTCAAGATCCTGAATAGAATTATGTTTAAATCTATATATTCCGTATTAAGATTATATATAGATTACAATTCTTACATTAAAATTTTTATTTTAAGAAAATATCTTGGATGATAATTATGAAATGTAGGAGCAAGAATTCTTTTCAAATTTCCGTGAGTTTGAACAAATTTATTTTTGAATCCTTAATTTTGATTTGTTGAGAATAAAAAGTGTGCTGCTTTTTTTTAAAAAAAAAATTAAACTTTCGCCATTATAGTATTGATGAGAATAGAATCATAATAGTAAGAGTCGCCAATGGCGACAAACTAGAAAACAGAACTATATACCAACCAGTGGTGTGGAAGGTACATGACTGGGAATTTCAGTACAAACTATATACCCTTAAACTTGAGGCAGTGACATGGTGTTAGAGATGGACTGGATGAGCTAGGTAGGTCCAATAGTCTTTGGCTTTATTCAAGGATATATCAGGTTCAAAAACAATGGTGACGAAGTGGATTTAAGGAGTGAAGCACAAAACACGCAGCCAAAATGGTAGTGGTAAAAGAGATACAAAAGCTATTAGCAAGTTTTCTTATGGAGTAGCTGGGAAACTTTACACCATAAACAGTGAGGAAGAGAGAAATACACAGCAACATATTGAATGTTCTCAACCTATACCCGAAGGTGTTTGAAAATCCAAAGGAATTATCTTCCCCTAGGTTACATGTCTACCATATTCCACTTAAAGAAGGAGCCAACCTTTTAGAATCAAACCATACAAATGTCTCTTCATCCGGAAAATCGAAATTGAAAAACTGGTCAAGGAGATATTGGAAAGTAGGATCATAAAAGCTAGTAATAGCTCCTTTGCCTCACCAATCCTGTTGGTTAAGAAGAATGATGGGTCATTGAGATTTTGCGTGGACTATAGACAGCTAAATGGCCTAACAATAAAAGATAAATTTCACATGCCACTCATTGATGAATTACTAGATGAGCTTAATGAGTCAAAGTATTTTTCGAAGATTGATCTCCGGGGCTACCACCAGATCATAGTCCCTGAACAAGATGTTTGCCTCACCAATCCTGTTGGTTAAGAAGAATGATGGGTCATTGAGATTTTGCGTGGACTATAGACAGCTAAATGGCCTAACAATAAAAGATAAATTTCACATGCCACTCATTGATGAATTACTAGATGAGCTTAATGAGTCAAAGTATTTTTCGAAGATTGATCTCCAGGGCTACCACCAGATCATAGTCCCTGAACAAGATGTTTATAAGACTACTTTTAAAAATTACCAAAGGTTATATGAATTCAAGGTGATACCATTTGGCCTCACCAATGATCTAGCCACCTTTCAAAGTCATGAATGAAGTATCCAGGGATCAACTGAGAAAGTATATGATTGTATTCTTTGATGACATACTGGTGACTTGAAAACCCATTGCTATTACCTAAACACAATCAATACAGAGACTTTATAGAAATACAAGTTATTTTCCAAGTGGTACAAATGCAATTTTGGAAAAGTAAGGGTGGAATATCTTCGCCATATAATCAATCATAAAGGGGTGTCGACCGACCCAAGCAAGGTTGAGGCAATACAACTTTGGCCTAGATGCAAAAACATCAACCGGTTAGAGGTTTTTTAGGGTTAATTGGTACTATAGAAAGTTTGTCAAATTCCATGGAGTGATAGCTAAACCTTTGACAAGCCTCCTTAAGAAGGACAACTTCCTATGGTCCGAAACAACACAATCAGCCTTGAACATCTAAAACATTCAATGAGTTAAATACCAATATTATCCCTGCCTGGTTTTAACAAACCTTTCGTTATTGAAAAAAATGCTTGTCAAGGAGGAATGACAGTCTTGATGTAAGACAGGAGACCCATAGCTTTTTTAAAAAAAGCTATCGGTATAAAGAACATAGGAATGTCATTTATGAGAAAGAATTGCTGGCATTGGTCACAGCTATTGACAAATGGAGACATTATCTAGCCATGTTTGTTCTGATTAAAATCTAGTTTTAATCTTAAATCAAATTTAACAGTTAATATTAACCACACATTATGGGGCCCATAGTTTTTCAACTATACATCTCATCAACTTTTATCAAAATCTACTAAAATCTGATTTTAATCTATACCAAACAGGAGCCTAGAAGGCCACCATTCATTATCAAAACTGATCAACAGTCCCTTAAGTACCTGTTAGAACAAAGGATTACCACTCATTACAACAGAGATAGATTACTAAATTATTGGGGCTTACTTATGAGATCATATAAGGAATGATCCTATATAAGGTAACTTCTTCCAAGAGGATTTTCATTCCTATTAGGATGGTGAGACTTATTTTGAACAATATAAATAGAGCTCCTTTATTCACAATTTAGGGTACACATATTCATTAAAAATTATTAAGCCTATTTCATCTTCTATATTATATTTTCCATCACCAATAAATTAATCATTAAACGGGAGGGGTGACAAGGAATTCCCCCACCGTCTTTTTTAAAGGTTCATTGGAAGCACATATCATCTTTTCCAGTAATTTCATAATCTTCTGTCTGTTAGGAACCAAGGTTGCTCTACTCACAAAAATTGATTTCTTGTGACTAGATCATCCCGTTACAGGATTTTCTGTTCTATGTATTCAACTTGGAATAAATAATTTTGCACACAAAAATTGTTTTAAGAAAATTACCCTTATAGCGTGCTTTACAATAATCTTCATCAACTGCTTCTTGATTCCACCAAACCTTCAAACCCTCAAGTTTTCCCCGGTGTTCTCCAATGACAGTTGTGCAGGTGTGTGGTCACCTTTCTCAAGACCTAGGTTAAACTAGGATTAGAGTTTCTTTGTAAAGAGGAAACACACACTACATACTTTGGTGCGTGTTTCGACACTTTGCCAATTAGGTTAAGAAAAATAGTCTTAGGAGACTATTTGTAACCTCTTTACACTCCAAAACCGTACCAGGCCTAGTACCATAACCAAGGCCCATTTCTGCACAACCCAATACAGGTAATAAGCCTATATAAACCCATTATAGAGAAGCCACCGAGGGAACCTGATCGGACCCAATTAAACTAAGCTTCAATAAATTAATTATGACCCGA
Organism: Ligustrum vulgare; assembly: GCA_963555705.1. Classification (NCBI taxonomy): domain Eukaryota; kingdom Viridiplantae; phylum Streptophyta; class Magnoliopsida; order Lamiales; family Oleaceae; genus Ligustrum; species Ligustrum vulgare. The sequence continues at coordinate 42,928,917 of OY743173.1, read as the reverse complement.
TCAACTCTTGATCAGTCAAAATTAATTTATTAATCACGTTCTATTCCACTAAAAGAACGAGATTGCACTCTTAGTAAAATTGAAATTACTGAAACAATTAATCAATAATTATATCCTCTGACTTATCGTTCTTACATGTTACCCCCGTCGATCAACTCGAATATTCGGAGCAAGTTAAAATGACCAAAATGCCCTTCTTCGAATATTCATAAATTCTCAACTCTCATCTTCTATCGACAGTTCGATGTGATCCCATCACATCATAGAATTCAACAGTCACTTTCGAATTACTGAGCTCAGATTCAACTGTCCATTAGAAGAACCAGTGAGATTATGATCATACCTAAAAGGTGACGGATTCCATAATACGAATATATCCGATTAGGATTAAGGTCCCACGTACGATAATCAAGTGAAATTAAATTTGTATGGTCAATGTCACAAATTAATTTCACGTGGTCCCGTCCAATACGTTCCAAACGTACTCTCAATTTTATTACCAAAGTCAAAGATAGACTTTAATAAAATCGAGACGATCTTATCAAAATAAATTGTCCATATTTATTTACTGATCGCGAACATTAATTTTAGACCGAATTACAAATTTAATCTTTCTGTGTTTAACAACTTAAACACTCAATTTGTAATATCAAATCGACCCGTGGACAAACACAACATCATATTAATACAATCAATTAATATTTTATTTTAAATGTCGTGAATTATACTCTATGGGCATATATAATTCCAACACCGTCTTGCCGCGTAAGGTCCATAATTTTTGCAGCATCAATTGACATCATTAGTGGGAAGCGATACAAATAATAATGGCCACACTTAGCAAACTCCCCCTTCAATGTCTACAGGGTCCACCCTTTCAACTAGTCCACCAGTCGACAAGGACAATCCTCTCTCTCTTGAAGAAATCCAAGAGGTTGAAGGTCAGCAAGCCCCACCCGAAGGTGGACCTGTAAGTCAAGAAGCTTTCAATGAACTCCAACAGCAGTTGAACGACCTCCACCAAATCCTCCAGCAATACGCCCCTCCTCTGGCCCCTTCAGAAATGAGAACTCCAGAGGTCATGCCCTAGGGTGAACACATACAACCCACTCCCATGAGTATGGGCTCTCCAGGAATCAAGAACGTTCCTCTTGTCATGGAAGGATCGATGAACATGCCACAACATTAAATCTCTAGGATCATCCAAGAAGGAATATGAGATGGGATCAGACAAAGCACATATGGTCTACCTTCCTTCACACGGAGAACTCCCTTCACACCTGAAATAATCGCGTTCCTCTTTCCAGACCCGTTTAAATATCCCCGAATAGAAGAATATGATGGAGATCTTGAACCACAATTTGTTAAAGATTGTGAGAATAGAAATGATTGGCTAAGTAGAAAAAACCCATATAGTCAGAGCTAAATTCGTTAGAAAACGAAAAGTGTTCAGACCTGTAGTTCGAACACCTAAAATGTAATCCTTATAAGATACAAATGGGTTTTTTTAGTAAGGAAGGTGAATGAAATTAATGAGGTTACAAGATACAAAGTTCGACTTGTAGCTCAAGGTTTCTCTCAAAGACCAGGAATCGATTATGAGGAAACGTATTATCCTGTAATGTATACTATCACTTTTAGATTCTTAATTAGCTTGAATGTGTCACAAAGGCTTGATATGCACTTTATGGATGTACTAACTACCTATCTATATAGTTTGCTTAATAGTGACTTATACATAAAAGTCTCTGAATGACTAAAAATACCAAAATCAAATGGTACATGCTCGAGAACTATGTTCTCTATTAAATTGCAAAGATCGTTATATGGATTGAAACAATCTAGACGCATATGGTATAATCGTCTTAGCAAATATTTGTTGAAGAGGGTTATAAAAATGACGACATTTGCCCTTGTGTTTTCATAAAGAAAAGTAAAAGTTCTAGGACACTCCAAAGTTCGACCTTATATGCTAACACAATTAAAAAGGAATACGTCACTTTGTTAATTGTTGCTAGATGGTTAATCAAACACGTTCAATTATCCTAAGTTGAATTACCACAATTGCAATAATGAAAAGTAATAATAAGCAACAATATGATGACGGAGAAACTCAACGTGGAAAAAACTCCGAGACCAAGTCAGTTACCTCCATTATAAGTAATTTTGGTTGCAGTTAGATTTATCTAGCTTTCCTTGCTAGACAAAGCAAATCTACCCAAGATACAGCTACCTCTAGTAGCTTCCATATCTTGATACTTCTTCCAAGTGGATACTTCAAGAACTCCCCGCTTTTGTTAACTTCCTGCACTTGTAGTCCAACTTTCTTCAACCTCCAGTAGCTCTGAAGTTTCGCAATTAAAGAAGTAGTCCTTATGTAAAAGGATGCATGTGTTTTAGATTAGGAACAAGTAATATTTTCCTGGCTTCGTTGTTTGGATCTTAAGAAATAAAGGATTGAATCTTTGTATGAAAAGGTTCTTGGTTCTCCAAAGAATGAGAAAATATTTGGAAGGAAAATTGTCAAAAATATGCGTTAGGCATTTGTACATGAAAAATATTCAGTATTTACCACGACAAATATTCCAAACGAACACAAAGAATGAAAATATTTGGAATGGAATGAAGGTAATCAAACACACCATTAAATTAAAATAGGATTTTAAAGGATACAATTTTGGGCTTAAAAAGTTTATGAAAAATTGTTCAATATTAAATTATGGTATGACAAAAGGCATGAAAAGAGATTAATTGTAAAACTACTGGTATTATCCCTTCTAATTCATTAACCTCTGTTCGGTAATAATATGTGATTTATAAAATAGTTTATTTATGATTTTGAGTTATAAAGTAGTGATTGACAATGTGTATGATTAAAAAATGATTTGAGAAATTGTGTAGTTTATAAGCAAGTTTATTTTATTTACCAAACACTTGCTAAATTGAATTGAAATTTACGCACCAATTAATGAACTGTTATTTTTAAATAATCTTATATGCTTAACTAGATTTATAGTGGTTTTGTCAAAAAAAAAAAAAAATATTCCTCACAAAACTTTTGAATGTTAAAAAAATATACTAGAAATTGAGTTAATTGTCCCATTGATCACCGAACTTATGCCTATGTCTTCGATCGATCACTGAACTATGTTTACATCTTCGATTGATAACTGAACTTCAAAATGTCGAATTTTGATCACTGAACTTATGTAAATATTAAGTTGTGATCACTAAACTTTTTAAAATAGACGTTAGTCATTGACTTAACTTTCGTAACAGAATTGACGTGGTATCAAATTATTAGTTGTATATAACAAATCAACAGTCAAAAATATTTTAAAAAATTTAGTGATCAATCGAAGATGTTCTTAAAAATTTTTTACTTAGCAAATTGGTATGTCGTGATTGATCGGTTGAAGGTGATGGACATTCTATTTTCCACGTCGTCAATTCTGTTACGAAAGTTAAGTCAATGACTAATATCCACCATTTTGATAAGTTTAATGATCAAAACTCGACATTTACGTGAGTTCAGTGATTATTGAGACAATTAACATGTAGTTTAGTGATCAAAACTCGACATTTTAAAGTTCAATGACTAGTCGAAAACGTTTACTAAGTTAAGTTCAGTGATCAAAACTCGACATTCTAAAATTCAGTGATCAATCGAAAGCATGAGCATAAGTTTAGTGATCATTGGGACAATTAACTCAATTTCTAGAGTTTTTCTAAGGGATAAATACACATGTAAGGAGTTTAAAAGATGAAATTTAAAATTTAAGAAACTTGTTGTTCTAATACAAAAATCAGGTTTTTAATTAAAAAAAATGTAATTAAATAGGTTAAGGTCACAATTATACAATTTCTGGTCACAGACACAAGTCACAAATTTTATAGGTCACAAATTAGAAAATTATTTTTTTATGACTTAATTCTTGGTAACAAATAATAAATTTATAAGTCACAACTTATTTTCGATCACAAATTATCAAATTAATCGGTCATAAATTATTATTCGGTCACAAATCACAAATATTAAAGGTTGTGACTTACATCTCAGTCACAAATATGACTCAATACTAATTTCTTGATCACAAATATTTGGTCACGACTTTTTTTTGTCACAAATTATAAATTTATTGATCACAACCTATTATTTGGTCACAAAATATCATATTAACCGATCACAATTTATTAATTGGTCATAAATAACAAATATTAAATATTAGACTTATTTCTCGATGACAAATTACAAAATTTATAGGCCAAGGCTAATTTATCGACGACAAATTAAAAATTTATAGGTCATAATTTATTTTCGATCACAAATTATAAATTTATAAGTTACAACTTATTTTTCGATCACAATTTATAAAATTAATCAGTTAGAAATTTTTAGGTCACAACTAATTTCTCGACCATAAATCTCGAATTTTGTAGGTCATAACCATTTCAAGGTCACAAATTTCGAGTTGACTAGTCACAATTTAACAAATTATGAATCACAATTTCTTTATTGGTCACAAATCGCAAAGACACAAATCAAGAAAGTTTAGGTCACATTTTGTTTTTCAGTTAAATATAACAAATTTTATAAGTCACAAATTACAAATTTTATACACCCTCCGTCCCATTTATATAGGTTGGTTTGACTTTTCTCACAGATTAAGAAAACATATTTAATGTTATTGAAAATATAATTTTTGTAAATAAAATTCTCAAATTACCGTTATTTATATTTAAGTATAAAGACTTCTCCTTCCATCCCATTTATATAGGTTTGTTTGATTTTTCACATAGATTAAGAAAACATATTTAATGTTATTGAAAAGGTAATTTTTTTTTAAAAAAAATTCCAATTTACCCTTATTAATATCTAAACTATTATTATTGGAAGTAATAAATAGGGATATATTAGTAAACAAACAAAATAAATATTTCTCAATAAAGAAACAAGTCTATATAATTGAGACTAGCGAAAAAAGGAAAAGAAATCTATATAAATGGGACGGATAGAGTATTCTTATTAGAATTAATAAATAGGGGCACATTAGTAAACAAACAAAATAAATACCTCCCAATAAAGAAACAAACCTATATAATTGGAACAAGAAAAAAGGAAATACAACCTATATAAATGAGACAAGGGGAGGTCACAAATCTCAATATTTTTAGGTGACAAATTAAATTATTATTTACTGAAGAATTTATGGTCACAATCAATAATAATCCCTAAACCTACCCACTACCCCGCTCCACTTCAACCCAAACCACCACCACACCATCCGATCGCTACCCTATCACTTCCACCGCCACCGCCGCCACCCGCCATAGTCTGTAACCAAAAATCACTGTCACTTCACCGCCGTCGCCACCTGTCCCCATATCCTATTACACTAGCTTCAACAAAGTCGCCACAACCACCACCACCACCACCTATAGCCCTCTACTACGACCACCACCAATCAAAAATCACAATGACTACCACGTATAGCCCTTCGTCATGACCACCACCAACAAAAATCACAAAAAGGCTAAAAAATAAACCTAGAGGCAAAAACGACGAGTACCGTGCACAACGTCATGAACACAACCATTTTTATCACCGTCGCTTCCATTGTCGCCTCCATCATGGTCGCCAGCACCATCACCTCATCACTCCAACCCCACAATCGCATCAATTGCCTGCGCCACTTCACTATCCGAGAGAAGCTGCATCGCCCCTCTTCATTGCAGTCATATAGCGAGCACAACTTCTCGTTGGTGTAGCAGCGCAACTGGAGCGGGGCGACGCGATGCTTCTTAGGCTGTCTACTATGCTTCATCACCACCACCATCTCACTCTGTACAAACAATAACTGTGCTGGCGCCTTTGCCAGTATCTAGTGGGATAGGGGACTTAGGGAGGGTGAGTGAGATCGATTGAGTTGAGAGAGAGTGAAATTAGGGTTTCAGCCTTCAGTTAGGGTATGTGTGTTGGGTTAAATGAATTTATTTAATTTAATAATAATAAATTACTACCCGATTTTTGAATTAAAAAGTATACTATTTGTCCCATTTATATATGTTTGTTTGACTTTTTATATAGATTAAGAAAACATATTTAATAATATTGAAAATGTAATTTTTATAAAGAAAATTCCCAGCTTACTCTTATTTAAGTATTAAAACTATTATTATTAAAAGTAATAAATAGAGGTGCATTAGTAAAAAAAAAAAAAAAAATACTTCTAAATAAAGAAACAAATATATATAATTGGGACGAGAGAAAAAAGAAAGATAACTTATATAAACTAGTATTTCTCCTGTGCAATGCACGGAAGTTTCTATTCAATAATATCGATTTTGATAAGTATCTGTAAAATTTTATAACTTATATATAATTTTTTTCCGTATACAAAATGCATAAAAACTAATATTATATTAAAATAATTATTAAAATTTTACAAACAATAAAACTACTTCAAATTTTAATAGATTCTTTGAATAATTACAATCAATTTTATCTGTTTAAGTAATAAATGATTATTAATTTTTCCACAATAAAATGAAGTTATTCGTAAAAAAATTGATATTATTTTTATTGAAAATAACAGATATTTGCACGGGGTTTGGAGTTGCTTCGTTTTTAAAAAGAATTGATATTAAACGATTATTAATTAATAACAATAAATGTAAACACCTTTTTAATAAAAATTTTGGAGGCAAATCATGTTATTAATATCATTGAAAATTACTTAATTATCATTACTTTTAATTATTTTTATTTTTATTGTTTGAACATATATACAAAAAGATTCAAATCTCAACCAAACCCACTTATAGACTTGAAGTCAAGTGTTATTTGATAAGTGGTGTCTCGGGCTAACCTACATTGGTGTTACTTTCAATCATTAATTATTATTCATTTTTTTCCACGAAATTCAAAATTTTGTTAAATAGTCAATTCCTAAATATTAAAATTAATCA